>CAWUFW010019220.1:0-193852 GCA_963921515.1 Calotriton arnoldi | reverse complement strand
CACCCAACACCTCAGGGAGGTGTTACTAGCTGATGATCTCAGCAAGCCCCTAGGGTCTGAAGGGGTAGGCAAAGAGGGTGGGGCAGAAGATGAGGAAGGGGCCAGGGGTGAAGAAACCCAGGCCCCCCCTCTGAAACTGGCCAGGAAGGTGAAAATGACCTTGTCCTGGAAAACCCAATTCCTCCTGTGGAGGAGGAGGAGGGAGAGGATCAGAATGACCTCCCCTTTGTCCCCCAGGAAGAGTTCTGAGTGTGCCCAGAAGGTCTAGGTCTCCTTCTCAGGAGTCTAACCACTCTGACACCTCAATAGGGACCTCTGTCTCCTCTCACAGGAGGGAATCCTCTCATGAGAGGAGAAAGAGACTGATTCAATATGAGCAAACTCAGCTTGAACTCAGGAAACAGCAATTGGCTATAGACAGGGAGTCCCTAGATCTCTATAGAGAGAGACAAAAGTTGGGACTAGAGTCCCATGGTGGCAGCAGTTTCCCCAAAGATAGGGAAAGGTCTTATGACCATAGAAACCTGAGCAAGATTGTCCCTCCCTACCAGAGTGGGGATGACATCCACAAATGGATAACTGCTCTAGAGAGGGCCTGTAAAGTACAGAGGGTCCCTCAGGAGCAGTGGGCAGCAATCTTGTGGCTCTCCTTTGCAGACAAAGGTAGAGACAAGCTCCTCACTGTTAGAGAGGAGGATGCTGATAATTACAAAGTCTTGAAGAGTGCTCTAATTGATGGGTTTGGCCTAACCACTGAACAATACAGGTTAAAGTTCAGGGATACCCAAAAAGCACAGACTCAAGACTGGGTGGACTTTGTTGATTGTTCTGCCAAGGCTCTGGAAGGTTGGTTATTGGGCAGTAAGGTATGTGACTTCACAGGATTGTACAATCTGATAATGAGGGAGCAGATTCTTAATAACTGTCAAAATCAGCTGTTGCATCAGCACCTGGTAGACTCTGATCTGACCTCTCCCCAAGAATTGGGAAAGAAGGCAGACAAATGGGTCAGAACCAGGGTGAAGCAGAAGGTACAGAACCAAGGTGGTGACCCTAAGAAGCAAGATTCGAAAACCTCTGATAAGGGTGGGGAGAAGGGTAAAGATCAAAAGTCTTCACAAGGCCCCCAAAAATCTTCTTCAGGTGGGGATTCACAGTCTACCAAAGGGAAAGGCCAAAGGAAACCATGGTGCACGGTCTGTAAGCAAAAGACCCACTGGACCAGTGATTGCACCAAGTCCAAAGACTCTACTCCAGCCCCCACCAATGCCCCTAAGGCACCTGCTCCCCCTAGTGCAGTTACAGTTGGTGGTGGGACTACACAAGCCAAGGGTTTAGTAGGGTTGACCCTGGGTAAGGAGATGAGCTCTGACCTAGTCAGAGAACTCACTCAGGCTGTCCTAGTCTGTGATGGAGGCATGGATATGACCTCCTCTGTGAGTCCCAGTAATCTGGGCAAGTACAGACAACAGCCTTTAATCAATGGAAGAGAGGCTTTGGCATTTAGGGACACAGGGGCAAGTGTCACCATGGTGACACAAGACCTTGTGAATCCTGGGCAGATAATACTTGGTGAAATGTACCAAGTGACCAATGCTAGCAACGTCAGAACAGACCATACTCTGGCAGTTGTTAACTTCTCCTGGGGAGGGGTAACTGGCCTTAAGAAGGTTGTGGTAAGTGCAGACCTACCCGTTGAATGCTTGCTTGGCAATGACTTAGAAACTTCAGCTTGGGCAGAAGTGGAGCTCAGGACCCATGCAGAAATGCTGGGGATCCCTGCAGATGTGTTTGCTGTGACCAGGTCACAAGCCAAAATGTCTAGCACTGAACAGGCCTTGGATTCTGGAATAATGGACCAAGTGCCCTCCAAGAAGAGGAGTAGTAGGGTAAAGGCAGTGCCTTCCCCCTTGGCTCAGAAGGAAGATCAGTCCCTTGAGGGGGATGATCTCAGTCCTGAGGAAGGAACTGTCCCAGAGGAGCTTGAACCTGACCAGGTTGAGTTCTTGGGGACAGGGGGACCTTCCAGGGCAGATCTGAGCCAGGAGCAGCAGAGCTGCCCCTCTCTTGAACCCCTCAGACAGCAAGCTGCTGCTGAGGCTGCTGGGAAAGCTAGTGGTCCCCATACTGTGTATTGGGATGATGGACTCTTGTACTCAGAGTGTAGAGACCCCAAGCCTGGTGCTACCAGGAGGTTGGTTATACCTTTGAAGTTCAGGGGCTTCCTATTGACCCTAGCCCATGATATTCCCTTAGCAGGTCACCTGGGCCAGAACAAGACTTGGGACAGAATTGTCCCTCACTTTCACTGGCCCCACATGTCTGAAGACACCAAGGAGTTTTGTCGCTCCTGTGTAACCTGCCAGGCCAGTGGCAAGGCAGGTGGCACTACAAAGGCCCCCTGATACCACTACCTGTGGTGGGGGTTCCCTTTGAAAGGGTGGGGATTGACATTGTTGGTCCCATGGATCCCCAAACAGCATCTGGGCACAGGTTTATCCTGGTGGTAGTGGATCATGCCACCAGGTACCCAGAGGCTATTCCCCTTAGGACCACTACAGCACCTGTGGTGGCAAGGGCCCTCCTGGGAATTTTCTCAAGAGTGGGCTTTCCTAAGGAGGTTGTATCAGACAGGGTTGCAAACTTTATGTCTGGATACTTAAAAGCAATGTGGAAGGAGTGTGGAGTGACTTACAAGTTCACCACACCCTATCACCCACAATGCAATGGTTTAGTTGAGAGATTCAACAAAACCTTGAAGGGCATGATTAAAGGGCTCCCAGAAAAGCTTAGGCGAAGATGGGACATACTCTTGCCCTGCCTTTTATTTGCATACAGGGAGGTGCCTCAAAAGGGGTTGGCTACAGCCCTTTTGAACTTTTGTTTGGTCACCCTGTCAGGGGTCCACTGTGCTTGGTGAAGGAAGGATGGGAGTTACCTCTCAAGCCCCCAAAGCAAGACATAGTGGACTACGTACTTGGTCTCCGCTCCCGGATGGCTGAGTATATGAAAAAGGCAACTAAAAACCTTGAGGCTAGCCAGGAACTTCAAAAGGCCTGGCATGACCAAAGGCTGTACTGACTGTTTACCAGCCAGGACAGAAGGTGTGGGTGTTGGAGCCAGTGGCCCCAGCAGCTCTCCAAGACAAATGGAGTGGACCCCATACCATTGTTGAACAGAAGGGTGAGGTTACCTACTTAGTAGACCTAGGAACACCCAGGAGTCCCCACAGGGTTCTCCATGTCAACAGGTTAAAACCATATGTGGACAGGGCAGACATGGGCTTGCTCATGGCTACTGATGAGGGACAGGAGGAAGAGAGTGACCCACTCCCTGACCTGCTCTCACAGAACCCTGGTGATGGGTCAGTGGATGGTGTAGCCTTGGCAGGCAGCCTCACTACCCAGCAGCAGACTGATTGCAGACAGGTGCTCAATCAGTTCAGACACATATTCTCACTGACACCCAGTCAGACTACCTGGTGCACTCATGAAGTGGACACTGGGGACAGTCTGCCTATTAAAAATAAGATTTATAGGCAACCTGACCATGTCAGGGACTGTATCAGGACAGAAGTCCAGAAGATGTTGGATTTGGGAGTTATTGAACCCTCAGATAGCCCTTGGGCTAGTCCAGTGGTCCTTGTGCCAAAACCTCACACCAATGGTGGGAAAAGAGAGATGAGGTTTTGTGTGGACTACAGGGGTCTCAATGCAGTCACTAGGACTGATGCCCATCCAATACCCAGGGCAGATGAGCTAATAGACACTTTGGCCTCAGCCAAGTATCTAAGCACATTTGACCTGACAGCTGGCTACTGGCAGATCAGACTAGCTGATGATGCAAAGCCAAAGACAGCATTCTCAACCCCTAGTGGGCATTATCAGTTTGTGGTGATGCCCTTTGGTCTGAAGAATGCACCTGCCACTTTTCAGAGGTTGGTGAATACAGTCCTTACAGGTCTGGAAGCCTATAGTGCAGCATATCTAGATGATATTGCTGTCTTTAGCTCCACCTGGGAGGATCACCTGGTCCACCTCAGAAATGTTTTACAGGCCCTGCAGAAAGCAGGCCTGACTATCAAGGCCACCAAGTGCCAGATAGGGCAGAGTCAGGTTGTGTACCTGGGCCACCTTGTGGGTGGAGGCCAGGTTCAACCACTGCAGAGCAAGATCCAGACCATCATGGACTGGACTGCTCCAACTACCCAGACTCAGGTGAGAGCCTTCTTAGGCCTGACTGGGTACTATAGGAGATTTGTCAAGGGGTATGGATCAATAGTGACACCCCTGAATGACTTAACTTCCAAGAAAATGCCCAAAAAGGTTCAGTGGACAGTTAGCTGTCAAAAGGCATTTGATGACCTGAAGCAGGCCATGTGCACTGCTCCCATTCTGCAGAGTCCTGATTACTCCAAGAAGTTCATTGTTCAAACTGATGCATCTGAATTGGGGGTAGGGGCTGTACTGTCACAATTGAATGATGAAGGTCAGGATCAGCCAGTAGCTTTCATTAGCAGAAGGCTGACCCCTAGAGAGAAACGTTGGTCAGCCATTGAGAGGGAGGCCTTTGCTGTGGTCTGGGCTCTGAAGAAGTTGAGGCCATACTTGTTTGGTACTCACTTCCTTGTTCAAACAGACCATAAGCCCCTCTTATGGCTAAAACAAATGAAGGGTGAAAACCCCAAACTGCTTAGGTGGTCCATTTCCCTACAGGGGATGGACTTCACAGTGGAACATAGACCTGGGAGTAACCATGCCAATGCAGATGGACTCTCTAGGTACTTCCACTTAGAACATGAAGACTTAACTGGGCAAGGTTAGTTTAATGTCCCTACGTTTGGGGGGGTTGTGTAGGAGAGTAGGATCTGCTTCACATGGGTACCCCCACTTTTTGCTGATGCTTCACTGTTTTTCGACCTTAGTCTGGCTGGGGCCCTGCTAATCAGAACCCCAGCCTAGCTGCTTCCTCTTTAAAATGGTTTCCATGTGCCTTAGGCACATCTCTGATTGGAATCTGGAGTGCCCTTATAAGTCCCTAGTATATGGTATACTATGTACCCAGGGCATAGGTACCTCAGAGGCCTACCAGGGGCTGCAGCATGTATTGTGCCACCCCTGGAAGGCCATCCAAACTGACACCACAGGTCTGCTACTGCAGCCTGGGTAAGGTGGTGCATGCACCCCTTACTGTGATATAGGCTACCTATATCACTACATACATACACACATATAAACCTATAAGTCACTCCTATGGCAGGCCTTATCAATCCTGAAGGCAGAGTGCGTGGTTCCTATGTGAGAGGGTGCCCCTGCATGAGCTGGGCCCCTCTGCAGCGTTCGGAGACCCTTCTCTGATGCTGTTTGTAGTGCAGCCTGACCATATACTCTTAAGCGCATTATAACCTCGCGTTAAATGCTAACTTTGGGATGGCTGCACGGAAACATGTCGTGTTTGGTGTCAAACATCTTGGAATACTACCCCCCGCCAGTTCTGGCGGCGGGGGTAGCATTCCACCCTTCTAGAGGGAAAGACATGTACACACCGGTATACCCGGTACTGACTTTCCAGAGCCCTGGCATCACAAAATGGATGCCGCTGCCACAGACACGAGTCTGGCCTCCTGCTGCTGACCGAAACTCCGGCAGGGGAGGCCTGGACAATAGGTTTCCTGTCCCAGGGAGGTGTGACCACCTCCCCAGACAGGATAGTGTGTATTGGGGCTGGGCGGGAGCACTCTCGGGTGCTTTGAAATCCTGCACTGGGGGCACACTTGGTGTCCCTGTGCATACCCCAGTTCAAACCGGCTCAGGGGCTTCCAGCCCCTGCTCTGGCGCGAAACTGGACAAAGGGAAAGGGGTGTAACCACCCCTCTGCCCTGGCCCTCCCATAGGTGGGGCCACAGAGTATGTCCAACCCCCTACCTTAGTATAAGTAGGGGAACCCAGTCCTTAGGACTTTAGATTAACCTGGACGAAACTCTGACACAGAATCCTGGACCTTCGACGCTCTACTTCAAGATTAGAGGACTGAAGAATCTCCCTTGGGGTCAAGGAGTGACTCCCCTGCTTGGCAGGCACCAAAGAAGCAATTGTCCGGTCTGCATCGCTGAAGCTCCCGTCGGACGCCGAAGTCTTTGCATCACCAGAGGTAGATTTCCAGACTTCCCCGAGGCTGCCCTGAGTCCCCAGCAAAGCTGAGGCCCGTAGCTGTCGTGGGTAACGTGGAACCGTGACCCCTGGACACCAATCGCATTTGCAAGTGCATCCTCTTCTGGGTCTCCCACGAAGTCGTGCTTTGGGCTCCGAGTAGCCCCAGCCTCCAGCACCAACTGCACCGAAGATCACTGGCCTCCACTCCACGAGTGTCCTGTGAGCCAGCTCCACGTGCACCGTCTCGAGGCTCCTTTGCGGTCGCTAGTCCGTTGGCTAGTAGGCCCTCCCGAAGGCCAATCTTTTTCTGCTTGGGCTCCCTGGTTGCTCCAGGTGTGCCCTGACTTATCCTTGCTGGGTGAGTCCCCCAGACCTTGCTGGTCTGCAACATCGTCCTTCTTTTATTTCCACGAGACTTGCCGTTGCCAAGGCTTGTTGGGTCCAATCCGGTCGCCGACACCCCTGCAATCGACAGACGTCGTGGGACAGCTCGAATCCAGCTCCTGGTTGTCGTCGACGCCTCCTGGACCTCGTGGCTGAAGAGTCAAGACGACCATCAACCTACCTGAAGCACTCGACATCGGTGGGCATCTGCTCATCGCCTTCCTGGTCACTGGCTAGTGACCCAGACTCTGTCCCCTCTGCTTTCAGGTTCTTCAGATCTTCGATCCACCTTTGGATCCACCCGAACACTTTCGACTTGGTCGCCAGCAGCACTTTGCAGCAGATCGCCATTGAAAGCGACGACGAAACCCGACCCCGAAAGACACCTATGCACCCGGCTCCCCTGGGTGAGGTAACTCGAGTACTCCGGTGCTCCCGTGGGTATTGACACTAGAACAGCCTAGTTCTCAAAGGGTTTGCTCCAAGTCCTCCTCTAAGTGTCCCTTTTCTTTTAAATTCTAATCGCGACTTTCCCCATAGAAGTTAACGGTGGTTCGCGGCTGTGTTCATACACTGCACGCGTCCCCCGTGGGTCCCCTGTGTCACTGCCTTGGGTGGTTCCTTGTGGTCCAAGCACTTCTACAGGCTCTAGGCCTTGTGTCTAGCTCAGTCGTGGTTCTTATACCACTTTATTGGTATATGGTTTGGTACGCCCCTGGGGCTCAAACGTGTATTTGTGCTATTACTGTAGATAACTAACTTATAACGTATGTACTTCGAACTCTAGCCTCATAAAGAGACTAGAGGGGTGTGTTTAGTAATAAATACATATATTTTGAATATATACCTGGTGTGGTCCTCTTTCATTTGGTCACTCAAGAGATTATAGACTGGTAAAACAAGCTGCTTTACATTCCTTCAAGACTTAGCCTGAAGGCTGCTCTCCATAGCTACCACTAGGATAGCTTTCAATAAAGGTTGTCTTTAACCTATCTCCAATAAGGGGTTGTTTGGACTGGTGCAAGGTGCCCACTATAATTAGTGGACAGCATATGCCAGGCCAACTTCTCACATTGGTGTGCAGCGTGTGGGATTCCAGCTTGCTATTGTTTTACCAGATAATCTCAATTGAATTGATCAACTGAAAACCACTAAGGGTACCTAAGGTACATATAAATCAAGCTTAGTAATACAGTAAGTTCTACTGAACTTAGAGTTGTGTGTTAAGGGATAGCACACCCTTTCTACAACTCAAGAGAGTTTAGTAGGCCACACTAGAGTAGGTAGTGCATACACCACACCTCACTAGTAATGTCTTCAAAGCCAGGACCCAGTGAGTCCTTGCCAGAAGCCAGTGGGCTTCTTCCCTCCAAGTATGATAAACTCCCATTCTTGGAATTGAGAGCATTATGCAATACTAGGAAGTTGAAGGCAGGCAAAAGTGCCAGCACCCAACACCTCAGGGAGGTGTTACTAGCTGATGATCTCAGCAAGCCCCTAGGGTCTGAAGGGGTAGGCAAAGAGGGTGGGGCAGAAGATGTGGAAGGGGCCAGGGGTGAAGAAACCCAGGCCCCCCCCCCCTCTGAAACTGGCCAGGAAGGTGAAAATGACCTTGTCCTGGAAAACCCAATTCCTCCTGTGGAGGAGGAGGAGGGAGAGGATCAGAATGACCTCCCCTTTGTCCCCCCAGGAAGAGTTCTGAGTGTGCCCAGAAGGTCTAGGTCTCCTTCTCAGGAGTCTAACCACTCTGACACCTCAATAGGGACCTCTGTCTCCTCTCACAGGAGGGAATCCTCTCATGAGAGGAGAAAGAGACTGATTCAATATGAGCAAACTCAGCTTGAACTCAGGAAACAGCAATTGGCTATAGACAGGGAGTCCCTAGATCTCTATAGAGAGAGACAAAAGTTGGGACTAGAGTCCCATGGTGGCAGCAGTTTCCCCAAAGATAGGGAAAGGTCTTATGACCATAGAAACCTGAGCAAGATTGTCCCTCCCTACCAGAGTGGGGATGACATCCACAAATGGATAACTGCTCTAGAGAGGGCCTGTAAAGTACAGAGGGTCCCTCAGGAGCAGTGGGCAGCAATCTTGTGGCTCTCCTTTGCAGACAAAGGTAGAGACAAGCTCCTCACTGTTAGAGAGGAGGATGCTGATAATTACAAAGTCTTGAAGAGTGCTCTAATTGATGGGTTTGGCCTAACCACTGAACAATACAGGTTAAAGTTCAGGGATACCCAAAAAGCACAGACTCAAGACTGGGTGGACTTTGTTGATTGTTCTGCCAAGGCTCTGGAAGGTTGGTTATTGGGCAGTAAGGTATGTGACTTCACAGGATTGTACAATCTGATAATGAGGGAGCAGATTCTTAATAACTGTCAAAATCAGCTGTTGCATCAGCACCTGGTAGACTCTGATCTGACCTCTCCCCAAGAATTGGGAAAGAAGGCAGACAAATGGGTCAGAACCAGGGTGAAGCAGAAGGTACAGAACCAAGGTGGTGACCCTAAGAAGCAAGATTCGAAAACCTCTGATAAGGGTGGGGAGAAGGGTAAAGATCAAAAGTCTTCACAAGGCCCCCAAAAATCTTCTTCAGGTGGGGATTCACAGTCTACCAAAGGGAAAGGCCAAAGGAAACCATGGTGCAAGGTCTGTAAGCAAAAGACCCACTGGACCAGTGATTGCACCAAGTCCAAAGACTCTACTCCAGCCCCCACCAATGCCCCTAAGGCACCTGCTCCCCCTAGTGCAGTTACAGTTGGTGGTGGGACTACACAAGCCAAGGGTTTAGTAGGGTTGACCCTGGGTAAGGAGATGAGCTCTGACCTAGTCAGAGAACTCACTCAGGCTGTCCTAGTCTGTGATGGAGGCATGGATATGACCTCCTCTGTGAGTCCCAGTAATCTGGGCAAGTACAGACAACAGCCTTTAATCAATGGAAGAGAGGCTTTGGCATTTAGGGACACAGGGGCAAGTGTCACCATGGTGACACAAGACCTTGTGAATCCTGGGCAGATAATACTTGGTGAAATGTACCAAGTGACCAATGCTAGCAACGTCAGAACAGACCATACTCTGGCAGTTGTTAACTTCTCCTGGGGAGGGGTAACTGGCCTTAAGAAGGTTGTGGTAAGTGCAGACCTACCCGTTGAATGCTTGCTTGGCAATGACTTAGAAACTTCAGCTTGGGCAGAAGTGGAGCTCAGGACCCAAGCAGAAATGCTGGGGATCCCTGCAGATGTGTTTGCTGTGACCAGGTCACAAGCCAAAATGTCTAGCACTGAACAAGCCTTGGATTCTGGAATAATGGACCAAGTGCCCTCCAAGAAGAGGAGTAGTAGGGTAAAGGCAGTGCCTTCCCCCTTGGCTCAGAAGGAAGATCAGTCCCTTGAGGGGATGATCTCAGTCCTGAGGAAGGAACTGTCCCAGAGGAGCTTGAACCTGACCAGGTTGAGTTCTTGGGGACAGGGGGACCTTCCAGGGCAGATCTGAGCCAGGAGCAGCAGAGCTGCCCCTCTCTTGAACCCCTCAGACAGCAAGCTGCTGCTGAGGCTGCTGGGAAAGCTAGTGGTCCCCATACTGTGTATTGGGATGATGGACTCTTGTACTCAGAGTGTAGAGACCCCAAGCCTGGTGCTACCAGGAGGTTGGTTATACCTTTGAAGTTCAGGGGCTTCCTATTGACCCTAGCCCATGATATTCCCTTAGCAGGTCACCTGGGCCAGAACAAGACTTGGGACAGAATTGTCCCTCACTTTCACTGGCCCCACATGTCTGAAGACACCAAGGAGTTTTGTCGCTCCTGTGTAACCTGCCAGGCCAGTGGCAAGGCAGGTGGCACTACAAAGGCCCCCTGATACCACTACCTGTGGTGGGGGTTCCCTTTGAAAGGGTGGGGATTGACATTGTTGGTCCCATGGATCCCCAAACAGCATCTGGGCACAGGTTTATCCTGGTGGTAGTGGATCATGCCACCAGGTACCCAGAGGCTATTCCCCTTAGGACCACTACAGCACCTGTGGTGGCAAGGGCCCTCCTGGGAATTTTCTCAAGAGTGGGCTTCCCTAAGGAGGTTGTATCAGACAGGGATGCAAACTTTATGTCTGGATACTTAAAAGCAATGTGGAAGGAGTGTGGAGTGACTTACAAGTTCACCACACCCTATCACCCACAATGCAATGGTTTAGTTGAGAGATTCAACAAAACCTTGAAGGGCATGATTAAAGGGCTCCCAGAAAAGCTTAGGCGAAGATGGGACATACTCTTGCCCTGCCTTTTATTTGCATACAGGGAGGTGCCTCAAAAGGGGTTGGCTACAGCCCTTTTGAACTTTTGTTTGGTCACCCTGTCAGGGGTCCACTGTGCTTGGTGAAGGAAGGATGGGAGTTACCTCTCAAGCCCCCAAAGCAAGACATAGTGGACTACGTACTTGGTCTCCGCTCCCGGATGGCTGAGTATATGAAAAAGGCAACTAAAAACCTTGAGGCTAGCCAGGAACTTCAAAAGGCCTGGCATGACCAAAAGGCTGTACTGACTGTTTACCAGCCAGGACAGAAGGTGTGGGTGTTGGAGCCAGTGGCCCCAGCAGCTCTCCAAGACAAATGGAGTGGACCCCATACCATTGTTGAACAGAAGGGTGAGGTTACCTACTTAGTAGACCTAGGAACACCCAGGAGTCCCCACAGGGTTCTCCATGTCAACAGGTTAAAACCATATGTGGACAGGGCAGACATGGGCTTGCTCATGGCTACTGATGAGGGACAGGAGGAAGAGAGTGACCCACTCCCTGACCTGCTCTCACAGAACCCTGGTGATGGGTCAGTGGATGGTGTAGCCTTGGCAGGCAGCCTCACTACCCAGCAGCAGACTGATTGCAGACAGGTGCTCAATCAGTTCAGACACATATTCTCACTGACACCCAGTCAGACTACCTGGTGCACTCATGAAGTGGACACTGGGGACAGTCTGCCTATTAAAAATAAGATTTATAGGCAACCTGACCATGTCAGGGACTGTATCAGGACAGAAGTCCAGAAGACGTTGGATTTGGGAGTTATTGAACCCTCAGATAGCCCTTGGGCTAGTCCAGTGGTCCTTGTGCCAAAACCTCACACCAATGGTGGGAAAAGAGAGATGAGGTTTTGTGTGGACTACAGGGGTCTCAATGCAGTCACTAGGACTGATGCCCATCCAATACCCAGGGCAGATGAGCTAATAGACACTTTGGCCTCAGCCAAGTATCTAAGCACATTTGACCTGACAGCTGGCTACTGGCAGATCAGACTAGCTGATGATGCAAAGCCAAAGACAGCATTCTCAACCCCTAGTGGGCATTATCAGTTTGTGGTGATGCCCTTTGGTCTGAAGAATGCACCTGCCACTTTTCAGAGGTTGGTGAATACAGTCCTTACAGGTCTGGAAGCCTATAGTGCAGCATATCTAGATGATATTGCTGTCTTTAGCTCCACCTGGGAGGATCACCTGGTCCACCTCAGAAATGTTTTACAGGCCCTGCAGAAAGCAGGCCTGACTATCAAGGCCACCAAGTGCCAGATAGGGCAGAGTCAGGTTGTGTACCTGGGCCACCTTGTGGGTGGAGGCCAGGTTCAACCACTGCAGAGCAAGATCCAGACCATCATGGACTGGACTGCTCCAACTACCCAGACTCAGGTGAGAGCCTTCTTAGGCCTGACTGGGTACTATAGGAGATTTGTCAAGGGGTATGGATCAATAGTGACACCCCTGAATGACTTAACTTCCAAGAAAATGCCCAAAAAGGTTCAGTGGACAGTTAGCTGTCAAAAGGCATTTGATGACCTGAAGCAGGCCATGTGCACTGCTCCCATTCTGCAGAGTCCTGATTACTCCAAGAAGTTCATTGTTCAAACTGATGCATCTGAATTGGGGGTAGGGGCTGTACTGTCACAATTGAATGATGAAGGTCAGGATCAGCCAGTAGCTTTCATTAGCAGAAGGCTGACCCCTAGAGAGAAACGTTGGTCAGCCATTGAGAGGGAGGCCTTTGCTGTGGTCTGGGCTCTGAAGAAGTTGAGGCCATACTTGTTTGGTACTCACTTCCTTGTTCAAACAGACCATAAGCCCCTCTTATGGCTAAAACAAATGAAGGGTGAAAACCCCAAACTGCTTAGGTGGTCCATTTCCCTACAGGGGATGGACTTCACAGTGGAACATAGACCTGGGAGTAACCATGCCAATGCAGATGGACTCTCTAGGTACTTCCACTTAGAACATGAAGACTTAACTGGGCAAGGTTAGTTTAATGTCCCTACGTTTGGGGGGGTTGTGTAGGAGAGTAGGATCTGCTTCACATGGGTACCCCCACTTTTTGCTGATGCTTCACTGTTTTTCGACCTTAGTCTGGCTGGGGCCCTGCTAATCAGAACCCCAGCCTAGCTGCTTCCTCTTTAAAATGGTTTCCATGTGCCTTAGGCACATCTCTGATTGGAATCTGGAGTGCCCTTATAAGTCCCTAGTATATGGTATACTATGTACCCAGGGCATAGGTACCTCAGAGGCCTACCAGGGGCTGCAGCATGTATTGTGCCACCCCTGGAAGGCCATCCAAACTGACACCACAGGTCTGCTACTGCAGCCTGGGTAAGGTGGTGCATGCACCCCTTACTGTGATATAGGCTACCTATATCACTACATACATACACACATATAAACCTATAAGTCACTCCTATGGCAGGCCTTATCAATCCTGAAGGCAGAGTGCGTGGTTCCTATGTGAGAGGGTGCCCCTGCATGAGCTGGGCCCCTCTGCAGCGTTCGGAGACCCTTCTCTGATGCTGTTTGTAGTGCAGCCTGACCATATACTCTTAAGCGCATTATAACCTCGCGTTAAATGCTAACTTTGGGATGGCTGCACGGAAACATGTCGTGTTTGGTGTCAAACATCTTGGAATACTACCCCCCGCCAGTTCTGGTGGCGGGGGTAGCATTCCACCCTTCTAGAGGGAAAGACATGTACACACCGGTATACCCGGTACTGACTTTCCAGAGCCCTGGCATCACAAAATGGATGCCGCTGCCAAAGACACGAGTCTGGCCTCCTGCTGCTGACCGAAACTCCGGCAGGGGAGGCCTGGACAATAGGTTTCCTGTCCCAGGGAGGTGTGACCACCTCCCCAGACAGGATAGTGTGTATTGGGGCTGGGCGGGAGCACTCTCGGGTGCTTTGAAATCCTGCACTGGGGGCACACTTGGTGTCCCTGTGCATACCCCAGTTCAAACCGGCTCAGGGGCTTCCAGCCCCTGCTCTGGCATGAAACTGGACAAAGGGAAAGGGGTGTAACCACCCCTCTGCCCTGGCCCTCCCATAGGTGGGGCCACAGAGTATGTCCAACCCCCTACCTTAGTATAAGTAGGGGAACCCAGTCCTTAGGACTTTAGATTAACCTGGACGAAACTCTGACACAGAATCCTGGACCTTCGACGCTCTACTTCAAGATTAGAGGACTGAAGAATCTCCCTTGGGGTCAAGGAGTGACTCCCCTGCTTGGCAGGCACCAAAGAAGCAATTGTCTGGTCTGCATCTCTGAAGCTCTTGTCAGATGCCGAAGTCTTTGCATCACCAGAGGTGGATTTCCAGACTTCCCAGAGGCTGCCCTGAGTCTCCAGCAAAGCTGAGGCCCGTAGCTGTCGTGGGTAATGTGGAACCATGACCCCTGGACACCGATCACATTTGCAAGTGCATCCTCTTCTGGGTCTCCCACGAAGTCATACTTTGGGTTCCGAGTAGCCCTAGCCTCCAGCACCAACTGCTCTGAAGATCACTGGCCTCCACTCCACGAGTGTCCTGTGAGCCAGCTCCACGTGCACCGTCTCGAGGCTCCTTCGCAGTCGCTAGTCCGTTGGCTAGTAGGCCCTCCCGAAGGCCAATCTTTTTCTGCTTGGGCTCCCTGGTTGCTCCAGGTGTGCTCTGACTTATCCTTGCTGGGTGAGTCCCCCAGACCTTGCTGGTTTGCAACATCGTCCTTCTTCTATTTACACAAGACTTGCCGTTGCCAAGGCTTGTTGGGTCCAATCCGGTCGCCGACACCCCTGCAATCGACAGACATCATGGCACAGCTCGAATCCAGCTCCTGGTTGTCATCGACGCCTCCTGGACCTCGTGGCTGAAGAGTCAAGACGACTGTCAACCTACCTGAAGCACTCGACATCGGTGGGCATCTGCTCATCGCCTTCCTGGTCACTGGCTAGTGACCCAGACTCTGTCCCCTCTGCTTTCAGGTTCTTCAGATCTTCGATCCACCTTTGGATCCACCCGAACACTTTCGACTTGGTCGCCAGCAGCACTTTGCAGCAGATCGCCATTGAAAGCGACGACGAAACCCGACCCCGAAAGACACCTATGCACCCGGCTCCCCTGGGTGAGGTAACTCGAGTACTCCGGTGCTCCCGTGGGTATTGACACTAGAACAGCCTAGTTCTCAAAGGGTTTGCTCCAAGTCCTCCTCTAAGTGTCCCTTTTCTTTTAAATTCTAATCGCGACTTTCCCCATAGAAGTTAACGGTGGTTCGCGTCTGTGTTCATACACTGCACGCGTCCCCCGTGGGTCCCCTGTGTCACGGCCTTGGGTGGTTCCTTGTGGTACAAGCACTTCTACAGGCTCTAGGCCTTGTGTCTAGCTCAGTCGGGATTCTTATACCACTTTATTGGTATATGGTTTGGTACGCCCCTGGGGCTCAAACGTGTATTTGTGCTATTACTGTAGATAACTAACTTATAACGTATGTACTTCGAACTCTAGCCTCATAAAGAGACTAGAGGGGTGTGTTTAGCAATAAATACATATATTTTGAATATATACCTGGTGTGGTCCTCTTTCATTTGGTCACTCAAGAGATTATAGACTGGTAAAACAAGCTGCTTTACATTCCTTCAAGACTTAGCCTGAAGGCTGCTCTCCATAGCTACCACTAGGATAGCTTTCAATAAAGGTTGTCTTTAACCTATCTCCAATAAGGGGTTGTTTGGACTGGTGCAAGGTGCCCACTATAATTAGTGGACAGCATATGCCAGGCCAACTTCTCACATGTGGTATTTAGTTTATAGGAATTATGTGGAGTGGGATTATGTGTTTTGGAGAGTAATTATGTGGTATTGTAGTCTGTGTTGTGGAGTGGTAACCTCAGGTTTAGTCTTCCTCATTTCCATAGAAACTAAACTATAAATTCAATGAGACACCAAAAAAAAGGAACCACTGAGGAGCACTTCTGGACCTAGTCGGAGGTATGAGCAGGGCCAATGGAATTATGTGACTGTTCGACTGCACCAATTTTCACATAATTAAACATTTTCCGCATTTGACAAATATTCCATCATCTGCTGCCTAATCTGCAGATTTGAACAAAAAGCCTTGTCTCTAGCTCAAACAGCTTAAATGTTCCTAAAAATGCAGCGTCACGTGTTACAGCATGGTGGAAGGCCCTTTGCAAAGCTGGAATGGTCACATTACTTATTGCTAAATGTGGGTGTTAAATTGGTACTAATGGTGAACAAACCTCTCTTCTTTCTGTGCCTCTCTTGCCTCTTTCTGCATTTCTCTTGCTTATTCTGCACCTTTCTTCCTCTTTCTACACCTCACTGTCTTCTTTCTGCACTTCACTTGCCTCTTTCTGCACTTCTATTGCCCCTTTCAGCACCTCTTTTGCTTTTTTCTACACCTCTCTTGCCGCTATCTGCTCCTCTCTTGCCTCTTTGTGCATTTCTCTTGCCTGTTTCTGCACTTCCCTTGCCTCTTTCTGTACCTCTCTTGCCTCTGTCTGCACCTTACTTGCCTCTTTCTGCACCTCACCCTCTTCCTTCTGCACCTCTCTTGCCTCTTTCTGCACTTCTCTTGCCTCTTTCTGCACTTCTCGAGCCTCTTTCTGTATCTCTCTTGACTCTTTCTGCACCTCAAGTGCCTCTTTCTGCACGTCTCTTGCCTCTTTCTACACGTATCTTGCCTCTTTCTATACCTCTCTTGCTTCTTTCTGCACCTCACATGCCACTTTCTGCTCTTCTCTTGACTCTTTCTGAACCTCACTCTCTTCTTTCTGCACCTCTATTGCCTCTTTCTGCAACTCTGTTGCTTCTTTCTGCACTCCTCTTCCCTCTTTCTGCACCCTTCTTGTCTCTTTCAGCACCTCTGTTGCTTCTTTCTGCACCTCTCTTGCCTTTTTCTGCTGTTCTCTTGCCTCTTTCTGCACCTCTTTTGCTTTTTTCTGCACTTCTCTTGCCTCTTTCTGTACCTCTCTTGCCTCTTTCTGCACCTCTGCTGGTTCATTCTACACTCGTCTTCCCTCTTTATGCACCTCTCTTGCTTCTTTCTGCACTTCTCTTACTTCTTTCTGCACCTCTCTTGCTTCTTTATGCACCCTTCTTCCCTTTTTTGCATCCCTTTTGCCTCTTTCTGCAGTTCTCTTGGCATTTTCTGCACCTCTCTTGCCTCTTTCTGCACCTCACTTGCCTCTTTCTGCACTGCTCTTGCTTCTTTCTACACCTCTGTTGCTTCTTTCAGCAATTCTCTTGCCTCTTTCTGCACTTCTCTTGCTTGTTTCTGCACCTCACATGCCACTTTCTGCTCTTCTCTTGCCTCTTTCTGAACCTCACTCTCTTCTTTCTGCACCTCTATTGCCTCTTTCTGCAACTCTGTTGCTTCTTTCTGCACTCCTCTTCCCTCTTTCTGCACCCTTCTTGTCTCTTTCAGCACCTCTGTTGCTTCTTTCTGCACCTCTCTTGCTTTTTTCTGCTGTTCTCTTACCTCTTTCTGCACCTCTTTTGCTTTTTTCTGCACTTCTCTTGCCTCTTTCTGTACCTCTCTTGCCTCTTTCTGCACCTCTGCTGGTTCATTCTACACTCGTCTTCCCTCTTTATGTACCTCTCTTGCTTCTTTCTGCACTTCTCTTACTTCTTTCTACACCTCTCTTGCTTCTTTATGCACCCTTCTTCCCTTTTTTGCATCCCTTTTGCCTCTTTCTGCAGTTCTCTTGGCATTTTCTGCACATCTCTTGCCTCTTTCTGCACCTCACTTGCCTCTTTCTGCACTGCTCTTGCTTCTTTCTACACCTCTGTTGCTTCTTTCAGCAATTCTCTTGCCTCTTTCTGCACTTCTCTTGCTTGTTTCTGCACCTCTCTTGCGTCTTTCTGCACCTCTGTTGGCTTTTTCTGCACCTCACTTGCTTCTTTCTGCACCCCTCTTGCCTCATTTGGCACCCCTCTCCCCTCTTTCTGCACATCTCTGGCCTCTTTCTGCACCCCTGTTCCCTCTTTCTGCACCTTTCCTGCCTGTTTCTGCACCTCTCTTGCCTCTTTCTGTACCTCTGTTGCTTCTTTCAGCAATTCTCTTGCCTCTTTCTGCACTTCTCTTGCTTGTTTCTGCACCTCTCTTGCGTCTTTCCGCACCTCTGTTGGCTTTTTCTGCACCTCACTTGCTTGTTTCTGCACCCCTCTTGCCTCTTTCTGCACCCCTCTCCCCTCTTTCTGCACATCTCTTGCCTCTTTCTGCACCCCTGTTCCCTCTTTCTGCACCTTTCCTGCCTGTTTCTGCACTCCTCTTGCCTCTTTCTGCACCCTTCTTGTCTCTTTCAGCACCTCTGTTGCTTCTTTCTGCACCTCTCTTGCCTTTTTCTGCTCTTCTCTTGCCTATTTCTGCAACTCTTTTGCTTTTTTCTGTACTTCTCTTGCCTCTTTCTGTACCTCTCTTACCTCTTTCTGCACCTCTGTTGGTTCATTCTGCACTCGTCTTCCCTCTTTCTGCACCTCTCTTGCTTCTTTCTGCACTTCTCTTACTTCTTTCTGCACCTGTCTTGCTTCTTTATGCACCCTTCTTCCTTTTTATGCATCCCTTTTGCCTCTTTCTGCAGTTCTCTTGCCATTTTCTGCACCTCTCTTGCCTCTTTCTGCACCTCACTTGCCTCTTTCTGCACTGCTCTTGCTTCTTTCTACACCTCTGTTGCTTCTTTCAGCAATTCTCTTTCCTCTTTCTGCACTTCTCCTGCTTGTTTCTGCACCTCTCTTGCGTCTTTCTGCACCTCTGTTGGCTTTTTCTGCACCTCACTTGCTTGTTTCTGCATCCCTCTTGCCTCTTTCTGCACCCCTCTCCCCTCTTTCTGCACATCTCTTGCCTCTTTCTGCACCCCTGTTCACTCTTTCTGCACCTTTCCTGCCTGTTTCTGTACCTCCCTTGCCTCTTTCTGTACCTCTGTTGCTTCTTTCTGCACTTGTTTTGCCTCTTTCTACACCCTTCGCACCTCTTTCAGCACCTCTGTTGCTTCTTTCTGCACCTCTCCTGCCTCTTTCTGTACCCCTCTTGCCTCTTTGTGCAGCTCTTCGACCTATTTCTGCACCCCCTTGCCTCTTTTTGCACCTCTGTTGGTTCTCTCTGCACTGCTCTTGCCATTTTCTGCACCTCTCTTGCCTCTTTCTGTACCTCACTTCCGTCTTTCTATACTTCTCTTGCTTCTTTCCACACCTCTGTTTCTTCTTTCAGCGATTCTCTTGCCTCTTTCTTCAGTTCTCTTGATTGTTTCTGCACCTCTCTTGCGTCTTTCTGCACCTCTATTGCATCTTTCTGCACCTCTATTGCCTCTTTCTGCACCTCACTTGCCTCTTTCTGCACCTCACTTGCTTCTTTCTACACCCCTCTTGCCTATTTCTACACCCCTCTTTTCTCTTTCTGCACCTCTCCTGCCTCTTTCTGCACCCCTGTTCTCTCTTTCTGCACCTTTCCTGCACCTCTCTTGCCTCTTTATGTACCTCTGTTGCTTCTTTCTGCACTTCTCTTGCCCTTTCTGCACCCTTGGTGCCTCTTTCAGCACCTCTGTTGCTTCTTTCTGCACTTCTCTTCCTTCTTTCTACACCCCTCCTGCTTCTTTCTGTACCTCTCTTGCCTCTTTGTGCACCTCTCCTAACTTTGTCTGCAGCCCTCTTGCCTCTTTTTGCACCTCTGTTGATTCTTTCTGCACTGCTCTTGCTTCTTTCTGCCCCTCACTTGCCCTTTTCTACACTTCTCTTGCTTCTTTCTACACCTCTGTGCTTCTTTCAGCAATTCTCTTGACTCTTTCTGCACTTCTCTTCCTTCTTTCTGCACCCCTCCTGCCTCTATCTGTACCTCTCTTGCCTCTTTGTGCACCTCTCCTACCTCTTTGTGCACCCCTCTTGCCTCTTTTTGCACCTCTGTTGGTCCTTTCTTCACTGCTATTGCTTCTTTCTACACCTCTGTTGCTTCTTTCAGCAATTCTCTTGCCTCTTTCTGCACTTCTATTGCTTGTTTCTGCACCTCTCTTGCATCTTTATGCACCTCTGTTGCCTCTTTCTGAACCTCACCTGTTTCTTTCTGCACCCCTCTTGCCTTTTTCTGCACCCCTCTCCCCTCTTTCTGCACCTCTCTTGCCTCTTTCTGTACCTCTGTTCCCTCTTTCTGCACCTTTCCTGCCTGTTTCTGCACCCCTGTTGCCTCTTTCTGTACCTCTGTTGCTTCTTTCTGCACTTGTCTTGCCTCTTTCTGCACCCTTTGCGCCTCTTTCTGAACCCCTCTTGCCTATTTCTCACCCTCTCTTGCTTCTTTCTGCACTTCTATTGCTTCTTTCTGCACTGCTCTTGCCTTTTTCTGCAGTTCTCCTGCCTCTTTCTGCACCTCTTTTGCTTCTTTCTGCACTTTTCTTGCCTCTTTCTGCACCCCTCTTGCCTCTTTCTGCACCTCTGTTGGTTCTTTCTGCACTGCTCTTGCTTCGTTTTGCACCTCTGTTGCAAATTACTGCATCCCTCTTGCCTCTTTCTGTACCCCTCTTCCCTCTTTCTGCACCTCTCTTGCCTCTGTCTGCACACCTGTTCCCTCTTTCTGCACTCCTTTTGCCTGTTTCTGCAATTCTTTTGCCTCTTTCTGCAGTTCTCTTGCCTCCTTCTGCTCCTCACTTGCCTCTTTCTGCACTTCTCTTGCTTCTTTCTGCACCCTTCTTCCCTTTTCTGCATATCTCTTGCCTCTTTATGCACCTCTCTTACCTCATTCTGCACATCTCTTGGTTCTTTCTGCACTGCTCTTGTCTCTTACTGCACCCCTCTTGCCTCTTTGTGCACCTCTTTTGCTTCTTTCTTCACTTCCCTCTCCTCTTTATGCACTTCTATTGCCTCTTTCTGCCCCTCTCTTGCTTCTTTCTGCATCCCTGTTGTCTCTTTCTGCACCCCGTTGTCTCTTTCTGCACTTGTCTTCACTTTTTGCACCTCTCTTGCTTCTTTCTGCACTTTTCTTGCTTCTTTCTGCACCTCTCTTGCTTCTTTCTGCACCCTTCTTCCCTTTGTGCATCCCTCTTGCCTCTTTATGCTGTTCTCTTGCCATTTTCTACACCTCTCTTGCCTCTTTCTGCACCTCACCTGCCTCTTTCTGCACTTCTCTTGCTTCTTTCCACACCTCTGTTGCTTCTTTCAGCAATTCTTTTGCCTCTTTCTGCACTTCTCTTGCTTGTTTCTGCACCTCACTTGCATTTTTCTGCACCCCTCTTGCCTCTTTCTGCACCCCTCTTTTCTCTTTCTGCACCTCTCTTGCCTCTTTCTGCACACCTGTTCCCTCTTTCTGCACCTTTCCTGCCTGTTTCTGTACCTCTCTTGCCTCTTTCTGTACCTCTGTTGCTTCTTTCTGCACTTCTCTTACTCTTTCTTCACCCTTCACGCCTCTTTCAGCACCTCTGTTGCTTCTTTCTTCACTTCTCTTCCTTCTTTCTGCACCCCTCCTGCCTCTTTCTGTACCTGTCTTGCATCTTTGTGCACCTCTCCTACCTTTTTCTGCACCCCTCTTGCCTCTTTTTACACCTCTGTTGGTTCTTTCTGCACTGCTCTTGCTTCTTTCTACACCTCTGTTGCTTCTTTCAGCAATTCTCTTGCCTCTTTCTGCACTTCTCTTGCTTGTTTCTGCACCTCTCTTGCGTCTTTCTGCACCTCTGTTGGCTTTTTCTGCAGCTCACTTGCTTGTTTCTGCACCCCTCTCGCCTCTTTCTGCACCCCTGTTCCCTCTTTCTGCACCTTTCCTGCCTGTTTCTGCACCTCTCTTGCTTCTTTCTGTACCTCTGTTGCTTCTTTCTGCACTTGTCTTGCGTCTTTCTGCACCCTTTGCTCCTCTTTCAGAACCTCTGTTGCTTCTTTCTGCACTTCTCTTCCTTCTTTCTGCAACACTTCTGCCTCTTTCTGTACCCCTCTTGCCTATTTCTCCACCTCTCTTGCTTCTTTCTGCACTTCTCTTGCTTCTTTCTGCACTGCACTTGCCTTTTTCTGCAGTTCTTCTGCCTCTTTCTGCACCTCTTTTGCTTCTTTCTGCACTTTTGTTGCCTCTTTCGGTACCCCTCTTGCCTCTTTCTGCACCTCTGTTGGTTCTTACTGCACCCCTCTTGCCTCTTTGTGCACCTCTTTTGCTTCTTTCTTCACTTCCCTCTCCTCTTTATGCACTTCTATTGCCTCTTTCTGCCCCTCTCTTGCTTCTTTCTGCATCCCTGTTGTCTCTTTCTGCACCCCCGTTGTCTCTTTCTGCACTTGTCTTCACTTTTTTGCACCTCTCTTGCTTCTTTCTGCACTTTTCTTGCTTCTTTCTGCACCTCTCTTGCTTCTTTCTGCACCCTTCTTCCCTTTTGTGCATCCCTCTTGCCTCTTTATGCTGTTCTCTTGCCATTTTCTACACCTCTCTTGCCTCTTTCTGCACCTCACCTGCCTCTTTCTGCACTTCTCTTGCTTCTTTCCACACCTCTGTTGCTTCTTTCAGCAATTCTTTTGCCTCTTTCTGCACTTCTCTTGCTTGTTTCTGCACCTCACTTGCATTTTTCTGCACCCCTCTTGCCTCTTTCTGCACCCCTCTTTTCTCTTTCTGCACCTCTCTTGCCTCTTTCTGCACACCTGTTCCCTCTTTCTGCACCTTTCCTGCCTGTTTCTGTACCTCTCTTGCCTCTTTCTGTACCTCTGTTGCTTCTTTCTGCACTTCTCTTACTCTTTCTTCAACCTTCACGCCTCTTTCAGCACCTCTGTTGCTTCTTTCTTCACTTCTCTTCCTTCTTTCTGCACCCCTCCTGCCTCTTTCTGTACCTGTCTTGCATCTTTGTGCACCTCTCCTACCTTTTTCTGCACCCCTCTTGCCTCTTTTTACACCTCTGTTGGTTCTTTCTGCACTGCTCTTGCTTCTTTCTACACCTCTGTTGCTTCTTTCAGCAATTCTCTTGCCTCTTTCTGCACTTCTCTTGCTTGTTTCTGCACCTCTCTTGCGTCTTTCTGCACCTCTGTTGGCTTTTTCTGCAGCTCACTTGCTTGTTTCTGCACCCCTCTCGCCTCTTTCTGCACCCCTGTTCCCTCTTTCTGCACCTTTCCTGCCTGTTTCTGCACCTCTCTTGCTTCTTTCTGTACCTCTGTTGCTTCTTTCTGCACTTGTCTTGCGTCTTTCTGCACCCTTTGCTCCTCTTTCAGAACCTCTGTTGCTTCTTTCTGCACTTCTCTTCCTTCTTTCTGCAACACTTCTGCCTCTTTCTGTACCCCTCTTGCCTATTTCTCCACCTCTCTTGCTTCTTTCTGCACTTCTCTTGCTTCTTTCTGCACTGCACTTGCCTTTTTCTGCAGTTCTTCTGCCTCTTTCTGCACCTCTTTTGCTTCTTTCTGCACTTTTGTTGCCTCTTTCGGTACCCCTCTTGCCTCTTTCTGCACCTCTGTTGGTTCTTTCTGCACTGCTCTTGCTTCTTTTTGCACCTCTGTTGCAAATTACTGCATCCCTCTTGCCTCTTTCTGTACCCCTCTTCCCTCTTTCTGCCCCTCTCTTGCCTCTATCTGCACACCTGTTCCCTCTTTCTGCACTCCTTTTGCCTGTTTCTGCAATTCTTTTGCCTCTTTCTGCAGTTCTCTTGCCTCCTTCTGCACCTCACTTGCCTCTTTCTGCACTTCTCTTGCTTCTTTCTGCACCCTTCTTCCCTTTTCTGCATATCTCTTGCCTCTTTATGCAACTCTCTTAACTCCTTCTGCACATCTCTTGGTTCTTTCTGCACTGCTCTTGTCTCTTACTGCACCCATCTTGCCTCTTTGTGCACCTCTTTTGCTTCTTTCTTCACTTCTCTCTCCTCTTTATGCACTTCTATTGCCTCTTTCTGCACCTCTCTTGCTTCTTTCTGTATCCCTGTTGTCTCTTTCTGCACCCCCGTTGTGAGAAGTTGGCCTGGTATATGCTGTTCACTAATTAAAGTGGACACCTTGCACCAGAACAATTCGACTCTTATGGTAGATAGGTTTAAGACAACCTTTATAGAAAGCTATCCTAGTGGTAGCTGTGGAGAGCAGCCTTCAGGCTAAGTCTTGAAGGAATGTAAAGCAGCTTGTTTTACCACACAATCTCTTGAATCACCAAATGAAAAGACACCACACAGGTATATATATCAAATATATATGTATTTATTAATAAACACTCTCTACTAATCTCTTTATGAGATTAGAGGTCAGGAACATATGTACAAGTCAAATATTATCAGGATAAGTTTAGCACAATTGAATATTACAACCTTAGTTTGCTAGACCTAGGTCTAGGGCATCTAGAATCGAGGGACCCCCAAGAACCACCCCAGGTAGTTGTAGGAGACCCACAGGGGACGGACGCGGTGACCTGGCACCGATGCGAATCCTGTACGAGTCTATGCACTCAGACGCGATTGAGATATCAATGTTAAAGGTCCCTTGCGTGTTCGAGTCGAACTCACCGATCGGTCCTTGTACGAGTCGAAGGACGCGGTTACAAATGGTATTGCAAGGGAGTTGGACGCGGTGTGTCTAACACAGACGCGAACCAGGTACGAGTCAGTGCGATAGTCGCACTTGGAAAGTTAGAGTTTTAGGGCACTTCGAGGGAAGCTACAAGCAAGTCACTTACAGGGTAAGTAGTTCTAGGGCCCACACCCACAGGAGCACCGTTGTGCTGAAGTTACCTCACCCAGGGGAGCCGGGTGCATAGGTGTTCTTTGGTGTTGGGTCGCGGCGTCGTTTTCAATGGGAGCCAGTGAAGACTTGCTGCTTGCGGCGACAGGAGAAGTGTCCGGAGGAATCCAAGCCTGGATTCGGAAGATGGAAGACCTGGAAGCAGAGGGGACAGTGTTCAAAGTCACTTGGCAGTGACTCGGGGCAAGGAAGATGGATGCTCACCGTCGTCGCAAGATTCAGGTCGTTCGTGGTTGCCTTGACTCTTCAGTCACGAGGTCCAGGAGGCGTCGTCGATGACCAGGAGCTGGATTCGGTGTGTCCCACAATGTCTGCAGCTTACTGCGGTGTCGCCAACTCGATCGGAGCCAACAAGCCTTGGTAACAGCAAGTCTCAGGGAAAGTGTGAAGAGACAATGGCGCAGACCAGCAAGGTCTGTGGAACTCACCCAGCGAAGGTAAGTCAGGGCAGGCCTGGAGCAATCAGGGGAGCCCTTTGGTTTCTTTAGAAAGTCTTCTGGGGACCCACAAGCCAGCTGGCAAGGGATCGCAAAGACGCCTCGGACGGATTCACTCACAGGGGCCCACGGTCACTCAGGACGTGGTAGACCTCTGATCTTTGGAGGGATTCTTGCTGGAGGCTGGGACCACACGTGGTCCAAAGCACAAGTTCGTGGAACGTTGTGCAGGGGTTGCACTTGACAATAGTGCACGGTACCCAGGGGTCGCAGTTCCTCATTACTCTTGGGGTCCACTGTCCTCAGCTTCAGTGGGGACTCACGATGGCCTTTGAGAAGTCAGGAAATCCACTTCTTGGGCTGCAGGGACTTCGGACTCCGGCGGGAGAGGCATAGTTTGCGACCGTTGTTTGTAGTTTTTGGTGCCTGCCAAGCAGGGGAGTCACTCCTTGACTCCAAGGGAGATTCTTCAGTCTTCCAAAGGTAGTGGGACGTTGAAGGTCCGGTATTCTTCTTGTAGAGCGTCGTTTAGGGAAATCTAGGGTGTAATGCACAGGTTCCCCCTCTTATACTAAAAGAAAGGGAGGGACTAGCTCTATGACCCTACCTATGGGAGGGTCAGGGGAGTGGGTGGCTGCACCCACTTCCCTTTGTTCAGTTTCGCGCCAGAGCAGGGACAGGTAGCCACTGAGCCGGTTTGAACTGGCATATGCACAGAGGAGCCTTCTGCTCCCCCAGTGCAGGACTTCAAAGCACTCTAAGAGTGCACCCACCCAGCCCCAATACACTAAACCCTGTCTGGGAGGTGGTCACACCCCTTGGGACAGGATATCTATTGTTGGGCTTCCTCCACTGCGAGTGTTGGTCATCAGCAGGAGGGCAGCCCAGTGTCTGTGACTGGTGGCATCCATTTTGTGATGCCAGGGCTCTGCAAGATTCTACCGCGTTTCCACAGTAGGTACATGTCTATCCCTCTAGAAGGGTGGAATGCTACCCCCGCCGCCAGGACTGGCGGGGGGTAGTATTCCAAGATGTTTGACACCAAACACGACATGTTTCGATGCAGCCATTCCAAAGTTAGCATTTTACAGCGAGGATATAATGCACTTAAAAGTATATGGTTTAACCGCATCCACAAACAGCACCAGAGAATGGACTCTGAGAGCTGCAGAGGGACCCTGCTCAGGCAGAGGCACCCCCTCACATAGAAGCCAAGCACCCTGCCCTCAGGATTGATAGGGCCTGCCTTAGGGGTGACTGATAGGTTTATATGTGTGTGTAGGAGAGATATAGGGGACCTATATCTCAGTGACGGGTGCTAGCACTTCCTCACCCAGGCTGCAGTAGCAGGCCTGTGGTGTCAGATTTAGTCTGCTTCCCAGGGGTGGCATAATACATGCTGCAGCCCCTGGTAGGCCTGTGAAGTACCTATGCCCTTGGTACCTAAGGTACCATATACTAGGGACTCATAAGGTACCACAGTATCCAATCACTAGTGCACCTAGAGTGCACTCCAAATCGTTTAGAGAGAACAGGAGAGGCTGGGGCCCTGATTAGCAGGGGCCCAGCCAGACTATAGCCAGAAACCAGTGTAAACATCAGAAAAAAGTGGGGGCAACATAAGAGGCAGACCCTACTCTCCTACACAACCCCCCCCCAAACGCAGGGACACTAAACTAACCTTGACCAGTTGAGTCTTCGTTTTCAAAGTGGAAATACCTTGAGAGTCCATCTGCATTGGCATGTTGGGTCCCAGGTCTATGTTCCACTGTATAGTCCATCCCCTGTAGGGAAATGGACCACCTCAAAAGTTTTGGGTTTTCTCCTTTCATTTGTTTAAGCCATAGGAGGGGCTTGTGGTCAGTCTGAACTATGAAGTGAGTGCCAAACAAGTATGGCCTCAGCTTCTTCAGGGCCCACACCACAGCAAAGGCCTCCCTCTCTATAGCTGAACAACGTTTCTCTCTAGGGGTCAGCCTTCTGCTAATAAAAGCTACTGGCTGGTCTTGACCTTCATCATTCAGTTGAGACAGTACAGCTCCCACACCCAGCTCAGAAGCATCTGTTTGGACAATGAACTTTTTGGTGTAGTCTGGACTCTGTAAGATGGGGGCAGTGCACATGGCCTGCTTTAGGTCTTCAAATGCCTTTTGACAGCTAGCTGTCCACTGAACCTTTTTTGGCATTTTCTTTGAGGTCAGATCATTCAAGGGGGTCACTATAGATCCATATCCCTTGACAAACCTCCTATAGTACCCAGTCAGGCCTAAGAAGGCTCTCACCTGTGTCTGGGTGGTTGGAGCAACCCATTCCATTATGGTTTGGATTTTGCTCTGTAAAGGCTGAACCTGGCCTCCACCCACAAGGTGGCCCAGGTACACAACCTGACTCTGCCCTATCTGGCACTTAGTGGCCTTGATAGTGAGGCCTGCTTTCTGCAGGGCCTCCAAAACATTCCTGAGCTGGACCAGGTGATCCTGCCAGGAGGAACTAAAGACAGCAATATCATCGAGATAAGCTGAGCAATAAGTTTCCATCCCTGTCAGAACTTTATTCACCAACCTCTGAAAAGTGGCAGGTGCATTTTTCAATCCAAAGGGCATCACCACAAAGTGGTAGTGCCCCCAGGAGTCAAAAATGCTGTTTTGGCTTTTGCATCATCAGCTAACCTGATCTGCCAGTAGCCAGCTGTCAGGTCAAACGTGCTTAGATACTTGGCTGAGGCCAAAGTATCAATCAGCTCATCTGCCCTTGGTATGGGATAGGCATCAGTCCTAGTGACTGCATTGAGGCCTCTGTAGTCTACACAAAACCTCATTTCTTTCTTACCACCCTGGGTATGAGGCTTGGGTACCAGGACTACTGGACTAGCCCAAGGGCTATCTGAAGGCTCAATTACACCTAGCTCCAACATGTTCTGGACTTCAGTCCTGATACAGTCCCTGACATGGTCAGGTTGCCTGTAGATCTTATTCTTGACAGGCAGACTGTCTCCAGTGTCCACCTCATGGGTGCACCAGGAAGTCTGACTAGGGGTCAGGCTAAACATATGTCTAAACTGTTGCAGAACTTGTCTGCACTCAGTTTGCTGATGGTCGGTGAGGCTGCTTGCCAAAGCAACACCATCTACTGACCCATCATCAGGGTTCTGAGAGAGCAGGTCAGGGAGAGGGTCACTCTCCTCCTCCTGGTCCTCATCAGTTGCCATGAGCAAGCCCATGTCAGCCCTGTCAACATATGGCTTTAATCTGTTGACATGGAGCACCCTCAGGGGGCTCCTGGGAGTTCCAAGATTCACCAGGTAGGTGACTTCTCCCTTCTGTTCAACTATTGTATGGGGGCCACTCCACTTGTCCTGGAGGGCTGCTGGGGCCACAGGCTCCAACACCCACAATTTTTTGTCCTGGCTGGTATACAGTCAGTACAGCCTTTTGGTCATGCCAAGCTTTTTGTAATTCTTGGCTGGCCTCCAGGTTTTTGGTTGCCTTTTTCATGTACTCTGCCATCCGGGAGCGGAGACCAAGTACATAGTCCATCACATCTTGTTTGGGGGGCTTGAGAGGTAACTCCCAGCCCTCTTTTACCAAACACAGTGGACCTCTCACAGGATGCCCAAACAGAAGCTCAAATGGGCTGTAACCAACCCCCTTCTGTGGAACCTCTCTGTATGCAAACAACAGGCAAGGAAGGAGAAGGTCCCATTTCCGCCTAAGCTTCTCTGGGAGTCCTTTAATCATTCCTTTCAAGGTTTTGTTGAAGCGTTCAACTAAACCATTGCATTGTGGGTGATAGGGGTGGTGAACTTGTAAGTTACACCACACTCCTTCCACATTGCTTTTAGATATCCTGACATGAAGTTGGTACCTCTGTCAGAAATGACCTCCTTTGGAAAACCCACTCTGGAGAAGACTCCAATGAGGGCTCTTGCCACCACAGGGGCTGTGGTGGTCCTCAGGGAATTGCTTCTGGGTACCTGGTGGCATGATCCACTACCACCAGGATAAACCTGTGCCCAGATGCAGTTTGAGGGTCAAGGGGACCAACAATGTCAATCCCTACCCTCTCAAAGGGTACCCCCACCACTGGTAGTGGTATCAGGGGGGCCTTTGTTGTGCCACCTGCCTTACCACTGGCTTGGCATGTGACACAGGAGCGACAAAACCCCTTTGTGTCCTCTGACATAGGTGGCCAATGAAAATGTGGAAAAAGCCTGTCCCAGGTCTTGTTTTGGCCCAAGTGTCCTGCTAAAGGGATGTCGTGTGCTAGGGTCAAGAGGAACCCCCTAAACTTCTGAGGTATTACCAACCTCCTGGTGGCTCCAGGGGCTGGGTCTCTACCCTCAGAATATAGGAGACCCTCATCCCAATAAACTTTATGGGACCCACTAGCACTCCCAGCAGCCTCAGCAGCAGCCTGCTGTCTGAGGGGTTCAAAAGAGGGGCATCACTGTTGCTCCTTCCTCAGATCTTCCCTAGAAGGGCCCCCTGCCCCCAAGAACTCAACCTGATCAGGCTCAAGTCCCTCTGGGGCAGGTCCTTCTTCAGGATCTGCTTCACCTCCCTCTGGGGGTGAATCTGTGATCTGAGACAGAGGGGAAGGCACTGCCTTTACCCCACTGCTCCTCCTCTTGGGAAGCATCTGGTCCATTGTTCCAGGATCCAGAGCTGGTTCAGTGTCATGCATTCTTGCTTGTGACCTGGTCACAGCAAATACCTCTGCAGGGATGCCCAACATCTCAGCATGAGTCCATAACTCTACTTCAGACCAGGCTGAAGTCTCTAGATCATTGCCCAATAGACATTCGACAGGGAGGTCTGCACTGACTACAACCTTCTTGAGGCCAGTTACCCCTCCCCAGGAGAAATTCACAACTGCCAGACTATGGTTGGTCTTGACATTGCTTGCATTGGTCACCTGGTACATTTCGCCCAGGATGATCTGTCCAGGGTCCACAAGATCCTCTGCCACCATGGTGACACTAGCACCTGTGTCCCTAAATGCCAAAGCCTGTTTGCCATTTATTACAGGCTGCTGTTTGTATTTGCCCAGATTACTGGGACTCACTAGGAAGGACATATTAAGGTCTCCCTCACAAATCAGCATTGCCTGAGTGGGCACTCTGACTAGGTCAGAGTCCACTTCAGAACCCAGGGTCAACCCTACTACACCCTTATTCTGTGTACCACCTCCACCAGTAGCTGAACTAGGGGGAACAGTTGCCTTAGGGGCAGGAGTGGTGGTGGTTTGGTCTTTGGACTTGTTACAGTCAGAAGTCCAGTGCCCTTTCTGTTTACAGAATTTGCACCAGGGCTTCTTTTGGCCTTTTCCCTTGTTGGGCTGTGACTCCCCACCAGATGCAGATTTTTGGGGCCCTTGTGAAGACTTCTGGTCTTTTGACTTATCCCCACCTTTCTCAGAGCCCTTAGGATCTTGCTTCTTGGTGTCACCCCCTTGGTTCTGGGGTTTCTGCCTCACCCTGGTTCTGACCCACTTGTATGCCTTCTTTCCCATTCTTGGGGAGAGGTCAGATCCGAGTCCACCAGGTACTGATGCAACAACTGGTTCTGGCAATTATTAAGGATCTGTTCTCTCATCATCAGATTATACAATCCCTTGAAATCAGTAACCCTACTGCCAACCAGCCAACCCTCCAGAGCCTTGGTTGCACAATTAACAAAGTCAGTCCAGTCCTGAGTCTGTGCCTTCTGGGTGTCTCTGAACTTCAACCTGTACTGTTCAGTGGTTAAGCCAAACCCATCTATCAGTGCACTCTTCAGGACTTCATAATCATCAGCATCCTCTTCTCTAACAGTGAGGAGCTTGTCTCTACCTTTGTCTGAAAAGGAGAGCCACAAGATTGCTGCCCACTGCTTTTGGGGGACCTGCTGTACTCTACAGGCCCTCTCCATAGCAGTTATCCACTTGTGGATATCATCCCCACTCTGGTAGGGAGGAACAACCTTGCTCAGGTTCCTATGGTCTGGAATAGATTCTCTGCCTCTAGGGACACTGTTGCTGCCACCAAGGGGTTCTAACCCCTCTCGTCTAGAAGCTCTCTGGATTTCCAGGGCTTCTCTATCCAGTGCCAACTGCTTGGTTCTGAGGGCAACTCTTGCTTCCTCATACTGCAGCAGTTTGCACATTCTTTCAGAGGAGGTCTCTCTTATGGGAAAGTAAGTGTTCCTCTGATGGACAAATTCTCTGCCAGAGTGATAAGAGTGCTCAGATTCCCTGGAAGGGGACCTATGCCTCTCATCCACTCTGTCAGTTCTCTTAGGGAGAATTCCTCTGTCCTTTTCAGGCCCCTTGGGGCCTGGCCCTTCAATCACAGAGTCCTGGTCATTCGGATTTTCATCGTCTGACCCAGATACTGTAATTGACCCACCCACTGATTCAGACCCATTAGCTCCTAGAGCCAATCTAAGATCATCTGAGGTCAGCAGATCTATCAGGTGTAGGGTTGAGGGACTCTGTCCTAGTCTCAGGTGTCTTTCAACACACATGGCTCTCAAGTCAGAGAAAGCCATGTCCTTATACTGAGGCTGAGTGGATCCACTGGTTCCACCCTTTAAGGACATTCTAGTGTTGTGCAGTGTTGTACTACCTACACTAGTTTGTGGCCTACTGATACTAGCTTGAGCTGTAGAAAGGGTGTGCTATCCCTTGGCACACAGCTCTAAGTTCAGTAGAACTTATCAATACTAAGCTTGACTTTATATGTACCTTAAGTACCTATAGTGGTTTTCAGTTAATAATTCAAATAGAGATTTTCTGGTAAAACAATAGCAAGCTGGAATCCCACACGCTGCCCACCAATGTGAGAAGTTGGCCTGGTATATGCTGTTCACTAATTAAAGTGGACACCTTGCACCAGAACAATTCGACTCTTATGGTAGATAGGTTTAAGACAACCTTTATAGAAAGCTATCCTAGTGGTAGCTGTGGAGAGCAGCCTTCAGGCTAAGTCTTGAAGGAATGTAAAGCAGCTTGTTTTACCACACAATCTCTTGAATCACCAAATGAAAAGACACCACACAGGTATATATATCAAATATATATGTATTTATTAATAAACACTCTCTTCTAATCTCTTTATGAGATTAGAGGTCAGGAACATATGTACAAGTCAAATATTATCAGGATAAGTTTAGCACAATTGAATATTACAACCTTAGTTTGCTAGACCTAGGTCTAGGGCATCTAGAATCGAGGGACCCCCAAGAACCACCCCAGGTAGTTGTAGGAGACCCACAGGAGATGGACGCGGTGACCTGGCACCGATGCGAATCCTGTACGAGTCTATGCACTCAGACGCGATTGAGATATCAATGTTAAAGGTCCCTTGCGTGTTCGAGGCGAACACACCGATCGGTCCTTGTACGAGTCGAAGGACGCGGTTACAAATGGTATTGCAAGGGAGTTGGACGCGGTGTGTCTAACACAGACGCGAACCAGGTACGAGTCAGTGCGATAGTCGCACTTGGAAAGTTAGAGTTTTAGGGCACTTCGAGGGAAGCTACAAGCAAGTCACTTACAGGGTAAGTAGTTCTAGGGCCCACACCCACAGGAGCACCGTTGTGCTGAAGTTACCTCACCCAGGGGAGCCGGGTGCATAGGTGTTCTTTGGTGTTGGGTCGCAGCGTCGTTTTCAATGGGAGCCAGTGAAGACTTGCTGCTTGCGGCGACAGGGGAAATGTCCGGAGGAATCCAAGCCTGGATTCGGAAGATGGAAGACCTGAAAGCAGAGGGGACAGTGTTCAAAGTCACTTGGCAGTGACTCGGGGCAAGGAAGATGGATGCCCACCGTCGTCGCCAGATTCAGGTCGTTCGCAGTTGCCTTGACTCTTCAGCCATGAGGTCCAGGAGGTGTCGTCGATGACCAGGAGCTGGATTCGGCGTGTCCCATGATGTCTGCAGCTTACTGCGGTGTCGGCAACTCAATCGGAGCCAACAAGCCTTGGTAACAGCAAGTCTTGGGGAAAGTGTGAAGAGACAATGGCGCAGACCAGCAAGGTCTGTGGAACTCACCCAGCGAAGGTAAGTCAGGGCAGGCCTGGAGCAACCAGGGGAGCCCTTTGGTTTCTTTAGAAAGTCTTCTGGGGACCCACAAGCCGGCTGGCAAGGGATCGCGAAGATGCCTCGGATGGATTCACTCACAGGGGCCCACGGTCACTCAGGACGTGGTAGGCCTCTGATCTTAGGAGGGCTTCCTGCTGGAGGCTGGGACCAGACGTGGTCCAAAGCACAAGTTCATGGAACGTTGTGAAAGGGTTGCAATCGACAATAGTGCATGGTACCCAGGGGTCGCGGTTACTCGTTACTCTTGGGATACACTGGCCTCAGCTTCACAGGGGACTCACGATGGCCTTTGAGAAGTCAGGAAATTTACTTCTTGGGCTGCAGGGACTTCGGACTCCGGCAGGAGCAGCGTAGTTTGCGACCGTCGTTTGTAGTTTTTGGTGCCTGCCAAGCAGGGGAGTCACTCCTTGACTCCAAGGGAGATTCTTCAGTCTTCCAAAGGTAGTGGAACGTCGAAGGTCCAGGATTCTTCTTGTAGAGCGTCGTCCAGGGAAATCTAGGGTGCAATGCACAGGTTCCCCCTCTTATACTAAAAGAAAGGGAGGGACTAGCTCTATGACCCTACCTATGGGAGGGTCAGGGGAGTTGGTGGCTACACCCACTTCCCTTTGTTCAGTTTCGTGCCAGAGCAGGGACAGGTAGCCCCTGAGCCGGTTTGAACTGGCATATGCACAGAGGAGCCTTCTGCTCCCCCAGTGAAGGACTTCAAAGCACTCTAAGAGTGCACCCACCCAGCCCCAATACACTAAACCCTGTCTGGGAGGTGGTCACACCTCCTTGGGACAGGATATCTATTGTTGGGCTTCCTCCACTGCGAGTGTTGGTCATCAGCAGGAGGGCAGCCCAGTGTCTGTGACTGGTGGCATCCATTTTGTGATGCCAGGGCTCTGCAAGATTCTACCGCGTTTCCACAGTAGGTACATGTCTATCCCTCTAGAAGGGTGGAATGCTACCCCCGCCGCCAGGACTGGCGGGGGGTAGTATTCCAAGATGTTTGACACCAAACACAACATGTTTTGATGCAGCCATTCAAAAGTTAGCATTTTACCGCGAGGATATAATGCACTTAAAAGTATATGGTTTAACCGCATCCACAAACAGCACCAGAGAATGGACTCTGAGAGCTGCAGAGGGGCCCTGCTCAGGCAGAGGCACCCCCTCACATAGAAGCCAAGCACCCTGCCCTCAGGATTGATAGGGCCTGCCTTAGGGGTGACTGATAGGTTTATATGTGTGTGTAGGAGAGATATAGGGGACCTATATCTCAGTGAGGGGTGCTAGCACTTCCTCACCCAGGCTGCAGTAGCAGGCCTGTGGTGTCAGATTTAGTCTGCTTCCCAGGGGTGGCATAATACATGCTGCAGCCCCTGGTAGGCCTGTGAAGTACCTATGCCCTTGGTACCTAAGGTACCATATACTAGGGACTCATAAGGTACCACAGTATCCAATCACTAGTGCACCTAGAGTGCACTCCAAATCGTTTAGAGAGAACAGAGAGGCTGGGGCCCTGATTAGCAGGGGCCCAGCCAGACTATAGCCAGAAACCAGTGTAAACATCAGAAAAAAGTGGGGGCAACATAAGAGGCAGATCCTACTCTCCTACACCCGTTGTCTCTTTCTGCACTTGTCTTCAATTTTTGCTTCTTACTGCACCTCTCTTGCTTCTTTCTGCACCCTTCTTCCCTTTTGTGCATCCCTCTTGCCTCTTTATGCTGTTCTCTTGCCATTTTCTACACCTCTCTTGCCTCTTTCTGCACCTCACCTGCCTCTTTCTGCACTTCTCTTGCTTCTTTCCACACCTCTGTTGCTTCTTTCATTAATTCTTTTGCCTCTTTCTGCACTTCTCTTGCTTGTTTCTGCACCTCACTTGCATTTTTATGCACCCCTCTTGACTCTTTCTGCACCCCTCTTTTCTCTTTCTGCACCTCTCTTGCCTCTTTCTGCACACCTGTTCCCTCTTTCTGCACCTTTCCTGCCTGTTTCTGTACCTCTCTTGCCTCTTTCTGTACCTCTGTTGCTTCTTTCTGCACTTCTCTTACTCTTTCTTCACCCTTCACGCCTCTTTCAGCACCTCTGTTGCTTCTTTCTGCACTTCTCTTCCTTCTTTCTGCACCCCTCCTGCCTCTTTCTGTACCTGTCTTGCATCTTTGATCACCTCTCCTACCTTTTTCTGCACCCCTCTTGCCTCTTTTTACACCTCTGTTGGTTCTTTCTGCACTGCTCTTGCTTCTTTCTACACCTCTGTTGCTTCTTTCAGCAATTCTCTTGCCTCTTTCTGCACTTCTCTTGCTTGTTTCTGCACCTCTCTTGCGTCTTTCTGCACCTCTGTTGGCTTTTTCTATACCTCACTTGCTTGTTTCTGTACCCCTCTCGCCTCTTTCTGCACCCCTCTCCCCTCCTGCACATCTCTTGCCTCTTTCTGCACCCCTGTTCCCTCTTTCTGCACCTTTCCTGCCTGTTGTTTCTGCACCTCTCTTCCTTCTTTCTACACCCCTCCTGCTTCTTTCTGTACCTCTCTTGCCTCTTTGTGCACCTCTCCTAACTTTTTCTGCAGCCCTCTTGCCTCTTTTTGCACCTCTGTTGATTCTTTCTGCACTGCTCTTGCTTCTTTCTGCCCCTCACTTGCCTTTTTCTACACTTCTCTTGCTTCTTTCTACACCTCTGTGCTTCTTTCAGCAATTCTCTTGACTCTTTCTGCACTTCTCTTCCTTCTTTCTGTACCCCTCCTGCCTCTACCTGTACCTCTCTTGCCTCTTTCTGCACCTCTCTTACCTCTTTGTGCACCCCTCTTGCCTCTTTTTGCACCTCTGCTGGTTCATTCTACACTCGTCTTCCCTCTTTATGCACCTCTCTTGCTTCTTTCTGCACCTCTCTTGCTTCTTTATGCACCCTTCTTCCCTTTTTTGCATCCCTTTTGCCTCTTTCTGCAGTTCTCTTGGCATTTTCTGCACCTCTCTTGCCTCTTTCTGCACCTCACTTGCCTCTTTCTGCACCTCACTTGCCTCTTTCTGCACTTCTCTTGCTTCTTTCTACACCTCTGTTGCTTCTTTCAGCAATTCTCTTGCCTCTTTCTGCACTTCTATTGCTTGTTTCTGCACCTCTCTTGCATCTTTCTGCACCTCTGTTGCCTCTTTCTGAACCTCACCTGTTTATTTCTTCACCCCTCTTGCCTTTTTCTGCACCCCTCTCCCCTCTTTCTGCACCTCTCTTGCCTCTTTCTGTACCTCTGTTCCCTCTTTCTGCACCTTTCCTGCCTGTTTCTGCACCTCTGTTGCCTCTTTCTGTACCTCTGTTGCTTCTTTCTGCACTTGTCTTGCCTCTTTCTGCACCCTTTGTGCCTCTTTCAGAACCTCTGTTGCTTCTTTCTGCACTTCTCTTCCTTCTTTCTGCAACCCTTCTGCCTCTTTCTGAACCCCTTTTGCCTATTTCTCCACCTCTCTTGCTTCTTTCTGCACTTCTCTTGCTTCTTTCTGCACTGCTCTTGCCTTTTTCTGCAGTTCTCCTGCCTCTTTCTGCACCTCTTTTGCTTCTTTCTGCACTTTTCTTGCCTCTTTCTGCACCCCTCTTGCCTCTTTCTGCACCTCTGTTGGTTCTTTCTGCACTGCTCTGGCTTCGTTTTGCACCTCTGTTGCAAATTACTGCATCCCTCTTGCCTCTTTCTGTACCCCTCTTCCCTCTTTCTGCACCTCTCTTGCCTCTGTCTGCACACCTGTTCCCTCTTTCTGCACTCCTTTTGCCTGTTTCTGCAATTCTTTTGCCTCTTTCTGCAGTTCTCTTGCCTCCTTCTGCTCCTCACTTGCCTCTTTCTGCACTTCTCTTGCTTCTTTCTGCACCCTTCTTCCCTTTTCTGCATATCTCTTGCCTCTTTATGCACCTCTCTTACCTCATTCTGCACATCTCTTGGTTCTTTCTGCACTGCTCTTGTCTCTTACTGCACCCCTCTTGCCTCTTTGTGCACCTCTTTTGCTTCTTTCTTCACTTCTCTCTCCTCTTTATGCACTTCTATTGCCTCTTTCTGCACCTCTCTTGCTTCTTTCTGCATCCCTGTTGTCTCTTTCTGCACCCCCGTTGTCTCTTTCTGCACTTGTCTTCACTTTGTTTGCACCTCTCTTGCTTCTTTCTGCACTTTTCTTGCTTCTTTCTGCACCTCTCTTGCTTCTTTCTGCACCCTTCTTCCCTTTTGTGCATCCCTCTTGCCTCTTTATGCTGTTCTCTTGCCATTTTCTACACCTCTCTTGCCTCTTTCTGCACCTCACCTGCCTCTTTCTGCACTTCTCTTGCTTCTTTCCACACCTCTGTTGCTTCTTTCAGCAATTCTTTTGCCTCTTTCTGCACCCCTCTTGCCTCTTTCTGCACCCCTCTTTTCTCTTTCTGCACCTCTCTTGCCTCTTTCTGCACACCTGTTCCCTCTTTCTGCACCTTTCCTGCCTGTTTCTGTACCTCTCTTGCCTCTTTCTGTACCTCTGTTGCTTCTTTCTGCACTTCTCTTGCTCTTTCTTCACCCTTCATGCCTCTTTCAGCACCTCTGTTGCTTCTTTCTGCACTTCTCTTCCTTCTTTCTGCACCCCTCCTGCCTCTTTCTGTACCTGTCTTGCATCTTTGTGCACCTCTCCTATCTTTTTCTGCACCCCTCTTGCCTCTTTTTACACCTCTGTTGGTTCTTTCTGCACTGCTCTTGCTTCTTTCTACACCTCTGTTGCTTCTTTCAGCAATTCTCTTGCCTCTTTCTGCACTTCTCTTGCTTGTTTCTGCACCTCTCTTGCGTCTTTCTGCACCTCTGTTGGCTTTTTCTGCACCTCACTTGCTTGTTTCTGCACCCCTCTCGCCTCTTTCTGCACCCCTCTCCCCTCCTTCTGCACATCTCTTGCCTCTTTCTGCACCCCTGTTCCCTCTTTCTGCACCTTTCCTGCCTGTTTCTGCACCTCTCTTGCTTCTTTCTGTACCTCTGTTGCTTCTTTCTGCACTTGTCTTGCCTCTTTCTGCACCCTTTGCTCCTCTTTCAGAACCTCTGTTGCTTCTTTCTGCACTTCTCTTCCTTCTTTCTGCAACACTTCTGCCTCTTTCTGTACCCCTCTTGCCTATTTCTCCACCTCTCTGGCTTCTTTCTGCACTTCTCTTGCTTCTTTCTGCACTGCTCTTGCCTTTTTCTGCAGTTCTTCTGCCTCTTTCTGCACATCTTTTGCTTCTTTCTGCACTTTTGTTGTCTCTTTCGGTACCCCTCTTGCCTCTTTCTGCACCTCTGTTGGTTCTTTCTGCACTGCTCTTGCTTCTTTTTGCACCTCTGTTGCAAATTACTGCATCCCTCTTGCCTCTTTCTGTACCCCTCTTCCCTCTTTCTGCCCCTCTCTTGCCTCTGTCTGCACACCTGTTCCCTCTTTCTGCACTGCTTTTGCCTGTTTCTGCAATACTTTTGCCTCTTTCTGCAGTTCTCTTGCCTCCTTCTGCACCTCACTTGCCTCTTTCTGCACTTCTCTTGCTTCTTTCTGCACCCTTCTTCCCTGTTCTGCATATTTCTTGCCTCTTTATGCACCTCTCTTACCTCATTCTGCACATCTCTTGGTTCTTTCTGCACTGCTCTTGTCTCTTACTGCACCCCTCTTGCCTCTTTGTGCACCTCTTTTGCTTCTTTCTTCACTTCTCTCTCCTCTTTATGCCCTTCTATTGCCTCTTTCTGCACCTCTCTTGCTTCTTTCTGCATCCCTGTTGTCTCTTTCTGCACCCCCGTTGTCTCTTTCTGCACTTGTCTTCACTTTTTTTGCACCTCTCTTGTTTCTTTCTGCACTTTTCTTGCTTCTTTCTGCACCTCTCTTGCTTCTTTCTGCACCCTTCTTCCCTTTTGTGCATCCCTCTTGCCTCTTTATGCTGTTCTCTTGCCATTTTCTACACCTCTCTTGCCTCTTTCTGCACCTCACCTGCCTCTTTCTGCACTTCTCTTGCTTCTTTCCACACCTCTGTTGCTTCTTTCAGCAATTCTTTTGCCTCTTTCTGCACTTCTCTTGCTTGTTTCTGTACCTGTGGGAGAGTAGGATCTGCCTCTTATGTTGCCCCCACTTTTTTTCTGATGTTTACACTGATTTCTGGCTATAGTCTGGCTGGGACCCTGCCAATCAGGGCCCCAGCCTCTCTGTTCTCTCTAAACGATTTGGAGTGCACTCTAGGTGCACTAGTGATTGGATACTGTGGTACCTTATGAGTCCCTAGTATATGGTACCTTAGGTACCAAGGGCATAGGTACTTCACAGGCCTACCAGGGGCTGAAGCATGTATTATGCCACCCCTGGGAAGCAGACTAAATCTGACACCACAGGCCTGCTACTGCAGCCTGGGTGAGGAAGTGCTAGCACCCCTCACTGAGGTATAGGTCCCCTATATCTCTCCAGCACACACATTGAGACTTATCAGTCACCCCTAAAGCAGGCCCTATCAATCCTGAGGGCAGTGTGCTTAGTTTCCATGTGAGGGGGTGCCTCTGCCTGAGCAGGCCCCTCTGCAGCTCTCAGAGTCCATTCTCTGGGGCTGTTTGTGGATGCGGTTAAACCATATACTTTTAAGTGCATTATATCCTCGCGGTAGAATGCTAACTTTGGAATGGCTGCATCGAAACATGTCGTGTTTGGTGTCAAACATCTTGGAATACTACCCCCCCGCCAGTCCTGGTGGTGGGGGTAGTATTCCACCCTTCTAGAGGGATAGACATGTACCTACGGTGGAAACGTGGTAGAATCCTGCAGAGCCCTGGCATCACAAAATGGATGCCACCAGTCACAGACACTGGGCTGCCCTCCTGCTGATGACCAACACTCGCAGTGGAGGAAGCCCAACAATAGATATCCTATCCCAAGGGGGTGTGACCACCTCCCAGACAGGGTTTAGTGTATTGGGGCTGGGTGGGTGCACTCTTAGAGTGCTTTGAAGTCCTGCACTGGGGGAGCAGAAGGCTCCTCTGTGCATACCCCAGTTCAAACCGGCTCAGGGGCTACCTGCCCCTGCTCTGGCACGAAACTGGACAAAGGGAAGTAGGTGTAACCACCCACTCCCCTGACCGTCCCATAGGTGGGGTCATAGAGCTAGTCCCTCCCTTTCTTTTAGTATAAGAGGGGGAACCTGTGCATTGCAAACTAGATACCCCTGGACGACGCTCTACAAGAAGAATCCCATACCTTCGACGTTCCACTACCTTTGGAAGACTGAAGAATCTCCCTTGGAGTCAAGGAGTGACTCCCCTGCTTAGCAGGCACCAAAAACTACAAACAATGGTCGCAAACTACGCCGCTCCCGCTGGAGTCCAAAGTCCCTGCAGCCCAAGAAGTAGATTTCCTGACCTCTCAAAGGCCATCGTGAGTCCCCAGCGAAGCTGAGGCCAGTGGACCCCAAGAGTGATGAGGAACCACGACCCCTGGGTACCATGCACTATTGTCAAGTGCAAACTCTTCACAACGTTCCACGAACTTGTGCTTTGGACCACGTGTGGTCCCAGCCTTCAGCAGGAATCCCTCTGAAGATCAGAGGCCTACCACTTCCCGAGTGACCGTGGTCCCCTGTTGAGCGAATCCTCCCGAGGCATCTTTGCAATCCCTTGCCAGCCGGCTTGTGGGTTTCCTGAAGGCTTTCTTACAGAACCAAAGGGTTTCTCTGGTTGCTCCAGGCCTGCCCTGACTTACCCTCACTGGGTGAGTCCCTCAGACCTTGCTGGTCTGCGTCATTCACTTTTTACACTTTCCCCGAGACTTGCTGTTACCAAGGCTTGTTGGCTCCAATCGAGTCGCTGACACTGCAGTAAGCTGCAGACATCGTGGGGCACGCCGAATCCAGCTCCTGGTTGTCGTCGACGCCTCCTGGACCTCATGGCTGAAGAGTCAAGGCACCTGCGAATGACCTGAATCTTGCGACGACGGTGGGCATCCAAAGTGACTTTGAACACTGTCCCCTCTGCTTTCAGGTCTTCCATCTTCTGAATCCAGGCTTGGATTCCTCCGGACACTTCTCCTGTCGCCGCAAGCAGCAAGTCTTCACTGGCTCCCATTGAAAACGACGCCGCGACCCGACACCAAAGAACACCTATGCACCCGGCTCCCCTGGGTGAGGTAACTTCAGCACTATGGTGCTCCTGTGGGTATGGGCCCTAGAACTACTTACCCTGTAAGTGACTTGCTTGTAGCTACCCTAGAAGTGCCCTAAAACTCTTACTTTCCGATTGCGACTATCGCGCTGACTCGTACATGGTTCGCGTCTGTGTTAGACACACTGCATCCAACTCCCTTGCAACTCTATCTGTAACCGCGTCCTTCTTCTCGTACAAGGACCGATCGGTGTGTTCGCCTCGAACACGCAAGGGACCTCTAACATTGAAATCTCAATCGTGTCTGTGCGCATAGACTTGTACAGGACTCGCACCGGTGCCAGGACACCACGTCCGTCCCCTGTGGGTCTGCTACAACTACCTGGGGTGGTTCTTGGGGGTCCCTCGATTCTAGATGCCCTAGACCTAGGTCTAGCCAAACTAAGATTGTGATATTCGATTGTGCTAAACTTATTTTGATAATATTTGACTTGTACATATGTTCCCTTCTTCTAATCTCATAACGAGATTAGTAGAGAGTGTTTATTAATAAATACATATATATTTGATATATATACCTGTGTGGTGTCTTTTCATTTGGTGATTCAAGAGATTGTGTGGTAAAACAAGCTGCTTTTCATTCCTTCAAGACTTAGCCTGAAGGCTGCTCTCCACAGCTACCACTAGGATAGCTTTCTATAAAGGTTGTCTTAAACCTATCTACCATAAGAGTCGAATTGTTCTGGTGCAAGGTGTCCACTTTAATTAGTGAACAGCATATACCAGGCCAACTTCTCACAGTACCTCACTTGCATTTTTCTGCACCCCTCTTCCCTCTTTCTGCACCCCTCTTTTCTCTTTCTGCACCTCTCTTGCCTCTTTCAGCACACCTGTTCCCTCTTTCTGCACCTTTCCTGCCTGTTTCTGTACAACTCTTGCCTCTTTCTGTACCTCTGTTGCTTCTTTCTGTACTTCTCTTACTCTTTCTTCACCCTTCACGCCTCTTTCAGCACCTCTGTTGCTTCTTTCTGCACTTCTCTTCCTTCTTTCTGCACCCCTCCTGCCTCTTTCTGTACCTGTCTTGCATCTTTGTGCACCTCTCCTACCTTTTTCTGCACCCCTCTTGCCTCTTTTTACACCTCTGTTGGTTCTTTCTGCACTGCTCTTGCTTCTTTCTACACCTCTGTTGCTTCTTTCAGCAATTCTCTTGCCTCTTTCTGCACTTCTCTTGCTTGTTTCTGCACCTCTCTTGTGTCTTTCTGCACCTCTGTTGGCTTTTTCTGCACCTCACTTGCTTGTTTCTGCACCCTTCTCGCCTCTTTCTGCACCCCTCTCCCCTCCTTCTGCACATCTCTTGCCTCTTTCTGCACCCCTGTTCCCTCTTTCTGCACCTTTCCTGCCTGTTTCTGCACCTCTCTTCCTTCTTTCTACACCCCTCCTGCTTCTTTCTGTACCTCTCTTGCCTCTTTGTGCACCTCTCCTAACTTTTTCTGCAGCCCTCTTGCCTCTTTTTGCACCTCTGTTGATTCTTTCTGCACTGCTCTTGCTTCTTTCTGCCCCTCACTTGCCCTTTTCTACACTTCTCTTGCTTCTTTCTACACCTCTGTGCTTCTTTCAGCAATTCTCTTGACTCTTTCTGCACTTCTCTTCCTTCTTTCTGCACCCCTCCTGCCTCTACCTGTACCTCTCTTGCCTCTTTGTGCACCTCTCCTACCTCTTTGTGCACCCCGCTTGCCTCTTTTTGCACCTCTGTTGGTCCTTTCTTCACTGCTCTTGCTTCTTTCTACACCTCTGTTGCTTCTTTCAGCAATTCTCTTGCCTCTTTCTGCACTTCTATTGCTTGTTTCTGAACCTCACCTGTTTCTTTCTTCACCCCTCTTGCCTTTTTCTGCACCCCTCTCCCCTCTTTCTGCACCTCTCTTGCCTCTTTCTGTACCTCTGTTCCCTCTTTCTGCACCTTTCCTGCCTGTTTCTGCACCTCTGTTGCCTCTTTCTGTACCTCTGTTGCTTCTTTCTGCACTTGTCTTGCCTCTTTCTGCACCCTTTGCGCCTCTTTCAGAACCTCTGTTGCTTCTTTCTGCACTTCTCTTCCTTCTTTCTGCAACCCTTCTGCCTCTTTCTGAACCCCTCTTGCCTATTTCTCCACCTCTCTTGCTTCTTTCTGCACTTCTCTTGCTTCTTTCTGCACTGCTCTTGCCTTTTTCTGCAGTTCTCCTGCCTCTTTCTGCACCTCTTTTGCTTCTTTCTGCACTTTTCTTGCCTCTTTCTGCACCCCTCTTGCCTCTTTCTGCACCTCTGTTGGTTCTTTCTGCACTGCTCTGGCTTCGTTTTGCACCTCTGTTGCAAATTACTGCATCCCTCTTGCCTCTTTCTGTACCCCTCTTCCCTCTTCCTGCACCTCTCTTGCCTCTGTCTGCACACCTGTTCCATCTTTCTGCACTCCTTTTGCCTGTTTCTGCAATTCTTTTGCCTCTTTCTGCAGTTCTCTTGCCTCCTTCTGCTCCTCACTTGCCTCTTTCTGCACTTCTCTTGCTTCTTTCTGCACCCTTCTTCCCTTTTCTGCATATCTCTTGCCTCTTTATGCACCTCTCTTACCTCATTCTGCACATCTATTGGTTCTTTCTGCACTGCTCTTGTCTCTTACTGCACCCCTCTTGCCTCTTTGTGCACCTCTTTTGCTTCTTTCTTCACTTCTCTCTCCTCTTTATGCACTTCTATTGCCTCTTTCTGCACCTCTCTTGCTTCTTTCTGCATCCCTGTTGTCTCTTTCTGCACCCCCGTTGTCTCTTTCTGCACTTGTCTTCACTTTTTTTGCACCTCTCTTGCTTCTTTCTGCACTTTTCTTGCTTCTTTCTGCACCTCTCTTGCTTCTTTCTGCACCCTTCTTCCCTTTTGTGCATCCCTCTTGCCTCTTTATGCTGTTCTCTTGCCATTTTCTACACCTCTCTTGCCTCTTTCTGCACCTCACCTGCCTCTTTCTGCACTTCTCTTGCTTCTTTCCACACCTCTGTTGCTTCTTTCAGCAATTCTTTTGCCTCTTTCTGCACCCCTCTTGCCTCTTTCTGCACCCCTCTTTCTCTCTTTCTGCACCTCTCTTGCCTCTTTCTGCACACCTGTTCCCTCTTTCTGCACCTTTCCTGCCTGTTTCTGTACCTCTCTTGCCTCTTTCTGTACCTCTGTTGCTTCTTTCTGCACTTCTCTTACTCTTTCTTCACCCTTCACGCCTCTTTCAGCACCTCTGTTGCTTCTTTCTGCACTTCTCTTCCTTCTTTCTGCACCCCTCCTGCCTCTTTCTGTACCTGTCTTGCATCTTTGTGCACCTCTCCTATCTTTTTCTGCACCCCTCTTGCCTCTTTTTACACCTTTGTTGGTTCTTTCTGCACTGCTCTTGCTTCTTTCTACACCTCTGTTGCTTCTTTCAGCAATTCTCTTGCCTCTTTCTGCACTTCTCTTGTTTGTTTCTGCACCTCTGTTGCGTCTTTCTGCACCTCTGTTGGCTTTTTCTGCACCTCACTTGCTTGTTTCTGCACCACTCTTGCCTCTTTCTGCACCCCTCTCCCCTCCTTCTGCACATCTCTTGCCTCTTTCTGCACCCCTGTTCCCTCTTTCTGCACCTTTCCTGCCTGTTTCTGCACCTCTCTTGCTTCTTTCTGTACCTCTGTTGCTTCTTTCTGCACTTGTCTTGCCTCTTTCTGCACCCTTTGCTCCTCTTTCAGAACCTCTGTTGCTTCTTTCTGTACTTCTCTTCCTTCTTTCTGCAACACTTCTGCCTCTTTCTGTACCCCTCTTGCCTATTTCTCCACCTCTCTTGCTTCTTTCTGCACTTGTCTTGCTTCTTTCTGCACTGCTCTTGCCTTTTTCTGCAGTTCTTCTGCCTCTTTCTGCACATCTTTTGCTTCTTTCTGCACTTTTGTTGCCTCTTTCGGTACCCTCTTGCCTCTTTCTGCACCTCTGTTGGTTCTTTCTGCACTGCTCTTGCTTCTTTTTGCACCTCTGTTGCAAATTACTGCATCCCTCTTGCCTCTTTCTGTACCCCTCTTCCCTCTTTCTGCCCCTCTCTTGCCTCTGTCTGCACACCTGTTCCCTCTTTCTACACTCCTTTTGCCTGTTTCTGCAATTCTTTTGCCTGTTTCTGCAGTTCTCTTGCCTCCTTCTGCACCTCACTTGCCTCTTTCTGCACTTCTCTTGCTTCTTTCTGCACCCTTCTTCCCTTTTCTGCATATCTCTTGCCTCTTTATGCACCTCTCTTACCTCATTCTGCACATCTCTTGGTTCTTTCTGCACTGCTCTTGTCTCTTACTGCACCCCTCTTGCCTCTTTGTGCACCTCTTTTGCTTCTTTCTTCACTTCTCTCTCCTCTTTATGCACTTCTATTGACTCTTTCTGCACCTCTCTTGCTTCTTTCTGCATCCCTGTTGTCTCTTTCTGCACCCCCGTTGTCTCTTTCTGCACTTGTCTTCACTTTTTTTGCACCTCTCTTGCTTCTTTCTGCACTTTTCTTGCTTCTTTCTGCACCTCTCTTGCTTCTTTCTGTACCCTTCTTCCCTTTTGTGCATCCCTCTTGCCTCTTTATGCTGTTCTCTTACCATTTTCTCCACCTCTCTTGCCTCTTTCTGCACCTCACCTGCCTCTTTCTGCACTTCTCTTGCTTCTTTCCACACCTCTGTTGCTTCTTTCAGCAATTCTTTTGCCTCTTTCTGCACTTCTTTTGCTTGTTTCTGTACCTCACTTGCATTTTTCTGCACCCCTCTTGCCTCTTTCTGCACCCCTCTTTTCTCTTTCTGCACCTCTCTTGCCTCTTTCTGCACACCTGTTCCCTCTTTCTGCACCTTTCCTGCCTGTTTCTGTACCTCTCTTGCCTCTTTCTGTACCTCTGTTGCTTCTTTCTGCACTTCTCTTACTCTTTCTTCACCCTTCACGCCTCTTTCAGCATGTCTGTTGCTTCTTTCTGCACTTCTCTTCCTTCTTTCTGCACCCCTCCTGCCTCTTTCTGTTACTGTCTTGCATCTTTGTGCACCTCTTCTACCTTTTTCTGCACCCCTCTTGCCTCTTTTTACACCTCTGTTGGTTCTTTCTGCACTGCTCTTGCTTCTTTCTACACCTCTGTTGCTTCTTTCAGCAATTCTCTTGCCTCTTTCTGCACTTCTCTTGCTTGTTTCTGCACCTCTCTTGCGTCTTTCTGCACCCCTGTTGGCTTTTTCTGCACCTCACTTGCTTGTTTCTGCACCCCGCTCGCCTCTTTCTGCACCCCTCTCCCCTCCTTCTGCGCATCTCTTGCCTCTTTCTGCACCCCTGTTCCCTCTTTCTGCACCTTTCCTGCCTGTTTCTGCACCTCTCTTGCTTCTTTCTGTATCTCTGTTGCTTCTTTCTGCACTTGTCTTGCCTCTTTCTGCACCCTTTGCTCCTCTTTCAGAACCTCTGTTGCTTCTTTCTGCACTTCTCTTCCTTCTTTCTGCAACACTTCTGCCTCTTTCTGTACCCCATTTGCCTATTTCTCCACCTCTCTTGCTTCTTTCTGCACTTCTCTTGCTTCTTTCTGCACTGCTCTTGCCTTTTTCTGCAGTTCTTCTGCCTCTTTCTTCACCTCTTTTGCTTCTTTCTACACTTTTGTTGCCTCTTTCGGTACCCCTCTTGCCTCTTTCTGCACCTCTGTTGGTTCTTTCTGCACTGCTCTTGCTTCTTTCTGCACCTCTGTTGCAAATTACTGCATCACTTTTGCCTCTTTCTGTACCCCTCTTCCCTCTTTCTGAACCTCTCTTGCCTCTGTATGCACACCTGTTCCCTCTTTCTGCACTCCTTTTGCCTGTTTCTGCAATTCTCTTGCCTGTTTCTGCAGTTCTCTTGCCTCCTTCTGCACCTCACTTGCCTCTTTCTGCACTTCTCTTGCTTCTTTCTGCACCCTTCTTCCCTTTTCTGTACATCTCTTGCCTTTTTCTGCACCTCTCTTGCCTCATTCTGCACATCTCTTGGTTCTTTCTGCACTGCTCTTGTCTCTTACTGCACCCCTCTTGCCTCTTTGTGCACCTCTTTTGCTTCTTTCTTCACTTCTCTCTCCCCTTTCTGCACTTCTATTGCCTCTTTCTGCACCTCTCTTGCTTCTTTCTGCACCCCTGTTGTCTCTTTCTGCACCCCCGTTGTCTCTTTCTGCACTTGTCTTCACTTTTTTCCACCTCTCTTGCTTCTTTGTACACTTTTCTTGCTTATTTCTGCACCTCTCTTGCTTATTTCTGCACCCTTCTTACCTTTGGTGCATCCCTCTTGCCTCTTTCTGCTGTTCTCTTGCCATTTTCTATACCTCTCTTGCCTCTTTCTGCACCTCACTTGCCTCTTTCTGCACTTCTCTTGCTTCTTTCCACACCTCTGTTGCTTCTTTCAGCAATTCTTTTGCCTCTTTCTGCACTTCTCTTGCTTATTTCTGCACCTCACTTGCTTTTTTCTGCACCCATCTTGCCTCTTTCTGCACCCCTCTTTTCTCTTTCTGCACCTCTCTTGCCTCTTTCTGCACACCTGTTCCCTCTTCCTGCACCTTTCCTGTCTGTTTCTGTACATCTCTTGCCTCTTTCTGTACCTCTGTTGCTTCTTTCTGCACTTCTCTTACTCTTTCTTCACCCTTCATGCCTCTTTCAGCTCCTCTGTTTCTTCTTTCTGCACTTCTCTTCCTTCTTTCTGCATCCCTCCTGCCTCTTTCTGTACCTGTCTTGCCTCTTTGTGCACCTCTCCTACCTTTTTCTGCACCCCTCTTGCTTCTTACTACACCTCTGTTGCTTCTTTCAGCAAATCTCTTGCCTCTTTCTGCACTTCTCTTCCTTCTTTCTGGACCCCTCCTGCTCTTTTTGTACCTCTCTTGCCTCTTTGTGCACCTCCCCTACCTCTTTTTGCACCCGTCTAGCCTCTTTTTGCACCTCTGTTGCCTCTTTCTGCACCTCACCTGTTTCTTTCTGCACACCTCTTGCTTCTTTCTGCACTCCTCTCCCCTCTTTCTGCACCTCTCTTGCCTCTTTCTGTACCCCTGCTCCCTCTTTCTGCACCTTTCCTGCCTGTTTCTGCACCTCTGTTGGCTCTTTCTGTACCTCTGTTGCTTCTTTCTGCACTTGTCTTGCGTCTTTCTGCACAATTTGCGCCTCTTTCAGAACCTCTGTTGCTTCTTTCTGCACTTCTCTTCCTTCTTTCTGCAACCCTTCTGCCTCTTTCTGTACCCCTCTTGCCTATTTCTCTACCTCTCTTGCTTCTTTCTGCATTTCTCTTGCTTCTTTCTGCACTGCTCTTGCCTTTTTCTGCAGTTCTCTTCCCTCTTTCTGCACCTCTTTTGCTTCTTTCTGCACTTTTCCTGCCTCTTTCTGTACCCCTCTTGCCTCTTTCTGCACCTCTGTTGGTTCTTTCTGCACTGCTCTTCCTTCTTTTTGCACCTCTGTTGCAAATTACTGCATCCCTCTTGCCTCTTTCTGTACCCCTCTTCCCTCTTTCTGCACCTCTCTTGCCTCTGTCTGCATACCTGTTCCCTCTTTCTGCACTCCTTTTGCCTGTTTCTGCAATTGTCTTGCCTCTTTCTGCACTTCTCTTGCTTCTTTCTGCACCCTTCTTCCCTTTTCTGCACATCTCTTGCCTCTTTATGCACCTCTCTTGCCTCATTCTGCACATCTCTTGATTCTTTCTGCACTGCTCTTGTCTCTTACTGCACCCCTCTTGCCTCTTTGTGCACCTCTTTTGCTTCTTTCTTCACTTCTCTCTCCTCTTTTTGCACTTCTATTGCCTCTTTCTGCACCTCTCTTGCTTCTTTCTGTACTTTTCTTGCTTCTTTCTGCACCCTTCTTCCCTTTTGTGCATCCCTCTTGCCTCTTTCTGCTGTTCTCTTGCCATTTTCTACACCTCTCTTGTCTCTTTCTGCACCTCACTTGCCTCTTTCTGCACTTCTCTTGCTTCTTTCCACACCTCTGTTGCTTCTTTCTGCACCTTTCGCGCCTCTTTCAGCACCTCTGTTGCTTCCTTCTGCACTTCTCTTCTTTCTTTCTGCACCCCTCCTGCTTCTTTCTGTACCTCTCTTGCCTCTTTGTGCATCTCTCCTACCTCTTTCTGCACCCCTCTTGCCTCCTTTTGCACCTCTGTTAGTTTTCTGCACTGCTCTTGCTTCTTTCTGCACCTCTTTTGCAAATTTCTGCATCCCTCATGCCTCTTTCTGTACCCCTCTTCCCTATTTCTCTACCTCTCTTGCTTCTTTCTGCACTTTTCTTGCTTCTTTCTGCACTTCTCTTGCTTCTTTCTGCACTGCTCTTGCTTCTTTCTGCACCTCTCTTGCAAATTACTATATCCCTCTTACCTGTTTCTGCACCCCTGTTCCTTCTTTCTGTACCTTTCTTGCCTGTTTCTGCACCCTCTTGCCTCTTTAAGCACCACTGTTGCTTCTTTCTGTACTTCTCTTGCTTCTTTCTGCACCCCTCTTGCCTCTTCTGTACCCCTTTGCCTCTTTGTGCACCTCTCCTGCCTCTTTCTGCACCTCTCTTGCCTTTTCTGCAGTTTTCTTTCCTCTTTCTGCACCTCTCTTGCTTCTTTCTGCACCCATGTTGTCTCTTTCTGCACCCCGTTGTCTCTTTCTGCACTTGTCTTCACTCTTTTTGTACCTCTCTTGCTTCTTTCTGCACTTTTCTTGCTTCTTTATGCACCTCTCTTGCTTCTTTCTGCACCCTTCTTCCCTTTTGTGCATCCCTCTTGCCTCTTTCTGCTGTTCTCTTGCCATTTTCTACACCTCTCTTGCCTCTTTCTGCACCTCACTTGCCTCTTTCTGCACTTCTCTTGCTTCTTTCCAGACGTCTGTTGCTTCTTTCAGCAATTCTTGTGCCTCTTTCTGCACTTCTCTTGCTTGTTTCTGCACCTCACTTGCTTTTTTCTGCACCCCTCTTGCCTCTTTCTGCACTCCTCATTTCTCTTTCTGCACCTCTCTTGCCTCTTTCTGCACACCTGTTCCCTCTTTCTGCACCTTTCCTGCCTGTTTCTGCACCTCTCTTGCCTCTTTCTGTACCTCTGTTGCTTCTTTCTGCACTTCTCTTACTCTTTCTTCACCCTTCATGCCTCTTTCAGCACCTCTGTTGCTTCTTTCTGCACTTCTCTTCCTTCTTTCTGCACCCCTCCTGCCTCTTTCTGTACCTGTCTTGCCTCTTTGTGCACCTCTCCTACCTTTTTCTGCAACCCTCTTGCCTCTTTTTACACCTCTGTTGGTTCTTTCTGCACTGCTCTTGCTTCTTTCTGAACCTCACTTGCCTCTTTCTGCACTTCTCTTGCTTCTTACTACACCTCTGTTGCTTCTTTCAGCAATTCTCTTGCCTCTTTCTGCACTTCTCTTCCTTCTATCTGTATCCCTCCTGCCTCTTTCTGTATCTCTCTTGCCTCTTTGTGCACCTCCCCTACCTCTTTGTGCACCCCTCTTGCCTCTTTTTGCACCTCTGTTGCTTCTTTCTGCACTTCTCTTGCTGCACCCTTCGCGCCTCTTTCAGCACCTCTGTTGCTTCTTTCTGCACTTCTCTTCCTTCTTTCTGCACCCCTCCTGCCTCTTTCTCTACCTGTCTTGACTCTTTGTGCACCTCTCCTACCTTTTTCTGCACCCCTCTGGCCTCTTTTTGCACCTCTGTTGGTTCTTTCTGCACTGCTCTTGCTTCTTTCTGCACCTCACTTGCCTCTTTCTGTACTTCTCTTACTTCTTTCTACACCTCTGTTGCTTCTTTCAGCAATTCTCTTGCCTCTTTCTGCACTTCTCTTGCTTGTTTCTGCACCTCTCTTGCATCTTTCTGCAACTCTGTTGCCTCTTTCTGCACCTCATTTGCTTCTTTCTGCATCCTTCTTTCCTCTTTCTGCACCCCTCTTCCCTCTTTCTACACCTCTCTTGCCTCTTTTTGCGCACCTGTTCCCTCTTTCTGCACCTTTCCTGCCTGTTTCTGCACCTCCCTTGCCTCTTTCTATACCTCTGTTGCTTCTTTCTGCACTTCTCTTACCTCTTTCTGCACCCTTTGCGCCTCTTTCAGCACCTCTGTTGCTTCCTTCTGCACTTCTCTTCTTTCTTTCTGTACCCCTCCTGCTTCTTTCTGTACCTCTCTTGCCTCTTTGTGCATCTCTCCTACCTCTTTCTGCACCCCTCTTGCCTCCTTTTGCACCTCTGTTAGTTCTTTCTGCACATCTCTTGCTTCTTTCTGCACCTCTTTTGCAAATTTCGGCATCCCTCATGCCTCTTTATGCACCCCTCTTCCCTATTTCTCTACCTCTCTTGCTTCTTTCTGCACTTCTCTTGCTTCTTTCTGTACTTCTCTTGCTTCTTTCTGCACTGATCTTGCTTCTTTCTGCACCTCTCTTGCAAATTTCTAAATCCCTCTCACCTCTTTCTGCACCCCTGTTCCTTCTTTCTGTACCTTTCTTGCCTGTTTCTGCACCCCTCTTGCCTCTTTAAGCACCACTGTTGCTTCTTTCTGTACTTCTCTTGCTTCTTTCTGCACCCCTCTTGCCTCTTCGGTACCCCTTTGCCTCTTTGTGCACCTCTCCTGCCTCTTTCTGCACCTCTCTTGCCTTTTTCTGCAGTTTTCTTTCCTGTTTCTGCACCTCTTTTGCTTCTTTCTGCACTTTTCTTGCCTCTTTCTGTACCCGTCTTGACTCTTTCTGCACCTCTGTTGGTTCTTTCTGCACTGCTCTTGCTTCTTTTTGCACCTCTGTTGCAAATTTCTTCATCCCTCTTGCCTCTTTCTGTACCCCTTTTCACTCTTTCTGCACCTCGCTTGCCTCTGTCTGCATACCTGTTCCCTCTTTCTGCACCCCTTTTGCCTGTTTCTGCATCTCTCTTGCCTCTTTCTGCAGTTCTCTTGTCTCCTTCTGCACCTCACATGCCTCTTTCTGCACTTCTCTTGCTTCTTTCTGTACCCTTCTTCCCTTTTTCTGTACATCTCTTGCCTCTTTCTGCACCTCTCTTGCCTCATTCTGCACATCTCTTGGCTCTTTCTGCATTGCTCTTGCCTCTTTCTGCACCCCTGTTGCCTCTTTCTGCACCTCATTTGCTTCTTTCTGCACTTCTCTCTCTTCTTTCTGCACCCCTCTTGCCCCTTTCTGCACCTCTGTTGCTTCTTTCTGCACTTCTATTGCCTCTTTCTGCACCTCTCTTGCTTCTTTCTGCACCCCTGTTGTCTCTTTCTGCTCCCCTGTTGTCTCTTTCTGCACTTGTCTTTCCTCTTTCTGCACCTCTCTTGATTCTTTCTGCACCTCTCTTGCTTCTTTCCGTACCTCTCTTGCTTCTTTCTGCACCCTTCTTCCCTTTTTGCCTCCCTCTTGCCTTTCTGCTGTTCTCTTGCCATTTTCTGCACCTCTCTTGCCTCTTTCTGCACCTCACTTGCCTCTTTCTGCACTTCTCTTGTTTCTTTCCATACCTCTGTTGCTTCTTTCAGCAATTCTCTTGCCTCGTTCTGCACTTCTCTTGCTTGATTCTGCACCTCTGTTGCTTCTTTCAGCAATTCTCTTGCCTCTTTCTGCACTTCTCTTCCTTCTTTCTGCACCTCTCCTGCCTCTTTCTGTACCTCTCTTGCCTCTTTGTGCACTTCTCCTACCTCTATCTGCACCCCTCTTGCCTCTTTCTGCACCTCTGTTGGTTCTTTCTGCACTGTTCTTGCTTCTTTCTGCACCTCTTACTTAGAGGTAGTTTTAATCCCCTGCCCTATTATGTACTAGGGCCTTACAGGGAGGTCATGCCAATCATAGGGATACCCCAACCCATAGTGTACCCTGGTATATGTAGGTGTTTTCACTGTATTCTAAGTGTCTTTTAGCATAGCACTGGCTACGGGCCTGGTTAGTCAGAGTCAGTTACCACCAGTACCAGTCAGCAAAAAGTTGGGGGCACAGGATGACTTTGCAACAAGGCCTCTTTGTACACCTCTGTTGGTTCTTTCTGCATATCTCATGCTTCTTTCTGCACCTTTCTTCGTCTTTCTGGACTTCTGTTGCCTCCTTCTGCATTTCTCTTGCTTCTTTCTGCGCCTTTCTTCCTCTTTCTGCATATGTCTTACCTATGTAGGCATAGTTAGAAATTAGCATTTAAAAAACCTTAGAAATTCACTGAAAAAACCATAGGTTTCAGGGATGTTATAGTTAGGCTTTCCTGTTTTCAGTTTCTATTTTGGTAAATTCTGGTGGGGTTTTTTCCAGTGTTTTCAAGTGATTTCAATACCTTAAAAAAACAGTGGTTATCAGTGGTTACACATTTTCACACCATTAAAAACAACAGAAACAGTGTTTTTCCTGTGTTTATGGAACGTTTTGCTTTTATTATTGAGTGCTTTCTGCACTAACAGTGCATGGTATATAGACAGTGTACGTACAGTGTATACGAGGTCCAAATACATTTTTGCAAATCAAACTTATTGTATTACACCAAAGAATACTTCTTCAGTGAGTCTTTGGTCATGTGCACTCGCTCTTCCCTTCCCATGTAAACTTTTTTCTGTGAAAAAGGCCCTCTCAACATTGGCACTTGAGACGGGCAACGCCAAAACAGCCAGTACACAATTTGCTAACTCTGGCCACTGACATAGCTTTCCATGCCAATACTGGTGCACTTGAAGATTCGATTCTCTGGACAGGTTCTGCAACATTTGCCTTGAACTGGGCGCTTATGCCCTCAGAGTTATTGAAGCGGTCAAAAATGAAGCAGCACTTTTGGAACTACGGAGAAGATTCCCTTTACGGAAGGGATCCATAACTTGTACAGAGTACCACAGTGAGGTTACATTGACTTCAAATGCCATGGTTGGTGAAGGGACATTTCTATGCATCATTGCAAGCCATTTCTCATACATTGTAAAACAAAAGTTCCTGAATTTCTCTTCAACATTGCTTTGCTTACCAAGTGGCGAGCACTCTAACATGGAACATATTGCAGTGCCAAATTCACTAAAGGTGTCACCCAGCCTACTCTCAATGAGATGTTTCACATCTACACCAATTATGCTGAACACTTGGCAGACAAGGGTGTTTTCGGACTCAATTTTTTTTTTATTATGTCCACTACAGCAGTTATGTTTTCCTGTAAAAATCAAAGAATGCAGTAGAGGTTTTTTTTTCACATCACTATCAATATGCGACCAAAGATCCTCACATTTTTTGCCTTTGGCATTATCACTCAGCAAAAATTCTGTAAACGGTTGCTACATGGATAATATAGCATTCACAGCCGCTTCCCTTGGAAAGAGAACCATCAACTAAGTGACACAGTTGGGATGACTCTTTGATGCCACACAAAGTACAAAATGAGAAATATTTGCGTTTTGGTTCCAGCGCATAACAAAAAAATTGCATCAAAATGGACTAAAAAGTCAATAGCATTCTTCATTAACTCTGAAGATTGTAAAGATGCTTTCAGCATACCATCTAACAAGTGGCAAGGATCTCTTACAGGGAAGCACTTCAGCTCAGGTAATGATTTTGACAAGTCATCACACAACTTTTTCATATACTTAGCTGAATCGCTGCAAATCCAAACAATATCACTTCAATCTTTGTTGAACTTAGAAATAACCTTTTTGCAGCAGCATTTCAAGTGACACTGCGTTCCATGTTTTCCAAAAGTCTGGTGTCATGTTTTTACCACTATCCCAAATGCTTGGTGATAGCACTCTTTTCACATTTACTTGTCACTATACCTTGCATTGAATGTTTAAAGCCCGAGGTGTTGGCAATTCACCTACTATCAATACTGACTCACTAGAAACTGGGGGCTGATGTATCAAGGGTTTTTACCCATTCTCTGTGGGTAAATGTGATGGCACATATTGGGAAAGATTGTTATGAAACCAGCCATTTTACATATCAGTGAAAGAATCAAACGCAGCCAAAATATCAAATAAGATTTTGATATTTCCTTATTCTATACAGTTTATAAAATAATTAAACAAGACCTAAAACATGCTTCTAAACCCTGCATCTTTAGACCAAAGACTACAAAACTGAAAAAAGCGAAAGAAAGAAAAAACAATATATTAGTGACCTCCCTAAACAACAAAACTCAAGCAGAATAATGTTAGCCAGTCTTTCTTGCTGCTAGCTTGTATAACAAAGTTACATTGTATTGGCCCATTCAGGAAGAAAAAAAATGACTCTTTCACTCTCCTTTTCCTTTCTTTGAATGAGATTTAGTTTGTGGTTGTGCAGGTGTTTATATATTTACACTGGTGAGGGCTATTTCCCTTTCAGTGCGGTTTTATCAGTTATTATAGGTTTAAACCTAAAACCGGACAGCCTACTTATAGTTATTAATTAGCATTTAAAAAACCTTTGAAATTCACTGAAAAAACCATAGGTTTCAGGGACGCTATAGTTAGAAATTAGCATTTAAAAAACCTTTGAAATTCACTGAAAAAACCATAGGTTTCAGGGACGCTATAGTTAGAAATTAGTATTTAAAAAACCTTTGAAATTCACTGATAAAATCATAGGTTTCAGGGAGGTTATAGTTAGAAATTAGCATTTAAAAAACCCTAGCAATTCACTGAAAAAAACCACAGGTTTCAGGGACGTTATAGTTAGTTGGACATTTCAGTCGTACAAAACCAGAGAAATTTAGCCATTATAGTTAGTTGAGGTAACTATAACTCGCGCCCCTGCAATGCACTGCTGATTACGTCACATATTACATCACTCATGACATGGTTAGTGACATCACTGATAACATCTCAAATTGCATCACTGATGACATCATCCACGTGATAATCTGATACACCTCCTCACACCCTAATATAACCTTTGATACACCCACTCTAAAATACAGACTACCATTTTCGAAACCAAAGACTCACCAATACCAGTTACTACATACCCACTCACTGATTCCTAGGTCTACACACATCTACTCATTCACCCATACAGTCACTCATACATGCAGTCACTCAACAATACAGCACTATTATATGCACTCATACACCTATACAGACAGTCACACACCACCACTCACCCATAGAGTTACTCACACACATACTCAGTCATGCAAAGAATCAATCACACTCCCATTTACTCACATACACAATTATTCACACACCACCTCACTTATTCATACAGATACTAACACATACTTACTCTCTTATGCAATCACTGTCACAAGCACACACTCATCCATACAGCCACTCTCACAATCACTCACCCTCACATATAGTCATTTATATAGTCCAACACTCATATATACTGCCTATCACATATGTAGTTACTCATATATGTACCACTGAGACATCTAAACACTCACCAGCACACCCATACACACACACACCCACCCACCCATACAGCCCTTCACAGATGCACTCTTGAACCCATGCACCCAGTGAATCACCCACTCACACATCTATGCACAAAATCACAACCCCCACCCACCCACCCACACAGACACTCATACAGATACTCAGACGATCAATCAATAACCCACATAGACACTCATGTAGCTACTCACCAACCCATGCAGCCGCTTACACACCAACTGACAGACTGAGACAGACATTCACACAGTTTAGTCACTAACTCATGCATTCAGTAAGACATGTTTAATCACTCACTTATACAGTCAGTCACACACCTACTAAATCATCCATACAGACACTCATACACCCACTAATTCTTCAATACAATACACCTTGGCATATATTATATATAAAACATATTTAAACTTTTTAGAAACACTCAATCACTGGATGATGTCATCAGTGATGTCATCAGTGATGTCATTTGAGATGTCATCAGTGATGTCACTGACCATGTCATGAGTGATGTAATATGTGATGTCATCAGCAGTGCATTGCGGGGGCGCGAGTTATAGTTACCTCAACTAACAATAACGGCCGAATTTCGCTTGTTTTGTACGACTGAAATGTCCAACTAACTATAACGTCCCTGAAACCTGGGAGCATTCTACTGCCACAGACTGGACAGAGAAACACTTTAAAATATCCCAGAAAAAGAAAATAAGCATGCTTAGGCAGAGCTTTCTGGACAGGAAGGACATTAGAGCAAGTGAGGAATAAGCACTGCTCTTGTTAATATTCATAGCCAGAATAGAGACTTCTGGGAAAAGGCCGAAATTACAGGCACAGAAAATGCCTGCATCTGGAAAGAACACTAAGAAGGGTTGAAAGCTTTTCCTCTGACCCTTGCCACTCTTACAAGTAATCCTATGATAGTCAACAGGACCCACCCTAAAAAGGAAGGGACAGCCACTTGGACCCTTTCCACCTTTTCTATATCTCACTGATTGAGTGCTGATTGTGCAGATAAGCACATGTACTTCTCTTTTAGGGAAGGTATTGCTTAGCTTGCTGCCAGCAGCTCAGTTATGTTATGATGTTAGAGGCTATGCAAGGAATGCTTTAGTCCTGCATTAGGCAGTTTTTATTGCTACTTGCATTCAAGAGGAAGATAATTAGCTTGAATCTGTGGCCTAGCTATTCACATTGGCATTCCTATTTGCACAAAGTGAATGAGTATTTGAGAGAAAATGCACAATGTGTTTCTTATATTGTTATGAACAGCTTTTTACTCTTTCTCATTAGCCTCTAGCCACTGCAGAAATATATAAATAAGGGCTGACTTCCTCTAAGACGTGTCCAAAGTTGGGAAGAAATAAAAGGAGACACTTATAAATTATAGTGCTATTGTTTGTGAAAGGGTAAGTTGACACTGATTTTCATGCGTATTCACAGACCAAGCATGATAAAGATACCAGCATGATCTTCATTGCGGGCTTAGAGACGGTATTAGCTTTTGTGAGGTGAAGGACTTACGAGGGCTCGTTGGTCTAGGGGTATGATTCTCGCTTTGGGTGCGGAAAGGTCCTAGGTTCAAATCCCAGACAAGCCCTTTCCTTGGTGCTCTTTTAAAGTTGGTTTGAAGTATGCCTTTCAAAGCCAACATCAATTTTCTCTTTGCAGTAGTGGATGAATATTTGCTAGAGTCTCATGCTTTGACCTTTCCCAGTTTGAGCAAATACGAAATATTTCTCTTTAAACATTTTGCAAAAAATCTAGTCTTGCATGGCATTTACAAGCGTTCAGCTAGGGCTGTCGGGCAGGTTGCATGAAAGAAATCTAAAACCAGAGGCCCTTGAAATATCCAGTTCTGAGCAGCTTCATTACAGAAGAATCAACTGTAGGTATCTGTTTCTGTAGTGTAGTGGTTATCATGTTTGCCTCCCATGCGAAAGGTCCCCGGTTCGAAACTGCGCAGAAACAGTCATTATATCGTGTTGACAGGTGCCGTTTTGCCATGAAATTGTCCAAGCCCTGAAGATGATTTCATGCAGTCTCGTTCCAAGAAAGTGAATTCTCTTAAAAGCACTAAAATAATCGGCGTGTGGATGTATCTGTTGACTCACAGACCTCGCTTGCAAAAGAACCCTGCAATCGGTTCATTTCTCACCTAGAACAAGCATTAACATTGAGAATTGTTGGCACCAACAGGATTCTTATTTTAGTGGAGTGTTTCTGGCTTTGAGTGAAGAGGCCCCGGGCTCAATACCTAGATGATCCTTCTCAAGGTGATGATACAAATGCATCGTCATATTTACGTTTAATGTCAGAATTATTTATTTCCATTCGGTGGTGTATGAATGTTTGCAAGAGTATGGTGATTTTTCCTAGCCTTGCGTGAATAAAAGCATATCACTCCCCTTTAGGTGTTTTTCTAATACATTTATGTTTGCATCTTCTTTCCTAGCCTGCATTTTTGACTATCTTACAGGCTGCAAATAAAAAGTATCAAATCAGTAGCCCTTCTCTACTCAATTCACAACTGTTCTATCATGACATAAATAAGCAAGCTGCATCTGCTTCTGTTGTGTAGTGGTTATCATGTTTACCTGACATGTGAAAGTCCCATGATTTGAAAGTGCACGTTAACAAAGAAACGGATGACTTTCATAAAAAGTAGTCATGTGTCTCACTTACCTTGCACTAGCCAAAAAGTGCCAGAGATGACTTCTTTCGCAGTCACTTGAAAAGTAGGGATTCTCCAATAAATGGTAAAAGGTTGAAACATATCTGAAGAAAGGCATGGCATATCTGTGTGTGTGTGTATGCATGTATGTGTATATATACTTTATTTTCCATCAAGCTGTCTTTTCTATCCTTTAAGAGCAGAATGTTCTGATCATCAGAGCTCCAGAATGTAGTGTTTTGTTGGCAAGTATCACATATTGTGACGTGTTAGCGAAGAGTTCCATGTCCTTCAGACTCATATATTCCTCTGTACTTGTATCTTGGTGATTCAACAAAACGTGGCATCATAAGCAGCATTCTACTGCCACAGACTGGACAGAGAAACAATTTAAAATATCCCAGAAAAAGAAAATAAGCATGCTTAGACAGAGCTTTCTGGAGAGGAAGGACATTAGAGCAAGTGAGGAATAAGCACTGCTTTTGTTAATTTACATAGGCAGAATGGAGACTTCTGGGAAAAGGCCAAAATTACAGGCACAGAAAATGCCTGCATCTGGAGAGAACACTAAGAAGGGTTGACAGCTTTTCCTCTGACCCTGGCCACTCTTACAAGTAATCCTATGATAGTCAGCAGGACCCACCCTAAAAAGGAAGGGACAGCCACTTGGACCCTTTCCACCTTTTCTATATCTCGCCTGATCGAGCGCTGATTGAGCGGATAGACACATGTACTTCTCATTTAGGGAAGGTATTACTTAGCTTACTGCCAGCAGCTCAGCTGTTATAATGTTAGAGGCTATGCAAGGAATGCTTCAGTCCTGCATTAGGCAGTTTTTATTGCTACTTGCATTCAAGGGGAAGATAATTAGCTTGAATCTGTGGCCCAGCTATTCACCCTGACATTCCTATTTGCACAAAGTGAATGAGTATTTGAGAGAAAATGCATAATGTGTTTCTTATGTTGTTATGAACAGCTTTTTACTCTTTCTCATTAGGCTCCAGCCACTGCAGAAATATATAAATAAGGGCTGACTTCCTCTAAGACGTGTCCAAAGTTGGGAAGAAATAAAAGGAGACACTTATAAATTATAGTGCTATCGTTTGTGAAAGGGTAAGTTGACACTGACTTTCATGCGTATTCACAGACCAAGCATGATAAAGATACCAGCATGATCTTCATTGCGGGCTTAGAGACGGTATTAGCTTTTGTGAGGGGAAGGGCTTTTGAGGGCTCGTTGGTCTAGGGGTATGAATCTCGCTTTGGGTGTGAGAAGTCCCATGTTCAAATCCCGGACAAGCCCTTTCCTTGGTGCTCGTTTGAAGTATGCGTTTCAAAGCCAACATCCATTTTCTCTTTGCAGTAGTGGATGAAGATTTGCTAGAGCGTCATGCTTTAACCTTGCCCACTCTGAGAAAAAACAAAATATTTCTCTTTAAGCATTTTGCAAAAAATCTAGTCTTGCATGGCATTTACAAGCGTTCAGCTAGGGCTGTCGGGCATGTTGCATGAAAGAAATCTAAAACCAGAGGCCCTTGAAATAGCCAGTTCTGAGCAGCTTCACTACAGAAGAATCAACTGTAGGTATCTGTGTCTATAGTGTAGTAGTTATTGCTTTTGCCTCACACGCGACAGGTCCCTGGTTCGAAACCGGGCAGAAACAGTCATTATATTGTGTTGGCTAAAATGTTGATAGGTGGTGTTTTGCCATGAAATTGTCCAAGCCCTGAAGATGATTTCATGCAGTCTCGGTCCAAGAAAGTGAATTCTCTTAAAAACACTAAAATAATCGGCGTGTGGATGTATCTGTTGATTCACAGACCTCGCTTGCAAAAGAACCCTGCAATCGGTTCATTTCTCACCTAGAACTAGCATTAACATTGAGAATTGTTGGCACCAACAGGATTCTTATTTTAGTGGAGTGTGTCTGGCTTTGAGTGAAGAGGCCCCGGGCTCAATACCTAGATGATCCTTCTCAAGGTGATGATACAAATGCATCGTCACCTTTACGTTTAATGTCAGAATTATTTATTTCCATTCGGTGGTGTATGAATGTTTGCAACAGTATGGTGATTTTTCCTAGCCTTGCATGAATAAAAGCATATCACTCCCCTTTAGGTGTTTTTCTAATACATTTATGTTTGCATCTTCTTTCCTAGCCTGCATTTTTGACTATCTTAGAGGCTGCAAATAAAAAGTATCAAATCAGTGGCCCTTCTCTACTCAATTCACAACTGTTCTATCACGACATAGATAAGCAAGCTGCATCTGCTTCTGTTGTGTAGTGGTTATCATGTTTACCTGACATGTGAAAGTCCCATGCTTTGAATGTGCACGTTAACAAAGAAACGGATGACTTTTATAAAAAGTAGTCATGTGTGTCACTTACCTTGCACTAGCCAAAAGTGCCAGAGATGACTTCTTTCGCAGTCACTTGAAAAGTAGGGATTCTCCAATAAATGGTAAAAGGTTGAAACAAATCTGAAGAAATGCATGGCATATCTGTGTGTGTGTGTATGCATGTATGTGTATATATACTTTATTTTCCATCAAGCTGTCTTTTCTATCCTTTAGGAGCAGAATGTTCTGATCATCAGAGCTCCAGAATGTAGTGTTTTGTTGGCAAGCATCACATATTGTGACGTGTTAGCTAAGAGTTCCATGTCCTTCAGACTCATATATTCCTCTGTACTTGTATCTTGGTGATTCAACAAAACGTGGCATCATAAGCAGCATTCTACTGCCACAGATTGGACAGAGAAACAATTTAAAATATCACAGAAAAAGAAAATAAGCATGCTTAGACAGAGCTTTCTGGACAGGAAGGACATTAGAGCAAGTGAGGAATAAGCACTGCTTTTGTTAATTTACATAGGCAGAATAGAGACTTCTGGGAAAAGGCCTAAATTACAGGCACAGAAAATGCCTGCATCTGGAGAGAACACTAAGAAGGGTTGACAGCTTTTCCTCTGACCCTGGCCACTCTTACAAGTAATCCTATGATAGTCAGCAGGACCCACCCTAAAAAGGAAGGGACAGCCACTTGGACCCTTTCCACCTTTTCTATATCTCGCCTGATCAAGCCTGATTGAGCGCTTATTGAGCAGATAAGCACATGTACTTCTCATTTAAGGAAGGTATTGCTTAGCTTGCTGCCAGCAGCTGAGTTGTTATGATGTTAGAGGCTATGCAAGGAATGCTTCAGTCATGCATTAGGCAGTTTTTATTGCTACTTGCATTCAAGGGGAAGATAATTAGCTTGAATCTGTGGCCTAGCTATTCACCCTGACATTCCTATTTGCACAAAGTGAATGAGTATTTGAGAGAAAATGCACAATGTGTTTCTTATGTTGTTATGAACAGCTTTTTACTCTTTCTCATTAGCCTCTAGCCACTGCAGAAATATGTAAATAAGGGCTGACTTCCTCTAAGACGTGTCCAAAGTTGGGAAGAAATAAAAGGAGACACTTATAAATTATAGTGCTATCGTTTCTGAAAGGGTAAGTTGACACTGACTTTCATGCGTATTCACAGACCAAGCATGATAAAGATACCAGCATGATCTTCATTGCGGGCTTAGAGACGGTATTAGCTTTTGTGAGGTGAAGGGCTTTTGAGGGCTCGTTGGTTTAGGGGTATAATTCTTGCTTTGGGTGCGAGAGGTCTCGTGTTCAAATCCCAGATGAGCCCTTTCCTTGGTGCTCTTTTGAAGTATGCGTTTCAAAGCCAACATCCATTTTCTCTTTGCAGTAGTGGATGAATATTTGCTAGAGTCTCATGCTTTAACCTTACCCACTCTGAGAAAATACGAAATATTTCTCTTTAAGCATTTTGCAAAAAATCGAGTCTTGCATGGCATTTACAAGCGTTCAGCTAGGGCTGTCGGGCAGGTTGCATGAAAGAAATCTAAAACCAGAGGCCCTTGAAATAGCCAGTTCTGAGCAGCTTCATTACAGAAGAATCGACTGTAGGTGTCTGTTTCTGTAGTGTAGTGGTTATCACGTTGGACTCACACGCGAAAGGTCCCCGGTTCGAAACCAGGCAGAAACAGTCATTATATTGTGTTGGCTAAAATGTTGATAGGTGGCGTTTTGCCATGAAATTGTCCAACCCCTGAAGATGATTTCATGCAGTGTCGTTCCAAGAAAGTGAATTCTCTTAAAAACACTAAAATAATTGGCGTGTGGATGTATCTGTTGATTCACAGACCTCGCTTGCAAAAGAACCCTGCAATCGGTTCATTTCTCACCTAGAACAAGCATTAACATTGAGAATTGTTGGCACCAACAGGATTCTTATTTTAGTGGAGTGTGTCTGGCTTTGAGTGAAGAGGCCCCGGGCTAAATACCTAGATGATCCTTCTCAAGGTGATGAAAACAAATGCATCGTCACCTTTACGTTTAATGAAGGAATTATTTATTTCCATTCGGTGGTGTATGAATGTTTGCAACAGTATGGTGATTTTTCCTAGCCTTGCATGAATAAAAGCATATCACTCCCCTTTAGGTGTTTTTCTAATACATTTATGTTTCCATCTTCTTTCCTAGCCTGCATTTTTGACTATCTTACAGGCTGCAAATAAAAAGTATCAAATCAGTGGCCCTTCTCTACTCAATTCACAACTGTTCTATCACGACATAGATAAGCAAGCTGCATCTGCTTCTGTTGTGTAGTGGTTATCATGTTTACATGACATGTGAAAGTCCCATGCTTTGAAAGTGCACGTTAACAAAGATACGGATGAATTTTATAAAAAGTAGTCATGTGTGTCACTTACCTTGCACTAGCCAAAAAGTGCCAGAGATGACTTCTTTCGCAGTCACTTGAAAAGTAGGGATTCTCCAATAAATGGTAAAAGGTTGAAACAAATCTGAAGAAATGCCTGGCATATCTGTGTGTGTGTGTATGCATGTATGTGTATATATACTTTATTTTCCATCAAGCTGTCTTTTCTATCCTTTAGGAGCAGAATGTTCTGATCATCAGAGCTCCAGAATGTAGTGTTTTGTTGGCAAGCATCACATATTGTGACGTGTTAGCTAAGAGTTCCATGTCCTTCAGACTCATATGTTCCTCTGTACTTGTATCTTGGTGATTCAACAAAACGTGGCATCATAAGCAGCATTCTACTGCCACAGACTGGACAGAGAAACAATTTAAAATATCCCAGAAAAAGAAAATAAGCATGCTTAGACAGAGCTTTCTGGACAGGAAGGACATTAGAGCAAGTGAGGAATAAGCACTGCTTTTGTTAATTTACATAGGCAGAATAGAGACTTCTGGGAAAAGGCCAAAATTACAGGCACAGAAAATGCCTGCATCTGGAGAGAACACTAAGAAGGGTTGACAGCTTTTCCTCTGACCCTGGCCACTCTTTCAAGTAATCCTATGATAGTCAGCAGGACCCACCCTAAAAAGGAAGGGACAGCCACTTGGACCCTTTCCACCTTTTCTATATCTTGCCTGATCAAGCCTGATCGAGCGCTAATTGAGCAGATAAGCACATGTACGTCTCATTTAGGGAAGGTATTGCTTAGCTTGTTGCCAGCAGCTCAGTTGTTATGATGTTAGAGGCTATGCAAGGAATGCTTCAGTCCTGCATTAGGCAGTTTTTATTGCTACTTGCATTCAAGGGGAAGATAATTAGCTTGAATCTGTGGCCTAGCTATTCACCCTGACATTCCTATTTGCGCAAAGTGAATCAGTATTTGTGAGAAAATGCACAATGTGTTTCTTATGTTGTTATGAACAGCTTTTTACTCTTTCTCATGAGCCTCTAGCCACTGCAGAAATATATAAATAAGGGCTGACTTCCTCTAAGACGTGTCCAAAGTTGGGAAGAAATAAAAGGAGACACTTATAAATTATAGTGCTATCGTTTGTGAAAGGGTAAGTTGACACTGACTTTCATGCGTATTCACAGACCAAGCATGATAAAGATACCAGCATGATCTTCATTGCGGGCTTAGAGACGGTATTAGCTTTTGTGAGGTGAAGGGCTTTTGAGGGCTCGTTGGTCTAGGGGTATGATTCTCCCTTTGGGTGCGAGAGGTCTCGCGTTCAAATCCCGGACGAGCCCTTTCCTTGGTGCTCGTTTGAAGTATGCGTTTCAAAGCCAACATCCATTTTCTCTTTGCAGTAGTGGATGAATATTTGCTAGAGTCTCATGCTTTAACCTTGCCCACTCTGAGAAAATACGAAATATTTCTCTTTAAGCATTTTGCAAAAAATCTAGTCTTGCATGGCATTTACAAGCGTTCAGCTAGGGCTGTTGGGCAGGTTGCATGAAACAAATCTAAAAGCAGAGGCCCTTGAAATAGCCAGTTCTGAGCAGCTTCATTACAGAAGAATCTACTGTAAGTATCTATTTCTGTAGTGTAGTGGTTATCACGTTCGCCTCACACGCGAAATGTCCCCGGTTCGAAACCGGGCAGAAACAGTCACTATATCGTGTTGGCTAAAATGTTGATAGGTGGCGTTTTGCCATGAAATTGTCCAAACCCTGAAGATGATTTGATGCAGTCTTGTTCCAAGAAAGTGAATTCTCTTAAAAACACTAAAATAATCGGCGTGTGGATGTATCTGTTGATTCACAGACCTCGCTTGCAAAAGAACCCTGCAATCAGTTCATTTCTCACCTAGAACAAGCATTAACATTGAGAATTGTTGGCACTGATAGAGCGCCATGTTCTTGTGAAATTTGTAGGGGTGCATCCTAATCACTGATAGCTCGCACCCGCATATATCCAGCTATATATCAGTGAATGGCCAGCAAATTGTAGTTATAAACCGCAGTTATTAGAATGAATAAGAAATGTAATTGTGCTATTCTAATCCTACAAATGTAATGCTTAACTGAATCGTGTAAAATAATGCATAGATGAATCAGCGCATGTGCAATCGAGATGCAGTAGTTTAAACGTGTACCATATTAAGTTGCACATGTAGTTCACTTTTCGCATATGAAATGTAATGAACCAATGCTTATAGAAGTGATTAAGATTTGTGTGTTTAAATTGTGTAAAGGCCTGACTGCATATACGCCAGGGAAAGGCCTGTTTGTTCTTATGTTTGCTTATTTTGCAGGCAGAGAAGGTTCTCTTGGAAAGGCTCTCTGGGCACCGACAGTAGATTTAATTAGCACAGTAGAGAGTTTCTGTTGAACGTATCTTCTGTTGCAGGTGCAAGGACACATGCCTCGTTTGTTAAAGTCTGGCTCTTTGTTTCACGAGTTAGAGCGATGGGAGACATGGAAATGGGAGTGCAATGGAATTTAGGGATGATACTTTCAGCGGAGAAGGTGCCTCGGACTCAAGGTCATCGCAACCGTCCAAGATGAAGTAACCGTTTCGATGGAAAAGTACAAGAAAGAAGACCTGGCCAAAGAGGCGTGAAAAAGGCGTGTTCAATTGTATTGGGTTTTGTATTAGGGATAGTGCCCCGGAAGGGTGGAGGGCAGAGAAGAGGTAGGAGAGAACAGAGAGAAGGACAGAGAGGGATTTGGTGAAGGAGCATCTTAAATCTGAGCTTAAGTACTAAGTGAGTGCACTTCTTAGGAAGTCTTCACAGCTGACACCTTTTTCGTACTCTTGCCTGGGAAATTCGTTAAGTAGGTATGTCATCTTAGAGTAGAGTAGGGACAGTCAAGGGGTTTTATGCTTGTTTAGATAAATTAGGAATAACATAGAGATTGGAGCTGTTATTGCTTGTCTAATACTTCTGGAGTTAACGATTCTTCTCATCCTGAGTCGGATGAGACTCCTGCGTAGGATGCTATTTGTATTAGTGCCCATTTATTTCTTTAACCTCGTGTTGAGGTGCTTGCACGTGCAGTTATTCTTGGCTGTAATAAACCCACGAAACTGAATTCGGAGTCAGTGGTCTTTGTAGGAAAACTAGATTGAAGAAGAAATGATTGCATAACTGAAAAAGATTTTCTTCCCTTCACACTATTCAGCAGGTAAAAAGATCCTGGTGACCTGTGGATTCTTAGAGGTGATAAGATAAGAATCAGCGTTATCAGTTGGTAGCAGAGTAGGATGGTTTCCTCTGATGGTAAGGGGAGATCTAGATTAGGATAAGAGATTAGTTGCCCCATAGAACCCCAGTGATGGTGATCCAGTGGATTGTAAGAGAAGGACGTCGGCGGTCGCTGAAAACTGACGGAGAGTGACGGTGCAGCGGAAGTAGCAGTTCGTGGTAGAGTGAGTATGAAAAGGGTGATGCTTGTTAGATTGCGGTGTTTAGTTGTTGTGTGATGTCTTGCGGAGTTGGAATGAGAGTCGTGTGATTGAGGATCGGACCGTGAGCGCGCGCGGGGCCGAGAGATATTGTGGTGTAGAAGACACCCAGAACTGAGATCGTTGACCAGTGATTGTGGGGGTCATGAGACGTCGTTGATCAACCCACTGAGGATAGGGAGCACATGCGCGAGAGTGTGAATAACCGACGCTGGTCGTAGGTTATTGTGTGTAGAACATTGAGCTTTTGGATCCTATCGATTGTGTCAGTGGTGATTGTCCGGTCGTTCGCGGACAGACAGTTGCCAGATTGAGGTCAACAATTTCGAGAGGCTGATCGGTCATTGGAGGACCGACGGTCAGAGAGGTAATTGGTCGGTAGTACGGACCATTGCTTCAGAGTGTGACTGGGACACGTGCGAACGAGAACGAGAGAATTAGCAAGGAGGGGAACTGCTGCGAGCGGAGGAAGAGTGACGTCAGACAGTGCCGCGCTGCGATAGGCCGGTTGGTGTGAGCCGCGCTGGCATTGGTGGATTGAACCAGGAAGCGAAAACAAAATATTGGGTGCGAACAGATATCTGCTTTACCATGAAATGTTTTAAAGTTTTACGAGAACTTTGCAGAGGTGACAGACATGTGGTTACTCGGGGTGGAGAGGAAGCCCCTCCCGAGGATACGCCGGCACATTATATGGCTACGAATGTAGGATTGCATACCATAATTTGGCTCGAGAACTGGCATAAAATGACAGAAGGGGAAGGAGAATTGACTTTCCCACGCTATGGCACTTTCAGGTTAGAGGTGTTGTACCAGCTAAAGACTATAATGGCTTCTTTACGACCACTGCCTAGACCGACACAGTTTGAGGCAGTACATGCATGGATTAGGGCAGCGTATGACCGGAAAAGAGATAAGAGCCAGGAAAGGGTGAAGAAATCGATCAGGGCCTTTCAAGATGCGAGGTGGGATGCACTGGAGAAAAGGTGGAGAGTGGAAACAATTGAAGGAGATAGGTTGTACCCACTGCTAATAAAAGATGGGAAAATAACAAGAGTTGAAGAGGACGACAGTGATACAGATGACAGTCTGTTAGATAGGTTGCTGGCAGAGAGACCACCTCCATTTAATCCAGATTTAGAAGAGGGAAAATCAACTTCAGCAGCGGAACTGGGTGAGACGCAGAATCAGACTAACATGAGGGTAGTGGGAAGAATTTCCACAGGAACAGAGGGAGCGGCAACACAGCCTTCCATTGGGAATACCCGATTACCGGACTCCCTGACAGTACCGGTTACCATTGGCCCTATAGTACCGGTATATGACCCAGACCGAGTAAGAGAAGGAAGTTCAGTACAGACGAGAGGAGAAGAAGGAACCAGTGCTAGTGGGAATGGGTTCGGAGTACAAGTGATTCACTTCCCAAAGCCATTAGACACAAGTACGCCATTACCAGCCACTGCAGACTCCTCTTTTAGACAGGAGGATGAGAGACCAGTCAGACCAAGATCTTTGCACGAATCTAAGTCAGCTTTGAGGATGTGGACACCAACAGTGAGAAACAAAAGTGATAGAATGCCAGGTGATAGGTAACGAGAAATTTCCGAAACCAAATCAAGCTTTAGGAATACGATAGAAGAGAGCAAGTCACAAGAACAAAGTGGTGACTATGATGAGCAGAATGGCGCAGCTTGTCGAGAAATACTAAAGAGTGCAGTACAGGCGAGGTTGCTGGACGTAGTAAGGTTAAAAGCAGAAGTAGACGAAATGATTAGCGGAAGTCTGCCTTTGGAAAGAATAGAAATTTATGGGTCAGATGAGCTGCTTTTCATAGCAAAAGATGTAACTCGGAAAGCAAGGATAGCACATGAGAAATTGACGGCATTAGCCAGGAGATATGAGGCAGACTTGAATAAAACAAAAACATTGCAAGGACCACATAGGTTGCAATATAGTGATCAGGAACTGGAGGAGAAAAGGATCACAGGATTAAGGACGCATACTAAAGACCTGATTGTAGGGATGCGGATATGGAACTTGTTGGACAAATGGGAGGAAAGGTGGTCAAAGAAGAAAATAGCAAAGAAAATTGTGGGAGAAACGCCGCCTCCGGGGGGGGGGGGGCAACGGGTGTTGGAAACTTTCCTTTACGGGAAGTACAGAACAGAGGGTACGTATATGTGCCGTGGAGTAGAGGTGACTTGGCTGCGTTTACAAATGACTTTCCTCGGCTGAGGGAGAAACCCGTAGAGTGGTACAAACAGGTTGAGCGGTTTGTTAAAATCTCGAAGGTGCTGTGGACTGATTTGAACACCTTGTTTGACATAGTGGTGCCGGGAGATTTGTGGACAGCTTGTAAAATCGCCGTTGAGTGGCCGACTGTTGAACCTGAAAGGGATGCTGTCTCGAATGGTCCGTCACCCCTTGTTATGAAAAAATTTGAGCAAGTGATTACATGGTTGAAACTGAAGATTTCCCCTCAAGATATAGATTGGGTTAAGATAGACCGAACTGTACAGGAACCTAAAGAGACGGTGCACGAATATTATGAAAGACTTTTGCAAGCTTTTAAACAGTATAGCGGATTAGATGCACTAGACCCCAAGGATATGGGACAGTTTGTCTCAAAGTTTGTGCTAGGCCTGAGACCAGAAGTCAGCCTCATGATACAGCACCATTTGATCTGTTGGCAGAACAAGCCGGTAGATGAAATCTTGCGGTATGCGAGGTATTGTAGCGATGAGGTGGATTCGAAGCATCGGAAGCTAAAAGATAAATTGATGCTCGTTCAGATGCAGACAGCACAGGTCCAGCCTAATGGAGGGACCTTAGGAAGAAGACAAGGAAATTACCAAGGGAACCAGAATGGGCAAGGACAGGGAAAAGGGAAACCCATTGATCCCAAGACGGGGGTGGATGTGGCGACACTGAAGAAGACCACTGCGTGTCATCTTTGTCATCAGATCGGGCATTGGAAGCGCGAGTGCCCCTTGAACCCAGCCAACCAAGTGCAACAGGAGGGAGGGGGGGTTCAGGCACCTGTGACGGAGGTAGTCAATACTGTAATGAGGCCCAGATCGATGAAAGGGGGGACGCATAACCAACAAGTACAGGTCCCACAGCCACCAAGGATCTTGCAGGGAATACGAACTTACCAGCAGATGCCCCTTTTCGAAGGGTATGATGAGTATAGCCCAGACCCGTTATCCTGACGGTGCCTGAGGGGGGAGGAAGACTGCACACTTGGAGCGGTCTTGGAGGTAGACCAGAGAGGACCTTTTGTGGAGGCAGACATTGATGGTCATCCTACCACACTTTTGGTCGACACTGGTGCTACCCGGTCTACTGTAAGATCAGCAGTAGTCCCCAACCTACCCATCTCGGGACAATCGATCCAAGTTGTTGGAGTGGCGAACAAAAGAATAATCAGCCCGCTGACCGAACCGATTCCAGTAAGGATAGGTTCCTTCCAAACTAGACATCAGTTTGTGGTGTGCGATACGAGTCCAGTTTGTCTCCTAGGAAGAGATCTGTTATGTAAGCTAAACTGCACGATTTATTGCACGCCCAAGGGAGTGGAGGTTCAGACGAGGGATGATGATGCTACTTTTAAAGTTGCTAATCAGCATCTGTGTATAGACTTGTATCCAATGGTGACCGTGGAGGAACTTCCACCGGATTTGAGAGATACCGTGTCACCTGAGGTGTGGGACTTCACAGGAGAAGAGATAGGACTAATCAAAGGGGTTGAACCTGTGCAGATCCAGGTGAAACAGAATGTTGAGTTCCCTAGAACGCCTCAGTACAATCTGTCGCCTGAAACGATCGCAGGGATTAAACCTGTAATCGAGACTTTCATCAAAAAAGGCATTCTGAAGGAGATCAGAGGTAGCCCCTGTAATTCACCTATTATGGGACTACAGAAACCGAGCGGGAAATTCAGGATCGTGCAGGACCTGCGAAAGGTCAACACTATAGTGGTCCCTTGTTGTCCAGTGGTACCGAATCCATCAGTGATACTGTTTCAGATACCATGCGAAGCCGAGTGGTTTACTGTCATTGACTTGTGTCAAGCATTCTTTTCGATACCACTCCATGAAGAAAGCCAATTTCTTTTTGCGTTCCGGCTGGAAAATCGTGTGTTAACGTGGTGTCGTATCCCTCAAGGGTATACAGAAAGTCCATCGATTTTTAATCAGATCCTGAAAAAGAATCTTGAGAGTCTCGTATTGCCGCAGAACTCAGTTCTCGTGCAATACATAGACGATTTCCTTGTTGCCTCAGAAACGGAAGATGCTTGCAAGATAGACACGGTAGCCCTGTTGAACCATTTAGCAGAGAACGAGCACAAGGTGTCTCCAAATAAGTTGCAGTACTGTTTGAATGAGGTACAGTACTTGGGACACAGATTAGAAAAAGGCAAGAGGAAGGTGTCACCAGACCGAATTGAGGCAATAATGAACATGGCAGTGCCTACCACACAGAGGGAAGTCAGGATGTTTTTGGGAATGGTCGGCTATTGACGGCAGTGGATACCTAGTTTTTCCTTGAGAGCAAAGCCTTTACAGAGGCTTACCCACAAGGATGTGAGTGATCCGGTACCATGGGACGAGGAGTGCTTGATGTCATTCCTAAAACTGAGAGAGGAGTTGTGTAGCGCCCCAGCTCTGGGAATGCCTGATTACAACAAGGCCTTCTCACTGTTCTGTTGTGAGAGAGAAGGATGTGCATTAGCAGTCTTTGCTCAGAACCATGGAGGTGTCCGTAGACCAGTTGCATACTTTTCAGCTACTCTAGATCCAGTAGCTTCTGCGTTGCCCGGATGTCTAAGATCTGTTGCTGCAACAGGTGTCAGCATTGAAAGATGTGAAAGCATTGTAATGGGTCATCCTTTGACTGTATATGTGCCACACTCGGTTGAATTGTTGATGACCAGGACTAAGACTCAGCACCTAACGAATAACAGGTTAACAAGGTATGAGCAAGTCATACTCGCCGCAGAGAATGTGACTCTGAAAAGGTGCTCTGTCTTAAACCCTGCGACATTAATGCCCATACCAAATGTAGATGATGAAGATTGTGCGGACCATGATTGTCTTGATGTGACTGAACTTTGCACCAAACCAAGACCTGAAATTGTCGATGAACCACTGATGGACCCAGATGAAATTTTCTTTGTCGATGGTTCATGCCTAAGAGACAGTGTCGGTCAACTAAGAGCAGCGTTTGCTGTATGTACCATTTCCGGGGTGGTTGAGGCTGCCTGCCTAGAAGGAGTACGCTCCACGCAGGTAGCTGAAATCATTGCTTTGACTCGTGCCTGTTTGGCCGCTGATTGAATTCGAATCACGATTTACACGGACAGTCAATATGGGTTTGGTGTGGTTCATGACTTCGGACAGCTGTGGTCCCAGAGGGGATTTTTGACATCATCTGGCTCACCCATTAGGAATGGAGAACATGTAAGACAACTGTTAGATGCATTGCAATGTCCGAAGGAAATCGCAGTTGTTAAGTGCACTGCATACGGGAAGGGGGAGGATTTTGTGTCTTTGGGAAACAATTATGCGGACGAAGTTGCCCGCTTCTGTGCAGTACAGGGATGCATATTTACAGAGGGTTACACAGGAGAGAGCCAAGAAAGAACCGAGCTCAACATGATGTTGGCCATGGCAGACACTTGGGAAGAGCTCAAGCGACTGCAGGATGAAGTTTCAGATCAGGAACGGAATGGATGGATCAAAGCAGGGTGCGAAAGAGGGGATGTAGATGTTTGGGTCTCCAGTGATGGGAGAGCTGTATTACCAGAGAATCTGCTGAGTCCGATGGCGAGACTGATACATGGACCGGTACACCTTGGTAGAGATGCAATGATGCGTGTGTTTAGACAGACGTGGTATAATCCACGATTTCGTGCAATGGCTGAAACTGTTTGTCAGAGGTGTGTCACGTGTCAGCAGATGAATGCTGGAAAGAAAACAGTAGTCACCTTGAGTCACATTGTGAGGTCAGGAGGGCCCTTCAATAGGATACAATTAGACTTCGTGGAAATGCCTAAGTGCAATGGGTTGAGATACATCTTGGTGCTGGTATGTGTATTCTCACGGTGGGTGGAGGCTTACCCGACACGCAGGTGTGACACTCTCACAGTGGCTAAGTTATTGTTGAGGGAGCTCATCCCGAGATTCGGGATCCCAACCTTTTTGGAATCAGATAGAGGAAGACATTTCCACAGTGAAATCATGAAGTTACTTTGTGCCGCATTGAATATTGATCACAGACTCCATTGCAGTTACCGACCAGAGGCTTCTGGGATGGTGGAACAGGTCAATGGAACTTTGAAAGCTCGGATGGCAAAAATGTGTTCATCAACATCCCTGAAATGGCCTGACGCTTTGCCGCTCGTACTGATGAGCATGCGAAGTGTCCCAGATAGGAGGACCGGATTGTCCCCCCACGAGATATTAATGGGAAGGGCAATGCGGCTGCCAGCAGTACCAGCTACAGCTTTGATTAACATCACTGATGACTTAATTCTTGATTACTGTAAAGGACTATCTGATGTGGTCCGTTCTGTGTCCCAGCAGGTGCAAGCTGCTGCTGTTCCGGCCTCGAGTGATCTGTGCCACGACCTGTGTCCAGGCGACTGGGTGCTTGTCCGAAAGCACGTGAGGAAGAGCTGTTTGGATGTTCGCTGGCGAGGCCCGTACCAGGTGATACTGGTAACGAATACAGCAGTTAAGTGTGGAGGATTGCCGAACTGGGTACATGCCTCCCATACCCGCAGAGTTTCAGCACCCTTGGAAGAAACAGCTCCTCTCGTAACTGAAAATCCAGCTGATGTGGCAGGGCCACATGAGAGGACAAGTCAAGCTGTAAGGGTCGCTGACACAGATGGTGGTGCACTAGAACAAGCTGAAGGGGGTTTCGACAACCCGAACCTCGACTCTGACTCAGAAGACAGAGGTGGTGCAGTGGGTGGAGTAGAGTCAGATTCAGCAGAAGGAGGAAGTGGTGCACTGGGTATAGCAGGGGAAGGCGGAAGAACGACCAGAACTGAGGAAGGTTGGCCTGAAAGACAGAGGCGACTGAATCTGAGGTTGGCACCTGAAAGAGATCTTGCTCCAGTGTCTGAAACGTCTGAGACGGAAGCAAGTGACGAAGAGCAGACTCAAGAGGGTCGGCGAAGGTCGAAAAGAACAAGAGTACTCTGCCAGAGATACTCTACCCCTGAGTGGACTTACACAGTGACTGATGCAGGGGGTAGTGAGTACGGGGAGACTGAGGTCTGTGCAGGTGGTCAGCAAGAACCCGAATGTGGTAGTGAAGGTGGTGCTGTTGTTGCCGGGGCTCGAAGTCGAAGGAATACTGACCCTCACCGTTCCGAATCCCCCGCTTCTGAGTAAAGTCCGACAATTGGTTTTGCATCGACTCGAATTTCCGTCTTTTGGGTTTGAGCCGTCTTCACACGAAATGGTAATCCTGCGTCTTGAACTTTTGTATCATGTTCTGGAAGTGCTTACTAATAATCTTATCGTGGATGAAATATAACCTGTTGTAAATAAAAAGTCTAAAGAAGAAGATAACCTAGGTCCGAGTGGAAGAAGAGTAAACTTAGGGACTTTCCACCGAAGAGGAACGAGAGTTAGGGAAGTCTTTTTCTGGACTATGTAAATAAGACTGTGGCTGAAAAGGGGATTTCCAGAGGTTTCAAAGTTGCTCGAGCTGGTTAAGCAAGTCACAAGTGGAAGGACAAAGACTTTGAGTGTTCATTGCTGAAACCAAGAACTTTTTGAGAACTTTCGAAATCATGGAGGTTGGAGATCCAAATCGTAGATCTAAAATGATTGTAGGCATACTTATAGGTGGTGTGATAGTTTCTATAATCATAGTAATTGTAGTCTCATATACAGTTCCACATGAGCTAGCAGTGCAGGGGGTGCCAGGGACTCCTACACCTACTACACCTAGCCAAAAAGAGGTAAACATAGGAGCTAACAAGGCTTTGCTGATAGAAGAAAGTCGTAGATTGCATGTAGATTTGTCTAGAAGTGATTTCAAGCTCAATGCTTACGCCAAGCTGCTATACGAGTATGTGGATGCGATGGATGCGAAAGATTGCTATGTGTGTATGCAGTTGCCTGCTTCAGTGGATGAGGGTATTAGATATCACCATCTTCCACTGACATATGGAATTTCATGTAGCCTGTTGCTTAGTCTATTCTATGAAAGAGATCAGTTTGAGTATTTCTTTTCCAATTACGATGCAGTACTTCCTGAAGTTCCCGCTTATAAACATTTGAATAAGTATGATTATTATAAGTCGGAGGATAGACTTAGGAAGTTCTTCATACCGTCTTTGGAATTGGACACAGCTTATGCCCACCGACATAATTTGACGTGCTCATTATCAGATGTAGAGAAAAAGTTTGTGGATCAGGTAGAAGACAGGTATAGAAAACTAACGCAGACACGAGACACAGGGCATAGTACGGTGGATTGGAAGTTATGGTCCTATAGCCTTGGACAAGGAGCAGAGGGGAAAGCTGTGTGTGAGACGTTATCAGACCTATTATGAGAAGGTTCCAGTGGGACAGAGTACGTGTGATCATGTTTTCACCATGGCAGATGTGGCAAAGAACTTTCTCCTGGGCCCTGTACAAGTGATACCTACGGTGTATTTTGTGTGTGGAAGGAATGCCTATGTGAGATTGCCTGCAAATTGGTATGGTACATGTTACTTGGGAATAATATTTCCAAAGATTTACCATACTGAGGATTTGGAACTTTTGGAAGGTGGGAAGCATTCAAGAGTGAGAAGAGGTGCGAGTGCAGGGGCCGTAGTGGGAGATATCTTTGGAGCCATGATACCAAGTTTGGGAGTGATCTTGAATGATGTGAAGATCCGGAGACTGGCGACTGTGATAGACGAATTATCGATGAACACAGCAAAATCGTTGGTACTGGTAGAAGGGGAGATGTTATCGATAAGGACAATGGTTTTGCAGAACCGCCTTGCTTTGGATGTCTTACTGGCAAAAGAGGGCGGAGTCTGTAAATTATTGAGGGTTCAAGAGTGCTGTACTTATATACCAGACCACAGCAAGGATCTGGAGAAATATATAAGTAACATCACTACTATTCACACGAAGATAGCGGACTTGACTGAAGAGGGAGCTTGGGAAAAAGTTGGAAAAGGGTTTGGTCAAGTGGGAAGCTGGTTTGCGAATTTGGGAAAGGGATTCCTTGGCTATGTTCTGAGACCTCTCCTTATCGTGGTGGTTTGTGTGGTTTGCCTGTGGGGTCTGGTAAAAGCTTACAAATGGTATCGAGCAGGCCGAGTTGAGAGAGCTCTAAGAGAAAATGAGACGAGAATGGCTAGACTGCAGGACAGTCAATATCAGAGACTCAAGAGAATGGAGAATCACAGACCAGGGAGAATGGCAACGAGTTCTGTTTAGGTCGGTTCTTTCTCCAAGGGAGTTGAATAAAATGTGATGACAGGAGTCATCAAAGGGGGGAACTGATAGAGCGCCATGTTCTTGTGAAATTTGTAGGGGTGCATCATAATCACTGATAGCTCACACCTGCATATATCCAGCTATATATCAGTGAATGGCCAGCAAATTGTAGTTATAAACCGCAGTTATTAGAATGAATAAGAAATGTAATTGTGCTATTCTAATCCTGCAAATGTAATGCTTAACTGAATCGTGTGTAAAATAATGCATAGATGAATCAGCCCATGTGTAATCGAGATGCAGTAGTTTAAACGTGTACCATATTAAGTTGCACATGTAGTTCACTTTTTGCATATGAAATGTAATGAACCAATGCTTATAGAAGTGTTTAAGATTTGTGTGTTTAAATTGTGTAAAGGCCTGACTGCATATACGCCAGGGAAAGGCCTGTTTGTTCTTATGTTAGCTTATTTTGCAGGCAGAAAAGGTTCTCTTGGAAAGGCTCTCTGGGCACCGACAGTAGATTTAATTAGCACAGTAGAGGGTTTCTGTTGAACGTATCTTCTGTTGCAGGTGCAAGGACACATGCCTCGTTAGTTAAAGACTGGCTCTTTGTTTCACGAGTTAGAGCGATGGGAGACATGGAAATGGGAGTGCAATGGAATTTAGGGATGATACTTTCAGCGGAGAAGGTGCCTGGGACTCAAGGTCATCGCAACCGTCCAAGATGAAGTAACCGTTTTGATGGAAAAGTACAAGAAAGAAGACCTGGCCAAAGAGGTGTGAAAAAGGCGTGTTCAATTGTATTGGGTTTTGTATTAGGGATAGTGCCCCGAGGGTGGAGGGCAGAGAAGAGGTAGGAGAGAACAGAGAGAAGGACAGAGAGGGATTTGGTGAAGGAGCATCTTAAATCTGAGCTTAAGTACTAAGTGAGTGCACTTCTTAGGAAGTCTTCACAGCTGACACCTTTTTCGTACTCTTGCCTGGGAAATTCGTTAAGTAGGTATGTCATCTTAGAGTAGAGTAGGGACAGTCAAGGGGTTTTATGCTTGTTTAGATAAATGAGGAATAACATAGAGATTGGAGCTGTTATTGCTTGTCTAATACTTCTGGAGTTAACGATTCTTCTCATCCTGAGTCGGATGAGACTCCTGCGTAGGATGCTATTTGTATTAGTGCCCATTTATTTCTTTAACCTCGTGTTGAGGTGCTTGCACGTGCAGTTATTCTTGGCTGTAATAAACCCACGAAACTGAATTCGGAGTCAGTGGTCTTTGTAGGAAAACTAGATTGAAGAAGAAATGATTGCATAACTGAAAAAGATTTTCTTCCCTTCACACTATTCAGCAGGTAAATAGATCCTGGTGACCTGTGGATTCTTAGAGGTGATAAGATAAGAATCAGCGTTATCAGCACCAACAGGATTCTTATTTTAGTGGAGTGTTTCTGGCTTTGAGTGAAGAGGCCCCGGGCTCAATACCTAGATGATCCTTCTCAAGGTGATGATACAAATGCATCGTCACCTTTACGTTTAAGGTTAGAATCATTTATTTCCATTCGGTGGTGTATGAATGTTTGCAACAGTATGGTGATTTTTCCTAGCCTTGCATGAATAAAAGCATATCACTCCCCTTTAGGTGTTTTTCTAATACATTTATGTTTGCATCTTCTTTCCTAGCCTGCATTTTTGACTATCTTACAGGCTGCAAATAAAAAGTATCAAATCAGTGGCCCTTCTCTACTCAATTCACAACTGTTCTATCATGACATAGATAAGCAAGCTGCATCTGCTTCTGTTGTATAGTGGTTATCATGTTTACCTGACATGTGAAAGTCCCATGCTTTGAAAGTGCACGTTAACAAAGAAACGGATGACTTTTATAAAAAGTAGTCATGTGTGTCACTTACCTTGCACTAGCCAAAAGTGCCAGAGATGACTTCTTTGGCAGTCACTTGAAAAGTAGGGATTCTCCAATAAATGGTAAAAGGTTGAAACAAATCTGAAGAAATGCCTGGCATATCTGTGTGTGTGTGTATGCATGTATGTGTATATATACTTTATTTTCCATCAAGCTGTCTTTTTCTATCCTTTAGGAGCAGAATGTTCTGATCATCAGAGCTCCAGAATGTAGTGTTTTGTTGGCAAGCATCACATATTGTGACGTGTTAGCTAAGAGTTCCATGTCCTTCAGACTCATATATTCTTCTGTACTTGTATCTTGGTGATTCAACAAAACGTGGCATCATAAGCAGCATTCTACTGCAACAGACTGGACAGAGAAACAATTTAAAATATCCCAGAAAACGAAAATAAGCATGCTTATACAGAGCTTTCTGGACAGGAAGGACATTAGAGCAAGTGAGGAATAAGCACTGCTTTTGTTAATTTACATAGGCAGAATAGAGACTTCTGGGAAAAGGCCTAAATTACAGGCACAGAAAATGCCTGCATCTGGAGAGAACACTAAGAATGGTTGACAGCTTTTCCTCTGACCCTGGCCACTCTTACAAGTAATCCTATGATAGTCAGCAGGACCCACCCTAAAAAGGAAGGGACAGCCACTTGGACCCTTTCCACCTTCTCTATATCTCGCCTGATCAAACCTGATTGAGCGCTGATTGAGCAGATATGCTTCTCATTTAGGTAAGGTATAGCTTAGCTTGTTGCTAGCAGCTCAGTTGTTATGATGTTAGAGGCTATGCAAGGAATGCTTCATTCCTGCATTAGGCAGTTTTTATTGCTACTTGCATTCAAGGGGAAGAAAATTAGCTTGAATCTGTGGCCTAGCTATTCACCCTGACATTCCTATTTGCACAAAGTGAATGAGTATTTCAGAGAAAATGCACAATGTGTTTCTTATGTTGTTATGAACAGCTTTTTACTCTTTCTCATTAGCCTCTAGCCACTGCAGAAATATATAAATAAGGGCTGACTTCCTCTAAGACGTGTCCAAAGTTGGGAAGAAATAAAAGGAGACACTTATAAATTATAGTGCTATCGTTTGTGAAAGGGTAAGTTGACACTGACTTTCATGCGTATTCACAGACCAAGCATGATAAAGATACCAGCCTGATCTTCATTGCGGGCTTAGAGACGGTATTAGCTTTTGTGAGGTGAAGGGATTTTGAGGGCTCGTTGGTCTAGGGGTATGATTCTCGCTTTGGGTGCGAGAGGTCTCGGGTTCAAATCCCGGATGAGCCCTTTCCTTGGTGCTCGTTTGAAGTATGTGTTTCAAAGCCAACATCCATTTTCTCTTTGCAGTAGTGGATGAATATTTGCTAGAGTCTCATGCTTTAACCTTGCCCACTCTGAGAAAATACGAAATATTTCTCTTTAAGCATTTTGCAAAAAATCTAGTCTTGCATGTCATTTACAAGCGTTCAGCACGGCCGTTTCTACCATTAGGCAAGACTAGGCGGCCGCCTAGGGCGGCAAAAGAGCTAGGGCGGCAAAAGAGCTGCTACTGAGTACGTACTGTAAGTACGAAAACGTAAACAAACATTCGACCTCAAAGCGCATTGGGTAGCGCCTTCTACAATTCGACCTGACGTCACGTTCGGTGCCAGTGCGCCACGGGCGGGGGCCGTACGGTGCGCTCCGCCCGCCTTCCACCGGATCATCAGTCAGCCACTGCAATCCTCCACACTCTTAGGAAATATCCTGCAGTGACAAGGTGTTGTGTAAAGTGAGGCGCACATTTCTAATACCTGAGCACACCCGAAAGGGCTCCCGCCTGCCTCTGCACAGCTCCAAGCTACCTGTCCGCTTCGTCACGCCAGCTCTCTCGCTGCACTTTTAAAAAAGCACGGCAGGAGGCGCCATGACAAACCTGAGGTGCTTCACCGTGCTCCTGGCCACCGCCTGCGTTTTTGCCGCTGGGGACACCGCTGCCATCACTGGGGTAAGTGGTGAAGCGAATGTCGCGCGCTTTTATTTTGGTGGTCCCGACACTGCCCGCGGACCCTCGATGTCAAACGTACCCTTACAGTGTGGGAGAAAGTTTAGCGAAGATACGTATTGACTTCTCACCTCAGCTGTCTGCGCACGCGCTTTGTCCAAATGATAGAAAGCACAGAACATGCTTCGTTAAGTAATGAGGGGAGAACATCTGCATATGCTAAGTCAATAATGATATGAATAGTTACAGGTAAAGGTAATGGTCCAAGTTCTTTATAAATCAATACGATTCTAAAGTTACCTGTATTTCCGAGGGTGCCTTTTGGCCTACAGTTCACTACATACCTTATAGTATGACTATCAAAAATGTTTAGGTTGGCCAAATTACATTATGACTATTGTGAAGAGCAGACAAATGTCGTCCAGGTAAATCGAATTTGTGTAATTGAGTTTTCCCTTTCTGACAGGTAACCTTTATATTTATGTAGTTGAAAAGTAAGGTTACCGTCTGTCATCTTTCATCCAGGTCTGTATTTTCCCCGGCAATCATTTTTTGGATTGAGGACAAAATACGTAAGGGAGTGTTTCCTCTCATTAGCTGAGCTTGGAAACATTGAATCATATCACAGCCACCAGAAACTCAAAATGTAAAGTATTAAGTGGGAGGTATACATAAAAATCAACATTTTCAATCACGAAGCTCCTCACCCAATTGTATGGCTTGTTTTTCTGTCATGTCCGGTTTGAAGCAATAATTTGTTTTTTTGTGTGTCAAACGCTGCTTGCTTATTCCTTTTTTGTTCAGGTTCGACTATTGAGGTGAAATCCAAGAGGATATTCCACGTTGGCCTGATTCACAAAAACATTATTACCATACACAAGTTAATGCATATGCACTGTATACATTTACACATGTTTGGATATTTTTGGTTTCAGAAACATCTGCAGTATATATGTGCTTAATTTTTACCCCAGTTTACGCATGTTTTCATGATTCAATTTGTTTACTGTGAGCGTTACAACAGTAAACGTACAAATGGTACTTGCAGAAATTCAGTTTTTCTTTTGACTTAAGTTTTCTTTTTCACTAAAATGTTTTTTTCTTTATTGTGATCTCCCATTTCTACTGCTTCATTGTGATGTGTGTGCTTCGTGGTACGCTGCCCAAAACACTTAAGGGGTGCACTTTTATCTCAGCCATACGGTAAGGGCGTTGAGAACACCCTCTCCTGCTTTGTCTGCAACAGGAGGTAAAGGTAGTTTTTAAGAGGTTCGGAGCAGAGCTCCGAGCTGATGAGATTATCTAATAAATAGACTTGTGGCCAGGTATGGAGTGGTAGCTGCAGGGTGTTTGAAATATGTCAAGTTTAATGGTCTATGCTCTGGACTAGTGTGCATCCTGCAAACGAGTGGACAGTGTTTTTGTGCAAAAGTGATAGCAATTTGTCGAATATCTTTTCCCAATCCCAAAAGTAATTGAGGAAATGTGGAGAAAAGAATTTCCGTTGGAGAGTAAATTATGTGTGTCACCCGGATGGTCCCAAATTAGAGGCTGCAGGTTCAAGTCCTGGTGTTCTGTTTCACTAGCACCCAGGAGTTGTCAGTGCTAAATAATTCAGGTTGCCGATTCCCTTCTCCCTTGGTGGTAAAGTTAGAAACCCTCTACCTTTTGCCAGACACACTGCAGTGTCTGTCTAGCACGTATATGCAAAGGGGTAACGGTGGCTCCTTTGCGCGTTGGAGCGCAGTGACCTACTACAGTTTGGCGAGGGTACCTTCTGAGAATACAAACACACTCTATTTCAAAATGATTTTTCCAGATGTGTCAGCATTGTTCTCCATTGTCATAAATGTCTATAAAACAAATATTTCCGCTTTTGGGAAGTTCTGTGCCCTCGAGGACTTGCGGTCCTTGTTTATACAGGTCTAGAAGGACGAACCACAAGGATAGGATCCGATGGTCATATTTGGTGGTGAACTAAACATGGGGATGTAAAGCACATTTTTTAATCTTTGGAATCAGGTTGAAGAGGAGACTTGGGATTCTCTTCCTTCAAGATGAGAGTTCTATCCTGATAAGCGTGTAAAGAATGGAACTCGCTCTTCCCTTATAGCGTTAAAAGAATGCTGATTGAGAGATCATTTCCTATGCCAGGCCCAGCAAAGCAGATAGTGAACAGAGTTCTTTTATAGTAATGCACATTTACTAATGGAGTATGTGAGTGTGAGGCATGCATCCAAAACATGTCAACACCATTCAGAGAACATTGTTTTTCTGCACTCTTTAATATTTCCCTTTACAAAAATGAAAGAAAATAGTAAATGGAATGCACTCAGATACACTTGTCATAAATGAACAACTTAATTTTTGTGTAACATGTTAGTCAAGTTTACTCTACAATACTGAGTCCTGCCGGTATGTTCCTTCTATGTTCTGCTAATATTCAGGAACAAATTCACCCTTATTCTCACCATCCCAAATGGAGGTGGGGGCTATTAGGAAGATAGCCTTTTATTGGATGCATATCATTTTTTCAAAGAAATAATATCATTTTTGTCAAAACATTACCAGCTCCATGTTATGTGTAGCTAAATAAATGCCCCCTGCTGCATCCTTCCATGGCAAACCATTTGGAGATATACCAGTAAGGTACAAGAGCGTGCTATTTCGAATCGTAAGCTTTGTGACTTGAGCAGCACAAGATGTATGCCAGTGTAATCATGAACTGGGCAATATAGCTGGTTTACCGTAGTAATGTGGCACCTGCTGTTTATCTTGCTGTAATATGCTTTCTGGGCAAAACACAACCATTTTGTCACTTCCAAACTTTCCAAGTTCTTTTATATCTAATGCATTAATTCTTCTAGCCTGGATGACAGGGGAGAGAGTGATGGTAGTAAAAGGGAGGGGCGGCATTTTTCAATTCTCGCCTAGGGCGGCAAAACACCTAGAAACGGCCCTGGCGTTCAGCTAGGGCTGTCGGGCAGGTTGCATGAAAGAAATCTAAAATCAGAGGCCCTTGAAATAGCCAGTTCTGAGCAGCTTCATTACAGAAGAATCAACTGTAGGTATCTGTTTCTGTAGTTAGTGGTTATCACGTTCGCCTCAAACGCGAAAGGTCCCCGGTTCGAAACCGGGCAGAAACAGTCATTATATCGTGTTGGCTAAAATGTTGATAGGTGGCGTTTTGCCATGAAATTGTCCAATCCCTGAAGATGATTTCATGCAGTCTCGTTCCAAGAAAGTGAATTCTCTTAAAAACACTAAAATAATCGGCGTGTGGATGTATCTGTTGATTCACAGACCTCGCTTGCAAAAGAACCCTGCAATCGGTTCATTTCTCACCTAGAACAAGCATTAACATTGAGAATTGTTGGCACCAACAGGATTCTTATTTTAGTGGAGTGTTTCTGGCTTTGAGTGAAGAGGCCCGGGCTCAATACCTAGATGATCCTTCTCAAGGTGATGATACAAATGCATCGTCACCTTTACGTTTAATGTCAGAATTATTTATTTCCATTCGGTGGTGTATGAATGTTTGCAACAGTATGGTGATTTTTCCTAGCCTTGCATGAATAAAAGCATATCACTCCCCTTTAGGTGTTTTTCTAATACATTTATGTTTGCATCTTCTTTCCTAGCCTGCATTTTTGACTATCTTACAGGCTGCAAATAAAAAGTATCAAATCAGTGGCCCTTCTCTACTCAATTCACAACTGTTCTATCACGACATAGATAAGCAAGCTGCATCTGCTTCTGTTGTGTAGTGGTTATCATGTTTACCTGACATGTGAAAGTCCCATGCTTTGAAAGTGCACGTTAACAAAGAAACGGATGACTTTTATAAAAAGTAGTCATGTGTATCACTTACCTTACACTAGCCAAAAAGTGCCAGAGATGACTTCATTCGAAATCACTTGAAAAGTAGGGATTCTCCAATAAATGGCAAAAGGTTGAAACAAATCTGAAGAAATGCCTGGCATATCTGTGTGTGTGTGTATGCATGTATGTGTATATATACTTTATTTTCCATCAAGCTGTCTTTTCTATCATTTAGGAGCAGAATGTTCTGATCATCAGAGCTCCAGAATGTAGTGTTTTGTTGGCAAGCATCACATATTGTGACGTGTTAGCTAAGAGTTCCATGTCCTTCAGACTCATATATTCCTCTGTACTTGTATCTTGGTGATTCAACAAAACGTGGCATCATAAGCAGCATTCTACTGCCACAGACTGGACAGAGAAACAATTTAAAATATCCCAGAAAAAGAAAATAAGCATGCTTAGACAGAGCTTTCTGGACAGGAAGGACATTAGAGCAAGTGAGGAATAAGCACTACTTTTGTTAATTTACATAGGCAGAATAGAGACTTCTGGGAAAAGGCCAAAATTACAGGTACAGAAAATACCTGCATCTGGAGAGAACACTAAGAAGGGTTGACAGCTTTTCCTCTGACCCTGGCCACTCTTACAAGTAATCCTATGATAGTCAGCAGGAACCACCCTAAAAAGGAAGGGACAGCCACTTGGACCCTTTCCACCTTTTCTATATCTCGCCTGATCAAGCCTTATTGAGCGCTGATTGAGCAGATAAGTACATGTACTTCTCATTTAGGGAAGGTATTGCTTAGCTTGCTGCCAGCAGCTCAGCTGTTATGATGTTAGAGGCTATGCAAGGAATGCTTCAGTCCTGCATTAGGCAGTTTTTATTGCTACTTGCGTTCAAGGGGAAGATAATTAGCATGAATCTGTGGCCTAGCTATTCACCCTGACATTCCTATTTGCACAAAGTGAATGAGTATTTGAGAGAAAATGCACAATGTGTTGCTTATGTTGTTATGAACAGCTTTTTACTCTTTCTCATTAGCCTCTAGCCACTGCAGAAATATATAAATAAGGGCTGACTTCCTCTAAGACGTGTCCAAAGTTGGGAAGAAATAAAAGGAGACACTTATAAATTATAGTGCTATCGTTTGTGAAAGGGTAAGTTGACACTGACTTTCATGCATATTCTCAGACCAAGCATGGTAAAGATACCAGCATGATCTTCATTGCGGGCTTAGAGACGGTATTAGCTTTTGTGAGGGGAAGGGTTTTTGAGGGCTCGTTGCTCTAGGGGTATGATTCTCACTTTGGGTGCAAGAGGTCTTGGGTTCAAATCCCAGACGAGCTCTTTCCTTGGTGCTCGTTTGAAGTATGCGTTTCAAAGCCAACATCCATTTTCTCTTTGCAGTAGTGGATGAATATTTGCTAGAGTCTCATGCTTTAACCTTGCCCACTCTGAGAAAATATGAAATATTTCTCTTTAAGCATTTTGCAAAAAATTGGGGGGCATATTAGCAAGACCCACGTTAAAATTATCACCGTTTTAGCGGCAGGAAACTGCCACTAAAACGGTGATAATGGGCTTGCTAATATGCGTTATAGAATTCAATAGAAGCCCAGGTTAGATGTGCAGGACATCTAACCTGGGCTTCTATTGAATTCCATAACGCATATTAGCAAGCCCATTATCGCCGTTTTAGCTGCAGTTTCCTGCCGCTAAAACGGCGATAATTTTAACGTGGGTCTTGCTAATATGCCCCCTAGTCTTGCATGGCATTTACAAGCGTTCAGCTAGGGCTGTCGGGCAGGTTGCATGAAAGAAATCTAAAACCAGAGGCCCTTGAAATAGCCAGTTCTGAGCAGCTTCATTACAGAAGAATCAACTGTAGGTATCTGTTTCTGTAGTGTAGAGGTTATCACGATCGCCTCACACGCGAAAGGTCCCCTGTTCGAAACCGGGCAAAAACAGTCATTATATCGTGTTGGCTAAAATGTTGATATGTGGCGTTTTACCATGAAATTGTCCAAGCCCTGAAGATGATTTCATGCAGTCTCGTTCCAAGAAAGTGTATTCTCTTAAAAACAATAAAATAATCGGCGTGTAGATGTATCTGTTGATTCACAGACCTCGCTTGCAGAAGAACCCTGCAATCGGTTCATTTCTCACCTAGAACAAGCATTAACATTGAGAATTGTTGGCACCAACAGGATTCTTATTTTAGTGGAGTGTTTCTGGCTTTGAGTGAAGAGGCCCCGGGCTCAATACCTAGATGATCCTTCTCAAGTTGATGATACAAATGCATCGTCACCTTTACGTTTAATGTCAGAATTATTATTTCATATTTCCATTCGGTGGTGTATGAATGTTTGCAACAGTATGGTGATTTTTCCTAGCCTTGCATGAATAAAAGCATATCACTCCCCTTTAGGTGTTTTTCTAATACATTTATATTTGCATCTTCTTTCCTAGCCTGCATTTTTGACTATCTTACAGGCTGCAAATAAAAAGTATCTAATCAGTGGCCCTTCTCTACTCAATTCACAACTGTTCTATCACGACATAGATAAGCAAGCTGCATCTGCTTCTGTTGTGTAGTGGTTATCATGTTTACCTGACATGTGAAAGTCCCATGCTTTGAAAGTGCACGTTAACAAAGAAACGGATGACTTTTATAAAAAGTAGTAGTGTGTGTCACTTACCTTGCACTAGCCAAAAAGTGCCAGAGATGACTTCTTTCGCAGTCACTTGAAAAGTAGGGATTCTCCAATAAATGGTAAAAGGTTGAAACAAATCTGAAGAAATGCCTGGCATATCTGTGTGTGTGTGTATGCATGTATGTGTATATATACTTTATTTTCCATCAAGCAGTCTTTTCTATCCTTTAGGAGCAGAATGTTCTGATCATCAGAGCTCCAGAATGTAGTGTTTTGTTGGCAAGCATCACATATTGTGACGTGTTAGCTAAGAGTTCCATGTCCTTCAGACTCATATATTCCTCTGTACCTTTATCTTGGTGATTCAACAAAACGTGGCATCATAAGCAGCATTCTACTGCCACAGACTGGACAGAGAAACAATTAAAAATATCCCAGAAAAAGAAAATAAGCATGCTTAGACAGAGCTTTCTGGACAGGAAGGACATTAGAGCAAGTGAGGAATAAGCACTGCTTTTGTTAATTTACATAGGCAGAATAGAGACTTCTGGGAAAAGGCCAAAATTACAGGCACAGAAAATGCCTGCATCTGGAGAGAACACTAAGAAGGGTTGACAGCTTTTCCTCTGACCCTGGCCACTCTTACAAGTAATCCTATGATAGTCAGCAGGACCCACCCTAAAAAGGAAGGGACAGCCACCTTTTCTGTATCTCGTCTGATTGAGCCTTATTGAGCGCTTATTGAGCGGATAAACACATGTACTTCTCATTTAGGGAAGGTATTGCTTAGCTTGCTGCTAGCAGCTCAGTTGTTATGATGTTAGAGGCTATGCAAGGAATGTTTCAGTCCTGCATTAGGCAGTTTTTATTGCTACTTGCATTCAAGCGGAAGATAATTAGCTTGAATCTGTTGCCTAGCTATTCACCCTGACATTCCTATTTGCACAAAGTGAATGAGTATTTGAGGGAAAATGCACAATGTGTTTCTTATGTTGTTATGAACAGCTTTTTACTCTTTCTCATTAGCCTCTAGCCACTGCAGAAATATATAAATAAGGGCTGACTTCCTCTAAGACGTGTCCAAAGTTGGGAAGAAATAAAAGGAGACACTTATAATTTATAGTGCTATCGTTTGTGAAAGGGTAAGTTGACACTGACTTTCATGCGTATTCACAGACCAAGCATGATAAAGATACCAGCATGATCTTCATTGCGGGCTTAGAGACGGTATTAGCTTTTGTGAGGTGAAGGGCTTTTGCGGGCTAGTTGGTCTAGGGGTATGATTCTCGCTTTGGGTGCGAGAGGTCTTGGGTTCAAATCCAGGATGAGCCCTTTCCTTGGTGCTCGTTTGAAGTATGCGTTTCAAAGCCAACATCCATTTTCTCTTTGCAGTAGTGGATGAATATTTGCTTGAGTCTCATGCTTTAACCTTACCCACTCTGAGAAAATACGAAATATTTCTCTTTAAGCATTTTGCAAAAAATCTAGTCTTGCATGGCATTTACAAGCGTTCAGCTAGGGCTGTCGGGCAGGTTGCATGAAAGAAATCTAAAACCAGAGGCCCTTGAAATAGCCAGTTCTGAGCAGCTTCATTACAGAAGAATCAACTGTAGGTATCTGTTTCTGTAGTGTAGTGGTTATCACGTTCGCCTCACATGCGAAAGGTCCCCAGTTCGAAACCGAACAGAAACAGTCTTTATATCGTGTTGGCTAAAATGTTGATAGGTGGCGTTTTGCCATGAAATTGTCCAAGCCCTGAAGATGATTTCATGCAGTCTCGTTCCAAGAAAGTGAATTCTCTTAAAAACGCTAAAATAATCGGCGTGTGGATGTATCTGTTGTTTCACAGACCTTGCTTGCAAAAGAACCCTGCAATCTGGTCATTTCTCACCTAGAAGAAGCATTAACATTGAGAATTGTTGGCACCAACAGGATTCTTATTTTAGTGGAGTGTTTCTGGCTTTGAGCTAAGAGGCCCGGGCTCAATACCTAGATGATCCTTCTTAAGGTGATGATACAAATGCATCGTCACCTTTACGTTTAATGTCAGAATTATTTCTTTGCATTCGGTGGTGTATGAATGTTTGCAACAGTATGGTGATTTTTCCTAGCCTTGCATGAATAAAAGCATATCACTCCCCTTTAGGTGTTTTTCTAATACATTTATGTTTGCATCTTCTTTCCTAGCCTGCATTTTTGACTATCTTACAGGCTGCAAATAAAAAGTATCAAATCAGTGGCCCTTCTCTACTCAATTCACAACTGTTCTATCACGACATAGATAAGCAAGCTGCATCTGCTTCTGTTGTGTAGTCGTTATCATGTTTACCTGACATGTGAAAGTCCCATGCTTTGAAAGTGCACGTTAACAAAGAAACGGATGACTTTTATAAAAAGTAGTCGTGTGTGTCACTTACCTTGCACTAGCCAAAAAGTGCCAGAGATGACTTCTTTCGCAGTCACTTGAAAAGTAGGGATTCTCCAATAAATGGTAAAAGGTTGAAACAAATCTGAAGAAATGCCTGGCATATCTGTGTGTGTGTGTATGCATGTATGTGTATATATACTTTATTTTCCATCAAGCTGTCTTTTCTATCCTTTAGGAGCAGAATGTTCTGATCATCAGAGCTCCAGAATGTAGTGTTTTGTTGGCAAGCATCACATATTGTGACGTGTTAGCTAAGAGTTCCATGTCCTTCAGACTCATATATTCCTCTGTACCTGTATCTTGGTGATTCAACAAAGCGTGGCATCATAAGCAGCATTCTACTGCCACAGACTGGACAGAGAAACAATTTAAAATATCCCAGAAAAAGAAAATAAGCATGCTTAGACAGAGCTTTCTGGACAGGAAGGACATTAGAGCAAGTGAGGAATAAGCACTGCTTTTGTTAATTTACATAGGCAGAATAGAGACTTCTGGGAAAAGGCCAAAATTACAGGCACAGAAAATGCCTGCATCTGGAGAGAACACTAAGAAGGGTTGACAGCTTTTCCTCTGACCCTGGCCACTCTTACAAGTAATCCTATGATAGTCAGCAGGACCCACCCTAAAAAGGAAGGGACAGCCACTTGGACCCTTTTCGATATCTCGCTTTATCAAGCCTTATTGAGCGCTAATTGAGCAGATAAGCATCTGTACGTCTCATTTAGGGAAGGTATTGCTTAGCTTGCTGCCAGCAGCTCAGTTGTTATGATATTAGAGGCAATGCAAGGAATGCTTCAGTCCTGCATTAGGCAGTTTTTATTGCTACTTGCATTCAAGAGGAAGATAATTAGCTTGAATCTGTGGCCTAGCTATTCACCCTGACATTCCTATTTGCACAAAGTGAATGAGTATTTGAGAGAAAATGCACAATGTGTTTCTTATGTTGTTATGAACAGCTTTTTACTCTTTCTCATTAGCCTCTAGCCACTGCAGAAATATATAAATAAGGGCTGACTTCCTCTAAGACGTGTCCAAAGTTGGGAAGAAATAAAAGGAGACACTTAAATGATAGTGCTATCGTTTGTGAAAGGGTAAGTTGACACTGACTTTCATGCGTATTCACAGACCAAGCATGATAAAGATACCAGCATGATCTTCATTGTGGGCTTAGAGACGGTATTAGCTTTTGTGAGGTGAAGGGTTTTTTATGGCTCGTTGGACTAGGGGTATGATTCTTGCTTTGGGTGCGAGAGGTCTTGGGTTCAAATCCCCGACTTGCCCTTTCCTTGGTCCTCGTTTGAAGTATGCGTTTCAAAGCCAACATCCATTTTCTCTTTGCAGTAGTGGATGAATATTTGCTAGAGTCTCATGCTTTAACCTTGCCCACTCTGAGAAAATACGAAATATTTCTCTTTAAGCATTTTGCAAAAAATCTAGTCTTGCATGGCATTTACAAGCGTTCAGCTAAGGCTGTCGGGCAGGTTGCATGAAAGAAATCTAAAACCAGAGGCCCTTGAAATAGCCAGTTCTGAGCAGCTTCATTACAGAAGAATGAACTGTAGGTATCTGTTTCTGTAGTGTAGTGGTTATCACGATCGCCTCACACGCGAAAGGTCTCCGGTTCGAAACCAGGCAGAAACAGTCATCATATCGTTCTGTAGAGTGAGGGGTGATAGGTCCCAGTCCCTTACTGGCCATTAGTTTGTGAGCGAATCTAGTTGCGGCAACTTGCCCTTGACAGGGGGAAACCCCTAATATACTAAAGAGTTCCAAGGTTGTTGTCAGGGCAGGTCTGGTTTATCAAGCTATTTCAAGAATAAATTCCAATGAGACAAGGATTCATAGTGATAGTTATTTATATAGGTGTTATCACTCTCTTCGTGAGAGTGAGCGAAGAAGTGACTGACAGCCAACACGTGTTTCACCCCTTTGCATGGCCATCAGGCCTGGCGCTTCCTCAGGGCTGTACATACATGCATAATGAGCAACACAAATTGTGGGTATCCCCGTGACAAGAAGATATAAAACATATCAAAGATAGAAAGATGAATATAAAGTGATAATCAAACATGAAAAAGAGAGGGAGAACAACACGAATAACAATATAAATCTAATTAGGAATGTGAGTCATTGTGCAACCCGTGTGGAAATATATTTTAGAGATATCAGCCACAAATGGAAGAGCGAAATGTGAGGGTAGCATGAGAGAAAGAAGATGAGGAGGCAAGAAGCACATAGAACAAATAACATTAAATATTACACCATATTAGTATATAACAGTACGGCTCAAGTATTGTTCGAGTCATAGGTATATAATAAACATCGTTATACATGTATAACATATTGAGTATTAAAGAAGTTAAAGAATCAAGGTACAGAAAAGTAGTATTGACATGTCAAACCAATTGGGTATCGATGGGTACGTAGTCAATACATGTTGAGATAGATAGCGAAAAGGAAATCACGGTAGCGAAGAGATAAGAGGTTTAGGCATCAAAAATAAAAGGTGAACAAGAATAACGTTCAGTGTGCATGAGATAGATAGTGAGGCATAGGGGGTAACGAAGATGTAGAAGGTATGAAGAGAAACGAATAGATAAAAGACAGAGACATAGAAGATAGCAATATATGAATAGAAATCACAATGAAAAGTGAAAGTGACAAAAAAAGGGGGAGGGGGACAGGAAACGATATATTTACATATTTAGTGGGGACATCATGTATCCAGGTCCATCGGATCCAATATATACAAAATAAATCAAGATGAGACAGGGCTCATTAGTCAGGAGAAAAAGGGGCAGATCGCCATAGTATGCATACATAGGGAAAATTCAATGGTAATTATAGGTTTTAGCCGCCTTGTTTTGATCCTGGAGGAGATCAATTGTGGCATGTGGGAGTAAGTGACGCCGAAGCTGCGTGGGTGAAGGGCGCTAAGACTATACTGCGAGAGGAGAGAGGAGAAAGATAGGACTATGTCTAAGAGTGCTCGCCATTGTTAAAAGAGCTGATTAATGCTCATGGTGACACAGCGTGCACGCCGCGAGTATGAGGATATCCGATCTTACCGTAGAAGAAATCTTAGGAGACTAAGTATCGTCATAGATGAAAGGTCCTATGTATCTGAGAAAGGAAGAGATATATATTGGAGATAATGTGTGTCTTAGGTCGGTGGTGAAGTGCGTCGGTCCTAGGGAGGCTTACCTACTAATATCGGGCGTAATGCCAATCTGGTCTTTCTTGTAATGTGGCTAAGCATCGCGTATTGCTTAGCGGCCATTTTAAAGTGGGATGGCATAGTACTTCCGGGTCGCGGCATCAGGAGACTGCCTAGAGTACTTCTGTCAGAGCCATTTTGAGATAGGCAAATATAATTCAATGTCATGGTACTTTCGGGTTGTGGCTTCGGTGGGCGCCATGTTTAGGATGGTCTAACTCGAATTCTTAATAAGGTGCAACAATACGTGTGATCTATATATAAAGTTCAAATGTAATAAGGAATAGGGCAACATATAAGCTGATCTATATGGTGTTGGGTGACAGGGGGATAAACAACTTAATATTTGATATTTATACCCGATGATGGGGTCATGCGGGTGGCGTGCAAACAGGGTTAGCACGGCACTCTATGTGGACTGAAGCTGGTTGTAAAGGCCACAGATGGGGTTCAAGCAAGATCCCTGGATCATAGACGAGTGTAGGACTGCTACCATCTGTAAAAAGGGGGGGTGGGTAACTGGGCAACGGGAAGGAGGCAGGGATGTCTGGACGTGGATCTGGGGATAAAGTGTCATATGTAAGACAAGCTGGAGGTTCTAGTATGGGTGCCTAAAATGGACTTGGTATCTCATGGTCATTGGAGACTAAAGTGTCATCTGTATGACATACAGGAGGTTCTGGTATAAGGGCCTAAGGTGGACAAGGCATCTCAGTCTGAAAGGGGACTAATAGGAGAAAAGTAGACAGACACTATAAAACGGGTCCTGCTGTTTATGGAGGGATAGAGGAGGGCATGTAGGTTGTTAGTAAGACTACAGTATCCCCCAAGCGTCCTGTATTGAGGATACATGCTCTTAGGACAGGGCGGTAGAAGGCCCTTGTATTACTCATCTCCCAGCCATACGTGCATTTCTGCATCTTTGTTTAATCCCAGTGTCACTGTCTTGAATTTGAGAATACGTTTGCTTTCTCGTCTTCTGAGTTTCAGTTCACGATCTCCCCCTCTTTTAGTTGGATGGACAACTTCCAGGCCAAAAAAGATGAAGTCTTTCTTGTGTGGATGCATGTGATGAAAATGTTCTGTAAGTGGATGGCCAGTGTTATGCTTGTGTATATTGCGATAGTGTTCTTGTATCCGAATGCGTAGAGGTCGGATCGTGCTCCCAATATAGGGAAGATTGCAGGGGCAGAGGATTACATAGATGGTGAATTTACTATTGCAATCGATCCATTCCTTGATAGTAAATTCTTTTCCTTGAGGCAGTGGTACCTGAATCGTTTTACTTATGCTCAATTTGCAAATACTACAGTTTTTGCAGGTATGGAAACCTGGTGGTCTTGTCAAAAATGTGGTAATGGGTTTCCTTTTGTCTTCAAATTCGGATTTGCATAGTAGGCTCTTTAGGTTTGGCGCTCGTCTGAAGGTCATTTCTGGGTAGTTTTTGAGATGGTCAATAATGCTGGGTGTGTATTGTAAGAGATGCCAGTGACGTTTCAGAGATTGTCTAATGTGGTGGTGTCCGTTATGGTAGTCGGTAATGAAGCGGATCATAGTGTTGCCCTATTGCTGCCGCTTGGGTTTGAGCATATTTTAACGTTCGATTTGAGATACTGAGGTAAGTGTGTTAATGAGTGTGTTGTGGTCATATCCTCGTTGTTTCAGTCTTGATACAGTTTCTTGTCCTTTTCTTAAAGACTTGGTCTTCACTGCAGTTTCTGCGTGTTCTGAGAAGTTTCCCCTTCGGAATGTTCCTGATATTATGACTGTGGAGAAGATATATTGACGATATTCTCTGCATTTGGCAGGGAGACATGGCATTACTCCAACGATTCCTAGAAAGATTGGACAGGAATCCACGGGGGATTAAAACCACACATACATACTCGCAGAAGGAGATCAATTTCCTTGACCTGACGCTCTATGTAAAGGATAATACGTTGCATAGCAAACTTTATAGGAAAGAAACAGCTGCTAATTCTATACTGAGAGCAGACAGTTGCCATCCCCGTCATAATATCAGGAACATTCCGAAGGGGGAACTTCTCAGAACACGCAGAATCATCATGAACATCGCCTAACAAACACACACACACACACCTGGATTTCCTCTACACCTTTACGAAATCTATACTCCTAGGAGAAAGAAAAACTAAATGAAAATCATCATGATGTACCGCTGGAAGGAGCCGGGATACCTTATTACCTTAACCTATCGCTATCTTAGTTATTTCTTAAGATATTCCTGCTCATTGTTTGTCGATGGATCATCTAGTAAAGAATCAGTTCATAGTGATCAAGACCAGCTAAATCACAATAACCAATTACTAATTTCACAATCATTTAGTAAATAATCACTGAGTCGTTTGATTTAAGAATCTCAAATTTTATATAATTTTAAAGGCATGGAAAAGAATTTAGACTTTTTATTCAATTATTCATTCACTATTAATTCAAATATTTATTAAGCAAAAATCAATTTTATTGCAGAAAGGAAATTTTGTCATGAAGGAAAAATCCTAATTACCTGCCTATCTTCCTAATTTAGCCTAATGATTTCTAACCTAAGTTTAAAATTGAAAAATAACCTGATTCTCATACTCAACTGGAAAAATAAGACAGCAACAGAAACTTCAGCTCGTCAGCATCAGCTACCGCAACCCGTCTCATCTAACAGTCTTTCAGCATCTCCCGCTCAGTAAAATGGATCGATCTGGAACACCAGGCACTGGAAGCCACCAACTCCAACACCAACTACCCCTCCCACTAAGAGTAGGCCTTCTTATACCCTAATTCTAACTTTGCTAACTAAATTGTTGCAACATTAATAACGCGCTTTTCTTTCATTGGTCCACTCATTTCATTTATTCATTTTTAATCAAGTTCTCCCGGATCCAGCTTGTTCTTTTGGAATGCATATGTTCATTTCCTTTCTCACAGTTCAAGACATGTTTCCATCCGCTTCGATCAGTACATTTGTAACTTCTTTCGATACATTCGAGAACTCTGCAGGCATTGTCCTTTCTCTTAAAACTGTTTCCCACGATTCTCTGCTGATCACCACGGCACACTATCAGTTCAATTAGGTCACATCAGCCTTGACCATTCTTGCATCCTAGCCTTTCAGCACCATCACGTGGTCAGTCTTTCTCCAACTTTTTCTCCCTTGTCATGCGTTTTCTCAGCGCATGCGTACTCTAATAAACGGCAGCCATTTTATATCGCCACTCGATTAGACTTAGAAGCACTATTTAGAAATAAACAAAACATAATTAAAATAGAGAAACATAGCCTTTTCGTTTCCCTCCCGTCATCTATGTACCCCAATTAGTTATTACCTAGCAGAAAGCAACATTTAAGCTGTTCCTTACTTACCATCACTATTGTTTTGCAACGTCACGTTTATATTCTATGAAGCACAAATCATGCATTTATTATTTATTTAGTACGCAATTATTTTATGTTATAATTAGACACACAGACATTTGTAAATAGATTATTCAGCCCATATACTTGCGTGTTACCCTTCCCTCACGTACATTGTTGATTAATACATTTAAACGAACATATTTATTAATTATTTATAAAATTTGTTAGGGGTTAAAAAAATTTATTTACTCTGCTCCATCAACTCCCCCTTTGGTGATTTTTAAATCACCACATAAACCCCAAGTTATACTTCTTTTTCAGGCAGCATATGTCTTTCATCCTTTTGCTTTTTGTTAGTTATACATCTGTTTCCATTTCATCTTGTCTTCTTGTCTCTTTATACATACTTTCTTTCATTTTCTCTAACTCAATTTCACCCATTTCTCTCTCTCTCTCTTTCATTATTCTGTTATTTCTTTTTATCTTATTTTGTCTTAATTTTCTTTTTATACACGTTATCACAATTTTCAACACCATGGCTAACAATATTGCTACAGTCGCTATTATTATAACTTTCCCTATCATTAGTCTACTCATTCTTGTTAACCAATTTGCTACTGAAGAAAACCCTCTACCACGTTTTCCAAGGACACTTTCAACCTCCAGTGGAACCAGTTCTTTGTGCAAATTTGTAATATTTGTAATATACTTTTGTATATTTTCACTTTTATCAGGAATGTAAGTGCAACAATGTTGGACTTTCAGCATTCCACAAACTCCACCCTCTTTTGCCAAAAGAATATCAAGGGCAAGCCGATTTTGCATCACCATAGCTCTCATGGCAACCATTTCGGTATTTACCATCAAGAACCCTCCCGCAGTATCTGTAGACAAACGATCTACTACTGTGGATAACTTCCGAATTTTAAATGCATTCAAAGATATTCCCACTGCTGGTATTAATGCTCCAAAAATATCACCTACAATTTCTGAAAAACTCTCCCTCTTTCTACGTGTAAAGCTATTAATCATCTTGTATGTTCCTTTTTCTTCTCTGTCCATATGAAAGATTTTTGGAAAGACCAGGCCTACATAACAAGTTCCATACCAATGGTCCGGTAACCTGTAATAAGCTCTATTCCCACAAATATAATAGATACCTGGAAATATTGGATCTTTTCCACCTTTGAATCCCCAACCTCCCAAAATTTGATAATTGTCATGGCAGATACTGGAACCTACAAAATAATTGTCATAGACTGTCTTATTTCTTCTAATACACAACTTTCCTGTTTGCGGCCAATCTAATGTCATTGCTGCATTTATCTTTTTCCCTTCATGATTATCTTCCTCAAACGTCCATAGATGTGTTCTTTTCTCTTTTATTGCTTCTCTTTGAAATTTCATTCTCTTTTCTTCAACCATTTCTAAAAATACCTTTTCTTCTTTCTTTAACTCACAGGTAAGGTTGTTTTTTGCTATTTCTTCTGATGTTAAAATTCTGTGCTCTAAAAAGAATTCTCCTAAAACCTTTGCTTGTTTTACTTTGTTAAGTTCTGGAACTACAGGGACATTTGCAAAAATCTTATCTATATCAGTGTAATAAAACTCTAATCTACCTGTTTTATAAAATAAACTTGCTATGACACTACATGTTATTCCATAAGTTAGAGGTAGGTGATGATAAGTCACACCTTCTGACACTGATGCAGGCAACTGCATACAAACATAACAATCTCTCACATCCATTGTCTCTACATATTCGTACAACAATTTTGTAAAAACATTTTTAGAAAAGTCTGTTACCGACTTATCCTTATGTAATTCTGCACTACTTCTTAAAATAACTGGTTCTTTAATATTAGTTTCTTTTTCTGGTTTTGTATCATTCTTTGCTTCTACTACAGCTATACTAATAGGAATTGTGATTGCTAAAACTATCCATACTGTCATTAATAATCCTGTACAAAAGCAGCACATTTTACACCATCTTTTTACAAACTCACATTTATCTCTTCTATCTCTAGTATTCTCCATTTTGTTTTTATCTTTTGTTAAATCTCAGAAAATTGTGTCAATACACCTCAGAAATGACTTAGATGCCAATCTGCATTCAAAAGTCTTTGCTTGGTACTTTCTTTTAATTCTTTTCAGAATTCTTTCGTTGTCACATCCGGTGATTTGTCATATCCAGTAAAATTGTCACATCCGGCAGAAGCACTTTAAGTCTTCACTTCAGGTTTGTTGCATCTCACCTTTACCCATTCGGTTTCTTAGTCTCGGGCTCTCGTGAGTGTTTCTTTCTTCTTTATAATCAGTTAGAGCGATGTACAACCACTCAGGTGACTTGTATTTCGAATTCACTTTCTTTGTTCTTTTAGACTTTTGCAATCGTTTTCCACTTGGCTTTTCTTGTTCCTTTTGACTTGTTATTTCATTCACCTGTTCAGCACTTTTTTCTCCTGTTCTGATTATTCTGTATCTTAATTTTCTTATATAGTTGCTGGGCCAATTGTCTCCTTTTCTTGGCCTTTTGGCCTCACCTTCTTTTTCTCCTCTTTCTGATTTCCAGTTTCTTTTTCTTGATTCAGTTCTTGTTTTCTCTTCTTCTCCGCTTTCTTCAGATTCTGTTTCAATTTTTTCACAATTGTCTCTTATTTTGAAACTTATGATCTCATTTTCTTTTACTGGTGGATCTGTTTTCTCCTTCTTGTGTTCCCTTATTACTGTCCCTCCTCGATGTTCTTCCGAATTGGTATTTATCTCACTCTCTGCTTCTAATTTTCCCTGTTCTTTTGTTTCACTATCTGTCCCTATTGCTCCTCGGGGTTCTTCTCGATTTTCTAACTTTTTAATTGTCTCTTTCCCTTCTTTGTCTATTAATATTACTTTTGAAGGATTTCCACCATAACTTGTACTTGGTTGCTCATCTAGATCATTTTCTTGTTCATTCTCTTCTCTAATTGGCTTAAATCCCCAAGTTCTCCTTCGAAATTCTTCACAGTTTTCAACTGAATCATCAGATCCTGAACTCGTGTCAGATATTTCCAGATGTCGACTTACAGGTCAATCTTCAAGTTCTGGAATTTCTGTAATTTTTCCTTCTTCCTCTTCCTCTTCCTCTTTAGAGGTGCTTGCAGTTGGGGTTTCCAGATGTCGACTTTCAGGTCGATCTTCAAGTTCTGGCACCCTTTCTCTTATTCTTTCTGTCTCAGTCGCTGAACTCTCATCCCACACTTCCAGACGTCGACTCACATGTCGATCTGCAGGTTCTGGAACTCTGATTGTGTGGCTGGCATGGACCCAGTTTTTCACTCCTGCACACTTGACTGCAATTGTTGTCACTAGGATTACCTGTCGTGGCTCGTCCCAGCGAGGAACTAGACAGTTTCTTCTCCTGTGGATTTTTATGCGGACCCAGTCTCCTGGATTCAAGTCGTGGGCTGGTTTTCTTTCAAGAGTGGTCGCATCCGGTCCAACCTGATGAAACACAGAACGCACCACATCAGCCAGTCCTTTGCAATAATCCAGTACTAGATCATCAGTTATAGTCAGTAACTTGTTGACAGGTACTTGTGCTTGTCTCATTGCTCGTCCCATGATCACCTCATGAGGACTAAGTCCAGTTTTCTTTTCAGGAATGCTTCTGATGGTCATCAGGACAAGGGGCAGTGCATCGGGCCATTTGAGTCCTGTAGCTTGACACATTTTTCCTAACCTGTTCTTAATTGTTCCATTTATTTGCTCTACTACCCCAGAAGCCTGTGGTCTGTATGCACAATGCAGTTTTTGTTTAATACTTAATGCTTCACAAATTAATTGAATCAACTCATTTTGAAAATGTGTTCCTCTATCTGTCTCAACCGTGACTGGAAAACCATACCTTGGAATGAACTCTCGCAGCATAAGTTTTGCTACCGTTATTCCATCATTCCTTCTGGTCGGGTATGCCTCCACCCAACGAGAAAACAAACAGACGACCACTAGAACATATTTTAGTCTGTTACAAGGGGGCATTTCAATGAAGTCTAATTGCATTCTAGTGAACGGACCTCCTTCTCGTCCTATTGTTCCTAGACTCACTATTGTCTTTCTTCCTGGATTAAATTGCTGACAAATAAGACATCTTTGACAAAGACTTTCAGCTATGGCTCTGAATTTTGGGTTATACCATGTTTGTCTAAAAAGTCTGATCATTGCATCTCTCCCAATATGAGCTTGTCCATGGTACATCCGTGCCATGTCTGCAATCATGCTATCAGGCATAACTGGTCTTTCATCTCTGTAAACCCACACACCATTGTTTTCTTGTCTTCTACATCCTGCTTTTATCCAGTAATCTTTTTCCTCATCATTTGCAACTTCCTGTAACTGTCTCACCTCATCCCATGTCTCGACAGTGTTAGTAAAAAGCAAAGGAGAAGAGATATGCTCCCTTTCGCGATTCTTATTCAGGGATACCATGTTCTCTGCACAATATTTGGCTATCTCGTCCGCGTAATTATTTCCGACAGCTATGTAATCTTCATTTTTCTTATGTGCTTTGCATTTCACTACAGCTATCTGCCTAGGCAGCTGTATCGCCTCAAGCAGTTTCTTAACAAAATCTCCATTTCTGATAGGTGTTCCTGCAGACGTCAAGAAACCTCTTTGTGACCAAATCTGACCAAAATCATGCACTATACCGAAACCGTACTGGCTATCGGTCACAATCGTAACTCGTTCATTTCTTCCCAACTTACATGCTTGAATCAAAGCAATCAGTTCTGCAACTTGGGCAGACCTTATTCCTTTCAGACAAGACGCTTCCATCACAGTTGCCACTGTGCACACTGCGTAAGCTGCGCTTAGAACTCCTTCTTTCGTTCTCAAGCATGAGCCATCCACAAACATGACATAATCTGATTCTTTTAAAGGCTCATCCTTTATGTCAGCTCTTGGTTTTGTGCAATATTCCAGCACATTCAGACAATCATGATCTACTTCATCTTGTTCAATTATACTCTCTTCATCTGGCAATGATGTCGAAGGATTCACATTCATACATCTATCTATGGTCACATTTTCTGCACTCAAGATTACTTTTTCGTACTTAGTCAGCCGACTATGTGTCATGTACTGTGTTTTTGTTCTTGTCAAAAGAATCTCTACTGAATGGGGAACATATACTCTCAGTGGATACCCCATCACTATACCTTCACTTTGTTCCAGACTTACACAAGTAGCAGCAACAGCTTTCAGACATCCAGGCAACGCTTTTGCTATAGGATCTAAAACAGCTGAAAAATAAGCAATTGGTCTCTTCATTGTTCCATGTTTTTGTACCAGTACTGAAAATGCACATCCATCTCTTTCACTGCAGTACAATTCAAAATCCTTTTCATAGTCAGGCATTCCTAAAGCAGGGGCCTCACACAATTTCTTTTTCAACTCTTTGAAAGATTTCATTTCTTCATCATTCAATTCAAAAGGGTCTTTTACATCCTTCTTGGTCAGTTTTTGTAATGGCTTAGCAATCAAGGAAAAACCACTTATCCATTGTCGGCAATATCCAACCATTCCCAGAAACATTCTTACCTCTCTTTGCGTCATTGGTGCTCTCATTCCTTGAATCATTTTTATTCTTTCTGTCGTTATCTTTCGCACTCCTTTCTCAATTTTATGCCCTAAATATTGGACTTCTTTTTGACAAAACTGCAATTTCGAAGGGGACACTTTATGTCCTCTTTTCTCTAGATGGTTCAGTAAAGCAATTGTATCACTCACACATGCTTCTTTGGTTTTCGATGCCACAAATAGGTCATCGATATACTGCACCATCACTGACTTTTCTGGCATTTTCAAATCTTCCAGGGACTTCTTTAAAATCTGATTAAAGATTGAGGGGCTTTCTGTATACCCCTGAGGAATTCGGCACCATGCCAAAATACGCTCTCCGAACCTGAACGCAAATAATGGCTGGCTATCTGGATGTAAAGGAATAGAGAAAAATGCGTGACACAAATCTATCACTGTGTACCACTCAGCTTCATGTGGAATTTGGTATAGAATTACTGCAGGGTTTGGCACTATTGGACAACAAGGCACAACTATTTTGTTGACCTTTCTCAAATCCTGTACTATTCTATATGTTCCGTTTGGCTTTTTCAGTCCCATAATAGGTGAATTACATGGACTGCTCATTATTTCTTTTAGAATTCCCTGTTCGATCATTTTATTTATTACAGGAGTTATTCCTTCAATTATTTCTGGAGTCAATTTATACTGTGGCGTATTTGGGTAAGTTGTTCCTTCTTTTACTGTTACTTTTACGGGATCTACTTCTTTCATCAATCCAATATCTTCTCCTGTAAAATCCCACACATTTTCTTTCACTGCATTTTTCAGTTCTTTTGGGCGTTTTTCTGCATCAAATGCAGGAAACAAACCATTTATTTCAGGTTCCTGATTCATCAATGTTACTTTATACAATACATCTTCATCTGGGGTCTGAAATCCAATTCCATCTGGCGTACAATAAATTGTGCAATTCATTTTGCACAAAAGGTCACGACCTAAGAGATTTACGGGACTACAATCGCACACTACGAATCTATGCATTTTGCTAAAAGAACCAATTTTTACTTCCACTAATTCAGTAAGTGGTGTTTTAATCTGCTGATTCGCTACTCCAACTACTTGGATGTATTCACCTGAGAGAGGAAGGTTTGGAATTTCCACTGATCTAACAGTAGAACGGGTAGCTCCAGTATCGACAAGGAATGTTAAATTTGCACCATTCACTTCTCCATCCACAAAGGGACCAAACTGATCTACCTCTAGAGATGCGCCAAGTACTCACTCTTTTCCCTCTCCTAGGCACCGTCAGAAACTTTCATCCGACTCATCCTCACTCTGTCTCAACCAATACTGAGAAATGTTAGCTGCTCGCGGCAACTGTGTTACCTGCTCTCCTCCGTAGAATCCTGTTTCTGTACTGTATCTTTGCTGGTTAACAGTGTTGGGAAGTGGTGGTTGTGGCACCTGACCTTGTTGAACAACTACCTCATTCTGCACCTGTGGAGTTAATGATTGATTTTCCGGATTAGGTTTAGGTGGAAACTTACACTCGTTTCTCCAATGCCCTAATTTTCCGCAATTATGACATGGCCATTTTTTCTTTGCCTCCTCTAGACTCATTTGACCTTTCCCTTTACCTATGTTAGGTCGGGATTTATTCGGTCCTGTTTCATTCCCACTATTATTATCCAATTGAGCTTCTTGCTTCTCTGCCACTTTCACCTGTGCCCACATTGCCTTCTCTTTCAATTTACGCTGTCTACTCTCAATATCATCACTACAATACTTAGCAAACCTCAATACCTCATCTACAGTGCCATTTTGCCAGTTAATCATATGTTGTTTAATCATTTCACTAATCTCTGGTTTCAGTCCAAACACAAATCTATATACGAAATGACTCATATCTTTTTCACTCAACTCCTCATATCCACTATACTGCTTGAAAACCAACAACAACCTCTCATAATAGGCATGTACAGACTCCTTACTTTCCTGTGTAGTTCTATCGATTTTTACCCAATCTGTTTCTTTAGGAGGAATCTTATTTTTCAAAAAGGTAATCACCTTATCGTATTTCCTCATCACCTCAGGACCTGGAGCTCCTGTCTTAGGATCTCTTGGATATTCTGTAGTTGGCCAGTCAACTGTAATTTTACACTCGGACCACAAATCAGTTGGCACCACTATGTCAAACAATCCATCTAAATCTATCCACAACACTTTTGAAACCTTCACAAACCTCTCCACTTGTCGGTACCATTCAACTGGTTTCTCTCTCAGCTTTGGGAACTCATTTGTAAATGACAGTATATCCTGTCTAGTCCAGGGAACATGCACATAACTACCACCTGGAGTTTCTCTCATAGGGTATTCTCTTGCAACAGGTTCTTTTTCAGTTATCATAAAAGCCAAAGAAGCTTTGTCTGCAGTTTTCTCATACTTTTTTGTCCATCTAACTTTCCATCTGTCCACTTCACCCCATTTTCTCAGTAAAACAATTAACTCTTTTATCTGTGTCAGCCTTCCTGCTGTGTTCAAGTTTTCAATATCTTTCTCACAAAAGTCTACTCTGTACGGTTTCTGCAATGTTTTCACTTTCGCAAAATCTACTCCAATTTCACTTGCTATCTCTTCTAGTTTGTCATGTAAATTTTTTGCTCTCCATGTAATACTTTTACACAAAAACATAATCTCATCATCCTGGTAATTTTTTAGCTTTGCTGTGCCAATCGTCCCTAAAATTAATTCTTCCATGTCAATCTTTAACCTAATTACATCTAATGGTTTTTCTTCTGGTTCTTTTATTTTAAATGCCTTCATCCACTCATTTAACTCATCAGGAGTCGGACCTATAGGCGTATTATTTAGTTCTATCCAATTACCACTCTTTTCAGGGGTCACTGTTGCAGACTCTGTTACCATATGCATTTTCCTACCATTACACTCATTCACTGTCAAATTTGTAGGTGGACTTGGTCTGTAGGTACTAGCCAAATTACTTGTACTTGCACTTGGTTCCATCCTTTCTTTTTCTCTCTGAAATTGTGAATTCATAGGAATCACTAAAGACCGTTCATCAATTTTCTGATTTTCAAAAACTGGTATTACTGGACCTATTGTTACAGGTACAGTCACAGCTTCCATGTTTTTCGTTAACTCCCTAATTTTCTCAGTCAGTTCTTTTGTTGTTCTTGCTAATTCAGTTGCATTGTCACTTTCTACTCCTTCATTTTGTGAAGTTCTTATTTGATCTTGTGACCTATTTATTTCAATTCTTTTTACCGGACTTTTATTTCGCACAGTCTCTATTTGCGGCGCATTAGGTGTCACCACTGTAGAACTCTGCTGATACAGAGGGGGATTTCTATTTAAAATGTCTTCCAGCAATTCATCATCCGTTTCACTCTCATGCATATATTTTTCCCTCTCCATATGTTTCTTTTTCTCAGTACGTTTTCTCTTAGTCTCTTCCTCAACTGTAAAAGCCGGAAACAAACCTCCTGTCATGTTAGCACATCTCCATCGTTTTATTCTATCCTCATGATTTATTCCCCACATTCTTCCAGGCATAAACTCATGATCCCTTAAACCTCTGAATCTCTCTCGCTCATACATCTCATCTTCCCATTCCGTCAACGCTTCAAATTGTGTCGGTCTAGGTCTAGGTTCTAAATTTGTCATCTTTTCTCTCAAATTTCGCAAAACCGCTACACTAAATGAACCATTCTCAGGGAAAGCTAATGCTCCATCATTCTTCGTATACTTTGCCCAATTTTCTAACCATATGCATGTATGATATCCATATTTCAGCATCATATGTGAAGCTGCTGATTTCGGTGGAGGAATTACTTGTCCCTCTCTAGTCACAACCTTTTTGTCTTTCTTAAAGAAATTCTTAATTTTTACTCGTCCATGACGTTCTCTCCCTTTCATACTCATAATACGGCATGTTTTCGATTGGTTTTTCTCTTCAAACTAGCACTGTTCCATGTACGGAACTTCAACCAATCACAGCGCAACTCACACCAACACACCAATCAGAACGATTCCCTTCGTCCGTGGACCAACCAATCCTAGCGCGGCACTTTTCTACGTCACTCCTGTCTCTGCGTTCACGTGACTAGCGCACTATCCAATCCTAGCGCGGCACTGTCTATGTCACTCTTGCTCTTTTACCCCTCCTTTACAAAAATTATCGGCAATTTTTCTTTTCAATGTTTCTTCGTTAGTTACAACATTTAAAACAATTCCATAGTCTGATTCGCTAAACAAAAGTGACAGCTTTGTCCTTTTACACAAGAATCCTGTATTTCCAGTAGGCAGCGCTTACCTCTACCCTACCACAGAATTATTAAGTTTGGCCGATAAAGTAGCACTTCCCTCTACCTTACCCTTCTTTCAAGCAAACAGTAAACCCGTTTCTCTGGGGATAAGATACATGTGGAGACTATGCTCCTGAGAATTAAGGCCAGAGTTTCACAAGAAGACGTGATTTGCTATCTCAGTTACACACCTTTCGTACAGAAATCCCTAACATAACACAACCTGTGTTATTACCAAAAATGAATTCAGACCATGTACCAAATTCCATGTGACTTCTCTTGCCACACGTGTTCCACTTCCTACATCCCAGAAGTGTGAAAACTCACATATAACGTAACGCGACTCAACATATAGTGTTAGTCATCAAATAATCAATAATCAATAATCAATAAACACCAAACTAATCTATAGAAACCATAACTCTGCTACCAAGAAATCTGATGCAGCGGATACAATGAAAACTATTTCCTCCTAGGTCACTTATCGGTCATCCAGGGGCGACTTATATTTTTCTCACATCCACATGACGATGGGGCCCATAACATCGCCTAACAAACACACACACACACACACCTGGATTTCCTCTACACCTTTACGAAATCTATACTCCTAGGAGAAAGAAAAACTAAATGAAAATCATCATGATGTACCGCTGGAAGGAGCCGGGATACCTTATTACCTTAACCTATCGCTTTCTTAGTTATTTCTTAAGATATTCCTGCTCATTGTTTGTCGATGGATCATCTAGTAAAGAATCAGTTCATAGTGATCAAGACCAGCTAAATCACAATAACCAATTACTAATTTCACAATCATTTAGTAAATAATCACTGAGTCGTTTGATTTAAGAATCTCAATTTTTATATAATTTTAAAGGCATGGAAAAGAATTTAGACTTTTTATTCAATTATTCATTCACTATTAATTCAAATATTTATTAAGCAAAAATCAATTTTATTGCAGAAAGGAAATTTTGTCATGAAGGAAAAATCCTAATTACCTGCCTATCGTCCTAATTTAGCCTAATGATTTCTAACCTAAGTTTAAAATTGAAAAATAACCTGATTCTCATACTCAACTGAAAAAATAAGACAGCAACAGAAACTTCAGCTCGTCAGCATCAGCTACCGCAACCCGTCTCATCTAACAGTCTTTCAGCATCTCCCGCTCAGTAAAATGGATCGATCTGGAACACCAAGCACTGGAAGCCACCAACTCCAACACCAACTACCCCTCCCACTAAGAGTAGGCCTTCTTATACCCTAATTCTAACTTTGCTAACTAAATTGTTGCAACATTAATAACGCGCTTTTCTTTCATTGGTCCACTCATTTCATTTATTCATTTTTAATCAAGTTCTCCCGGATCCAGCTTGTTCTTTTGGAATGCATATGTTCATTTCCTTTCTCACAGTTCAAGACATGTTTCCATCCGCTTCGATCAGTACATTTGTAACTTCTTTCGATACATTCGAGAACTCTGCAGGCATTGTCCTTTCTCTTAAAACTGTTTCCCACGATTCTCTGCTGATCACCACGGCACACTATCAGTTCAATTAGGTCACATCAGCCTTGACCATTCTTGCAACCTAGCCTTTCAGTACCATCACGTGGTCAGTCTTTCTCCAACTTTTTCTCCCTTGTCATGCGTTTTCTCAGCGCATGCGTACTCTAATAAACGGCAGCCATTTTATATCGCCACTCGATTAGACTTAGAAGCACTATTTAGAAATAAACAAAACATAATTAAAATAGAGAAACATAGCCTTTTCGTTTCCCTCCCGTCATCTACGTACCCCAATTAGTTATTACCTAGCAGAAAGCAACATTTAAGCTGTTCCTTACTTACCATCACTATTGTTTTGCAACGTCACGTTTATATTCTATGAAGCACAAATCATGCATTTATTATTTATTTAGTACACAATTATTTTATGTTATAATTAGACACACAGACATTTGTAAATAGATTATTCAGCCCATATACTTGGGTGTTACCCTTCCCTCACGTACATTGTTGATTAATACATTTAAACGAACATATTTATTAATTATTTATAAAATTTGTTAGGGGTTAAAAAAAATTATTTACTCTGCTCCATCACCTGGCATATCTGTGTGTATGCATGTATGTGTATATATACTTTATTTTCCATCAAGCTGTCTTTTCTATCCTTTAGGAGCAGAATGTTCTGATCATCAGAGCTCCAGAATGTAGTGTTTTGTTGGCAAGCATCACATATAGTGACGTGATAGCTAAGAGTTCCATGTCCTTCAGACTCATATATTCCTCTGTACTTGTATCTTGGTGATTCAACAAAACGTGGCATCATAAGCAGCATTCTACTGCCACAGACTGGACAGAGAAACAATTTAAAATATCCCAGAAAAAGAAAATAAGCTTGCTTAGACAGAGCTTTCTGGACAGGAAGGACATTAGAGCAAGTGAGGAATAAGCACTGCTTTTGTTAATTTACATAGGCAGAATAGAGACTTCTGGGAAAGGCCAAAATTACAGGCACAGAAAATGCCTGCATCTGGAGAGAACACTAAGAAGGGTTGACGGCTTTTCCTCTGACCCTGGCCACTCTTATAAGTAATCCTATGATAGTCAGCAGGACCCACCCTAAAAAGGAAGGGACAGCCACTTGGACCCTTTCCACCTTTTCTATATCTCGCCTGATCAAGCCTGATCGAGCGTTTATTGAGCAGATAAGTACATGTACTTCTCATTTAGGGAAGGTATTGCTTAGCTTGCTGCCAGCAGCTCTGTTGTTATGATGTTAGAGGCTATGCAAGGAATGCTTCAGTCCTGGATTAGGCAGTTTTCATTGCTACTTGCATTCAAGGGGAAGATAATTAGCTTGAATCTGTGGCCTAGCTATTCACCCTGACATTCCTATTTGCACAAAGTGAAGGAGTATTTGAGAGAAAATGCACAATGTGTTTCTTAGGTTGTTATGAACAGCTTTTTACTCTTTCTCATTAACCTCTAGCCACTGCAGAAATATATAAATAAGGGCTGACTTCCTCTAAGTCGTGTCCAAAGTTGGGAAGAAATAAAAGGAGACACTTATAAATTATAGTGCTATCGTTTGTGAAAGGGTAAGTTGACACTGACTTTCATGCGTATTCACAGACCAAGCATGATAAAGATACCAGCATGACCTTCATTGCGGGCTAAGAGACGGTATTAGCTTTTGTGAGGAGAAGGGCTTTGGAGGGCTCGTTGGTCCAGGGGTATGATTCTTGCTTTGGGTTCAAGAGGTCTCGGGTTCAAATCCCAGACGAGCCCTTTCCTTGGTGCTCGTTTGAAGTATGCGTTTCAAAGCCAACATCCATTTTCTCTTTGCAGTAGTGGATGAATATTTGCTAGAGTCTCATGCTTTAACCTTGCCCACTTTGAGAAAATGCGAAATATTTCTCTTTAAGCATTTTGCAAAAAATCTAGGGACATATTAGCAAGAAGAGGCGATAATCATCGCTAACCCTGCTTAGCGTGATTTGTTTTATCGCCGGCTATCGCTGGAATATATCGCCACGCTAACGCTGTATTAGCAACGATTAGCGCTATGGCGATGAATATTCCATCGATAGCGGGGAAATGAGCCAACATCGCTGAAAAACCAGCGATGTTGCATGGAGAAGGGAGAACACCTTGCTGATACGACCCTGTGGTCGTATCAGCATAATCCACCCCCCATGTTAGGTATGGCTAACACCTGCTAATTGCAGGTGTTAAATAAATGGCGATGACCCCTGTTAGCGCGACTTTTCACGTCGCTAACTGGGGCCATGGCCACCTTGCTAATAGGCGATAGGCCTGTTAGCGAGTGTTTCCCAGGTTTGTTCATCGGGAACGCCCACTTTGCATGTCATTAGCGATAAATATCGCTGACATGCAAAGCGGTAAAAAAACGGGCGCTAATGCCCGCAAACTGTCGCTAACTGCTGTTAGAGACAGTTTGCTGATAGGGCGATATAAATATCGCCGCTTTAGCGGCAAAAAGTGCCGCTAAAGCGGCGATAGTGCCCTTGCTAATATGCCCCCTAGTCTTGCACGGCATTTACAAGCGTTCAGCTAGGGCTGTCGGGCAGGTTGCATGAAAGAAATCTAAAACCAGAGGCCCTTGAAATAGCCAGTTCTGAGCAGCTTCATTACAGAAGAATCAACTGTAGGTACCTGTTTCTGTAGTGTAGTGGTTATCACATTCGCCTCACACGCGAAAAGTCCCTGGTTCGAAACTGGGCAGAAACAGTCATTATGTCGTGTTGGCTAAAATGTTGATAGGTGGCGTTTTGCCATGAAATTGTCCAAGCCCTGAAGATGATTTCATGCAGTCTCGTTCCAAGAAAGTGAATTCTCTTAAAAACACTAAAATAATCGGCGTGTGGATGTATCTGTTGATTCACAGACCTCGCTTGCAAAAGAACCCTGCAATCGGTTCATTTCTCACCTAGAACAAGCATTAACATTGAGAATTGTTGGCACCAACAAGATTCTTATTTTAGTGGAGTGTTTCTGGCTTTGAGTGAAGAGGCCCCGGGCTCAATACCTAGATGATCCTTCTCAAGGTGATGATACAAATGCATCGTCACCTTTACGTTTAATGTCAGAATTATTTATTTCCATTCGGTGGTGTATGAATGTTTACAACAGTATGGTGATTTTTCCTAGCCTTGCATGAATAAAAGCATATCACTCCCATTTAGGTGTTTTTCTAATACATTTATGTTTGCATCTTCTTTCCTCGCCTGCATTTTTGACTATCTTACAGGCTGCAAATAAAAAGTATCAAATCAGTGGGCCTTCTCTACTCAATTCACAACTGTTGTATCACGACATAGATAAGCAAGCTGCATCTGCTTCTGTTGTGTAGTGGTTATCATGTTTACCTGACATGTGAAAGTCCCATGCTTTGAAAGTGCACGTTAACAAAGAAACGGATGACTTTTATAAAAAGTAGTCATGTGTGTCACTTACCTTGCACTAGCCAAAAAGTGCCAGAGATGACTTCTTTCGCAGTCACTTGAAAAGTAGGGATTCTCCAATAAATGGTAAAAGGTTGAAACAAATCTGAAGAAATGCCTGGCATATCTGTGTGTGTGTGTATGCATGTATGTGTATATATACTTTATTTTCCATCAAGCTGTCTTTTCTATCCTTTAGGAGCAGAATGTTCTGATCATCAGAGCTCCAGAATGTAGTGTTTTGTTGGCAAGCATCACATATTGTGACGTGTTAGCTAAGAGTTCCATGTCCTTCAGACTCATATATTCCTGTGAACTTGTATCTTGGTGATTCAACAAAACGTGGCATCATAAGCAGCATTCTACTGCCACAGACTGGACAGAGAAACAATTTAAAATATCCCAGGAAAAGAAAATAAGCATGCTTAGACAGAGCTTTCTGGACAGGAAGGACATTAGAGCAAGTGAGGAATAAGCACTGCTTTTGTAAATTTACATAGGCAGAATAGAGACTTCTGGGAAAAGGCCAAAATTACAGGCACAGAAAATGCCTGCATCTGGAGAGAACACTAAGAAGGGTTGACAGCTTTTCCTCTGACCCTGGCCACTCTTACAAGTAATCCTATGATAGTCAGCAGGACCCACCCTAAAAAGGAAGGGACAGCCACTTGGACCCTTTCCACCTTTTCTATATCTTGCCTGATTGAGCGCTTATTGAGCAGATAAGTACATGTACTTCTCATTTAGGGAAGGTATTGCTTAGCTTGCTGCCAGCAGCTCAGTTGTTATGATGTTAGAGGCTATGCAAGGAATGCTTCAGTCCTGCATTAGGCAGTATTTATTGCTACTTGCATTCAAGGGGAAGATAATTAGCTTGAATCTGTGGCCTAGCTATTCACCCTGACATTCCTATTTGCACAAAGTGAATAGGTATTTGAGAGAAAATGCACAATGTGTTTCTTATGTTGTTATGAACAGCTTTTTACTCTTTCTCATTAGCCTCTAGCCACTGCAGAAATATATAAATAAGGGCTGACTTCCTCTAAGACGTGTCCAAAGTTGGGAAGAAATAAAAGGAGACACTTATAAATTATAGTGCTATCGTTTGTGAAAGGGTAAGTTGACACTGACTTTCATGCGTATTCACAGACCAAGCATGATAAAGATGCCAGCATGATATTCATTGCGGGCTTAGAGACGGTATTATCCTTTGTGAGGTAAAGGGCTTTTGAGGGGTCGTTGGTCTAGGGGTATGATTCTCGCTTTGGGTGCGAGAGTTCTTGGGTACAAATCCCAGACGAGCCCTGTCCTTGGTGCTCGTTTGAAGTATGCGTTACAAAGCCAACATCCATTTTCTCGTTGCAGTAGTGGATGAATATTTGCTAGAGTCTCATGCTTTAACCTTGCCCACTCTGAGAAAATACAAAATATTTCTCTTTAAGCATTTTGCAAAAAATCTAGTCTTGCATGGCATTTACAAGCGTTCAGCTAGGGCTGTCGGGCAGGTTGATTGAAATCTAAAACCAGAGGCCCTTGAAATAGCCAGTTCTGAGCAGCTTCATTACAGAAGAATCAACTGTAGGTATCTGTTTCTGTAGTGTAGTGGTTATCACGTTCGCCTCACACGCGTAAGGTCCCCGATTCGAAACCGGGCGGAAACAGTTATTATATCGTGTTGGCTAAAATGATGATACGTGGCGTTTTGCCATGAAATTGTCCAAGCCCTGAAGATGATTTCATGCAGTCTCGTTCCAAGAAAATGAATTCTCTTAAAAACACTAAAATAATCGGCGTGTGGATGTATCTGTTGATTCACAGACCTCGCTTGCAAAAGAACCCTGCAATCGGTTTATTTCTCACCTAGAACAAGCATTAACATTGAGAATTGTTGGCACCAACAGGATTCTTATTTTAGTGGAGTGTTTCTGGCTTTGAGTGAAGAGGCCCCGGGCTCAATACCTAGATGATCCTTCTCAAGGTGATGATACAAATGCATCGTCACCTTTACGTTTAATGTCAGAATTATTTATTTCCATTCGGTGGTGTATGAATGTTTGCAACAGTATGGTGATTTTTCCTAGCCTTGCATGAATAAAAGCATATCACTCCCCTTTAGGTGTTTTTCTAATACATTTATGTTTGCATCTTCTTTCCTCGCCTGCATTTTTGACTATCTTACAGGCTGCAAATAAAAAGTATCAAATCAGTGGCCCTTCTCTACTCAATTCACAACTGTTCTATCACGACATAGATAAGCAAGCTGCATCTGCTTCTGTTGTGTAGTGGTTATCATGTTTACCTGACATGTGAAAGTCCCATGCTTTGAAAGTGCACGTTAACAAAGAAACGGATGACTTTTATAAAAAGTAGTCATGTGTGTCACTTACCTTGCACTAGCCAAAAAGTGCCAGAGATGACTTCTTTCGCAGTCACTTGAAAAGTAGGGATTCTCCAATAAATGGTAAAAGGTTGAAACAAATCTGAAGAAATGCCTGGCATATCTGTGTGTGTGTGTATGCATGTATGTGTATATATACTTTATTTTCCATCAAGCTGTCTTTTTCTATCCTTTAGGAGCAGAATGTTCTGATCATCAGAGCTCCAGAATGTAGTGTTTTGTTGGCAAGCATCACATATTGTGACGTGTTAGCTAAGAGTTCCATGTCCTTCAGACTCATATGTTCCTCTGTACTTGTATCTTGGTGATTCAACAAAACGTGGCATCATAAGCAGCATTCTACTGCCACAGACTGGACAGAGAAATCATTTAAAATATCCCAGAAAAAGAAAATAAGCATGCTTGGACAGAGCTTTCTGGACAGGAAGGACATTAGAGCAAGTGAGGAATAAGCACTGCTCTTGTTAATTTACATAGGCAGAATAGAGACTTCTGGGAAAAGGCCAAAATTACAGGCACAGAAAATGCCTGCATCTGGAGAGAACACTAAGAAGGGTTGACAGCTTTTCCTCTGACCCTGGCCACTCTTACAAGTAATCCTATGATAGTCAGCAGGACCCACCCTAAAAAGGAAGGGACAGCCACTTGGACCCTTTCCACCTTTTCTATATCTCGCCTGATCAAGCCTGATTGAGCGCTCATTGAGTGGATAAGCACATGTACTTCTCATTTAAGGAAGGTATTGCTTAGCTTACTGCCAGCAGCTCAGTTGTTATAATGTTAGAGGCTATGCAAGGAATGCTTCAGTCCTGCATTAGGCAGGTTTTTATTGCTACTTGCATTCAAGGGGAAGATAATTAGCTTGAAACTGTGGTCTAGCTATTCACCCTGACATTCCTATTTGCACAAAGTGAATGAGTATTTGAGAGAAAATGCACAATGTGTTTCTTATGTTGTTATGAACAGCTTTTTACTCTTTCTCATTAGCCTCTAGCCACTGCAGAAATATATAAATAAGGGCTGACTTCCTCTAAGACGTGTCCAAAGTTGGGAAGAAATAAAAGGAGACACTTATAAATTATAGTGCTATCGTTTGTGAAAGGGTAAGTTGACACTGACTTTCATGCATATTCACAGACCAAGCATGATAAAGATACCAGCATGATCTTCAATGCGGGCTTAGAGACGGTATTAGCTTTTGTGAGGTAAAGGGCTTTTGAGGGCTAGTTGGTCTAGGGGTATGATTCTCGCTTTGCGTGCGAGAGGTCTCGGTTTCAAATCCCAGATGAGCCCTTTCCTTGCTGCTCGTTTGAAGTATGCGTTTCAAAGCCAACATCCATTTTCTCTTTGCAGTAGTGGATGAATATTTGCTAGAGTCTCATGCTTTAACCTTGCCCACTCTGAGAAAATACGAAATATTTCTCTTTAAGCATTTTGCAAAAAATCTAGTCTTGCATGGCATTTACAAGCGTTCAGCTAGGGCTGTCGGGCAGGTTGCATGAAAGAAATCTAAACCTAGAGGCCCTTGAAATAGCCAGTTCTGAGCAGCTTCATTGCAGAAGAATCAACTGTAGGTATCTGTTTCTGTAGTGTAGTGGTTATCACGTTCGCCTCACACACGAAAGGTCCCCGGTTCGAAACCGGGCAGAAACAGTCATTATATCGTGTTGGCTAAAATGTTGATAGGTGGCGTTTTGCCATGAAATTGTCCAAGCCCTGAAGATGATTTCATGCAGTCTCGTTCCCAGAAAGTGAATTCTCTTAAAAACACTAAATAATCAGCGTGTGGATGTATCTGTTGATTCACAGACCTCGCTTGCAAAAGAACCCTGCAATCGGTTCATTTCTCACCTAGAACAAGCATTAACATTGAGAATTGTTGGCACCAACAGGATTCTTATTTTAGTGGAGTGTTTCTGGCTTTGAGTGAAGAGGCCCCGGGCTCAATACCTAGATGATCCTTCTCAAGGTGATGATACAAATGCATCGTCACCTTTACGTTTAATGTCAGAATTATTTATTTCCATTCGGTGGTGTATGAATGTTTGCAACAGTATGGTGATTTTTCCTAGCCTTGCATGAATAAAAGCATTTCACTCCCTTTAGGTGTTTTTCTAATACATTTATGTTTGCATCTTCTTTCCTAGCCTGCATTTTTGACTATCTTACAGGCTGCAAATAAAAAGTATCAAATCAGTGGCCCTTCTCTACTCAATTCACAACTGTTCTATCACGACATAGATAAGCAAGCTGCATCTGCTTCTGTTGTGTAGTGGTTATCATGTTTACCTGACATGTGAAAGTCCCATGCTTTGAAAGTGCACGTTAACAAAGAAACGGATGACTTTTATAAAAAGTAGTCATGTGTGTCACTTACCTTGCACTAGCCAAAAAGTGCCAGAGATGACTTCTTTCGCAGTCACTTGAAAAGTAGGGATTCTCCAATAAATGGTAAAAGGTTGAAACAAATCTGAAGAAATGCATGGCATATCTGTGTGTGTGTGTATGCATGTATGTGTATATATACTTTATATTCCGTCAAGCTGTCTTTTCTATCCTTTAGGAGCAGAATGTTCTGATCATCAGAGCTCCAGAATGTAGTGTTTTGTTGGCAAGCATCACAGATTGTGACGTGTTAGCTAAGAGTTCCATGTCCTTCAGACTCATATATTCCTCTGTACTTGTATCTTGGTGATTCAACAAAACGTGGCATCATAAGCAGCATTCTACTGCCACAGACTGGACAGAGAAACAATTTAAAATATCCCAGAAAAAGAAAATAAGCATGCTTAGACAGAGCTTTCTGGACAGGAAGGACATTAGAGCAAGTGAGGAATAAGCACTGCTTTTGTTAATTTACATAGGCAGAATAGAGACTTCTGGGAAAAGGCCAAAATTACAGGCACAGAAAATGCCTGCATCTGGAGAGAACACTAAGAAGGGTTGACAGCTTTTCTTCTGACCCTGGCCACTCTTACAAGTAATCCTATGATAGTCAGCAGGACCCACCCTAAAAAGGAAGGGACAGCCACTTGGACCCTTTCCACCTTTTCTATATTTCGCCTGATTGAGCGGATAAGCACATGTACTTCTTATTTAGGGAAGGTATTGCTTAGCTTGCTGCCAGCAGCTCAGTTGTTATGATGTTAGAGGCTATGCAAGGAATGCTTCAGTCCTGCATTAGGCAGTTTTTATTGCTACTTGCATTCAAGGGGAAGAAAATTAGCTTGAATCTGTGGCCTAGCTATTCACTCTGACATTCCTATTTGCACAAAGTGAATGAGTATTTGATAGAAAATGCACAATGTGTTTTTATGTTGTTATGAACAGCTTTTTACTCTTTCTCATTAGCCTCTAGCCACTGCAGAAATATATAAATAAGGGCTGACTTCCTCTAAGACGTGTCCAAAGTTGGGAAGAAATAAAAGGAGACACTTATAAATTATAGTGCTATCGTTTGTGAAAGGGTAAGTTGACACTGACTTTCATGCGTATTCACAGACCAAGCATGATAAAGATACCAGCATGATCTTCATTGCGGGCTTAGAGACGGTATTAGCTTTTGTGAGGGGAAGGGCTTTTGAGGGCTTGTTGGTCTAGGGGTATGATTCTCGCTTTGGGTGCGAGAGGTCTCGGGTTCAAATCCCACACAAGCCCTTTCTTTGGTGCTCGTTTGAAGTATGCGTTTCAAAGCCAACGTCCATTTTCTCTTTGCAGTAGTGGATGAATATTTGCTAAAGTCTCATGCTTTAACCTTGCCCACTCTGAGAAAATACAAAATATTTCTCTTTAAACATTTTGTAAAAAATCTAGTCTTGCATGGCATTTACAAGCGTTCAGCTAGGGCTGTCGGGCAGGTTGCATGAAAGAAATCTAAAACCAGAGGCCCTTGAAATAGCCAGTTCTGAGCAGCTTCATTGCAGAAGAATCAACGGTAGGTATCTGTTTCTGTAGTGTAGTGGTTATCACGTTCGCCTCACTTGCGAAAGGTCCCCGGTTCGAAACCGGGCAGAAACAGTCATTATATCATGTTGGCTAAAATGTTGATAGGTGGCGTTTTGCCATGAAATTGTCCAAGCCCTGAAGATGATTTCATGCAGTCTCGTTCCAAGAAAGTGAATTCTCTTAAAAACACTAAAATAATCAGCGTGTGGATGTATCTGTTGATTCACAGACCTCGCTTGCAAAAGAACCCTGCAATCGGTTCATTTCTCACCTAGAACAAGCATTAACATTGAGAATTGTTGGCACCAACAGGATTCTTATTTTAGTGGAGTGTTTCTGGCTTTGAGTGAAGAGTCCCCGGGCTCAATACCTAGATGATCCTTCTCAAGGTGATGATACAAATGCATCGTCACCTTTACGTTTAATGTCAGAATTATTTATTTCCATTCGGTGGTGTATGAATGTTTGCAACAGTATGGTGATTTTTCCTAGCCTTGCATGAATAAAAGCATATCACTCCCCTTTAGGTGTTTTTCTAATACATTTATGTTTGCATCTTCTTTTCTAGCCTGCATTTTTGACTATCTTACAGGCTGCAAATAAAAGTATCAAATCAGTGGCCCTTCTCTACTCAATTCACAACTGTTCTATCACGACATAGATAAGCAAGCTGCATCTGCTTCTGTTGTGTAGTGGTTATCATGTTTACCTGACATGTGAAAGTCCCATGCTTTGAAAGTGCACGTTAACAAAGAAACGGATGACTTTTATAAAAAGTAGTCATGTGTGTCACTTACCTTGCACTAGCCAAAAAGTGCCAAAGATGACTTCTTTCGCAGTCACTTGAAAAGTAGGGATTCTCCAATAAATGGTCAAAGGTTGAAACAAATCTGAAGAAATGCATGGCATATCTGTGTGTGTGTATGCATGTATGTGTATATATACTTTATTTTCCATCAAGCTGTCTTTTCTATCCTTTAGGAGCAGAAAGTTCTGATCATCAGAGCTCCAGAATGTAGTGTTTTGTTGGCAAGCATCACATATTGTGACGTGTTAGCTAAGAGTTCCATGTCCTTCAGACTCATATATTCCTCTGTACTTGTATCTTGGTGATTCAACAAAACGTGGCATCATAAGCAGCATTCTACTGCCACAGACTGGACAGAGAAACAATTTAAAATATCCCAGAAAAAGAAAATAAGCATGCTTAGACAGAGCTTTCTGGACAGGAAGGACATTAGAGCAAGTGAGGAATAAGCACTGCTTTTGTTAATTTACATTGGCAGAATAGAGACTTCTGGGAAAAGGCCAAAATTACAGGCACAGAAAATGCCTGCATCTGGAGAGAACACTAAGAAGGGTTGACAGCTTTTCCTCTGACCCTGGCCACTCTTACAAGTAATCCTATGATAGTCAGCAGGACCCACCCTAAAAAGGAAGGGACAGCCACTTGGACCCTTTCCACCTTTTCTATATCTCGCCTGATTGAGCCTGATTGATCGGATAAGCATATGTACTTCTTATTTAGGGAAGGTATTGCTTAGCTTGCTGCTAGCAGCTCAGTTGTTATGATGTTAGAGGCTATGCAAGGAATGCTTCAGTCCTGCATTAGGCAGTTTTTATTGCTACTTGCATTCAAGGGGAAGATAATTAGCTTGAATCTGTGGCCTAGCTATTCACCCTGACATTCCTATTTGCTCAAAGTGAATGAGTATTTGAGAAAAAATGCACAATGTGTTTCTTATGTTGTTATGAACAGCTTTTTACTCTTTCTCATTAGCCTCTAGCCACTGCAGAAATATATAAATAAGGGCTGACTTCCTCTAAGACGTGTCCAAAGTTGGGAAGAAATAAAAGGAGACACTTATAAATTATAGTGCTATCGTTTGTGAAAGGGTAAGTTGACACTGACTTTCATGCGTATTCACAGACCAAGCATGATAAAGATACCAGCATGATCTTCATTGCGGGCTTAGAGACGGTATTAGCTTTTGTGAGGTAAAGGGCTTTTGAGGGCTCGTTGGTCTAGGGGTATGATTCTCGCTTTGGGTGCGAGAGGTCTCGGGTTCAAATCCCAAACAAGCCCTTTCTTTGGTGCTCGTTTGAAGTATGCGTTTCAAAGCCAACATCCATTTTCTCTTTGCAGTAGTGGATGAATATTTGCTAGAGTCTCATGCTTTAACCTTGCCCACTCTGAGAAAATACAAAATATTTCTCTTTAAGCATTTTGCAAAAAATCTAGTCTTGCATGGCATTTACAAGCGTTCAGCTAGGGCTGTCGGGCAGGTTGCATGAAAGAAATCTAAAACCAGAGGCCCTTGAAATAGCCAGTTCTGAGCAGCTTCATTGCAGAAGAATCAACTGTAGGTATCTGTTTCTGTAGTGTAGTGGTTATCACGTTCCCCTCACACGCGAAAGGTCACCGGGCAGAAACAGTCATTATATCGTGTTGGCCAAAATGTTGATAGGTGGCGTTTTGCCATGAAATTGTCCAAGCCCTGAAGATGATTTCATGCAGTCTCGTTCCAAGAAAGTGAATTCTCTTAAAAACACTAAAATAATCAGCGTGTGGATGTATCTGTTGATTCACAGACTTCGCTTGCAAAAGAACCCTGCAATCGGTTAATTTCTCACCTAGAACAAGCATTAAGATTGAGAATTGTTGGCACCAACAGGATTCTTATTTTAGTGGAGTGTTTCTGGCTTTGAGTGAAGAGGCCCCGGGCTCAATACCTAGATGATCCTTCTCAAGGTGATGATACAAATGCATCGTCACCTTTACGTTTAATGTCAGAATTATTTATTTCCATTCGGTGGTGTATGAATGTTTGCAACAGTATGGTGATTTTTCCTAGCCTTGCATGAATAAAAGCATATCACTCCCCTTTAGGTGTTTTTCTAATACATTTATGTTTGCATCTTCTTTCCTAGCCTGCTATTTTGACTATCTTACAGGCTGCAAATAAAAAGTATCAAATCAGTGGCCCTTCTCTACTCAATTCACAACTGTTCTATCACGACATAGATAAGCAAGCTGCATCTGCTTCTGTTGTGTAGTGGTTATCATGTTTACCTGACATGTGAAAGTCCCATGCTTTGAAAGTGCACGTTAACAAAGAAACGGATGACTTTTATAAAAAGTAGTCATGTGTGTCACTTACCTTGCACTAGCCAAAAAGTGCCAGAGATGACTTCTTTCGCAGTCACTTGAAAAGTAGGGATTCTCCAATAAATGGTAAAAGGTTGAAACAAATCTGAAGAAATGCATGGCATATCTGTGTGTGTGTGTATGCATGTATGTGTATATATACTTTATTTTCCATCAAGCTGTCTTTTCTATCCTTTAGGAGCAGAATGTTCTGATCATCAGAGCTCCAGAATGTAGTGTTTTGTTGGCAAGCATCACATATTGTGACGTGTTAGCTAAGAGTTCCATGTCCTTCAGACTCATATATTCCTCTGTACTTGTATCTTGGTGATTCAACAAAACATGGCATCATAAGCAGCATTCTACTGCCACAGACTGGACAGAGAAACAATTTAAAATATCCCAGAAAAAGAAAATAGGCATGCTTAGACAGAGCTTTCTGGACAGGAAGGACATTAGAGCAAGTGAGGAATAAGCACTGCTTTTGTTAATTTACATAGGCAGAATAGAGGCTTCTGGGAAAAGGCCAAAATTAGAGGCACAGAAAATGCCTGCATCTGGAGAGAACACTAAGAAGGGTTGACAGCTTTTCCTCTGACCCTGGCCACTCTTACAAGTAATCCTATGATAGTCAGCAGGACCCACCCTAAAAAGGAAGGGACAGCCACTTGGACCCTTTCCACCTTTTCTATATCTTGCCTGATCAAGCGCTGATTGAGCAGATAAGCAGATGTACTTCTCTTTTAGGTAAGGTATTGCTTAGCTTACTGCCAGCAGCTCAGTTGTTATGATGTTAGAGGCTATGCAAGGAATGCTTCAGTCCTGCATTAGGCAGTTTTTATTGCTACTTGCATTCAAGGGGAAGATAATTAGCTTGAATCTGTGGCCTAGCTATTCACCCTGACATTCCTCTTTGCACAAAGTGAATGAGTATTTGAGAGAAAATGCACAATGTGTTTCTTATGTTGTGATGAACAGCTTTTTACTCTTTCTCATTAGCCTCTAGCCACTGCAGAAATATATAAATAAGGGCTGACTTCCTCTAAGACGTGTCCAAAGTTGGGAAGAAATAAAAGGAGACACTTATAAATTATAGTGCTATCGTTTGTGAAAGGGTAAGTTGACACTGACTTTCATGCGTATTCACAGACCAAGCATGATAAAGATACCAGCATGATCTTCATTGCGGGCTTAGAGACGGTATTAGCTTTTGTGAGGTGAAGGGCTTTTGAGGGCTCGTTGGTCTAGGGGTATGATTCTCGATTTGGGTGCGAGATGTCTCGGGTTCAAATTCTGGATGAGCCCTTTCCTTGCTGCTCGTTTGAAGTATGCGTTTCAAAGCCAACATCCATTTTCTCTTTGCAGTAGTGGATGAATATTTGCTAGAGTCTCATGCTTTAACCTTGCCCACTCTGAGAAAATACGAAATATTTCTCTTTAAGCATTTTGCAAAAAATCTAGTCTTGCATGGCATTTACAAGCGTTCAGCTAGGGCTGTCGGGCAGGTTGCATGAAAGAAATCTAAAACCAGAGGCCCTTGAAATAGCCAGTTCTGAGCAGCTTCATTGCAGAAGAATCAACTGTAGGTATCGGTTTCTGTAGTGTAGTGGTTATCACGTTCGCCTCACACGCGAAAGGTCCCCGGTTCGAAACCTGGCAGAAACAGTCATTATATCGTGTTGGCTAAAATGTTGATAGGTGGTGTTTTGCCATGAAATTATCCAAGCCCTGAAGATGATTTCATGCAGTCTCGTTCCAAGAAAGTGAATTCTCTTAAAAACACTAAAATTATCAGCGTGTGGATGTATCTGTTGATTCACAGACCTCGCTTGCAAAAGAACCCTGCAATCGGTTCATTTCTCACCTAGAACAAGCATTAAGATTGAGAATTGTTGGCACCAACAGGATTCTTATTTTAGTGGAGTGTTTCTGGCTTTGAGTGAAGAGGCCCCGGGCTCAATACCTAGATGATCCTTCTCAAGGTGATGATACAAATGCATCGTCACCTTTACGTTTAATGTCAGAATTATTTATTTCCATTCGGTGGTGTATGAATGTTTGCAACAGTATGGTGATTTTTCCTAGTCTTGCATGAATAAAAGCATATCACTCCCCTTTAGGTGTTTTTCTAATACATTTATGTTTGCATCTTCTTTCCTAGCCTGCATTTTTGACTATCTTACAGGCTGCAAATAAAAAGTATCAAATCAGTGGCCCTTCTCTACTCAATTCACAACTGTTCTATCACGACATAGATAAGCAAGCTGCATCTGCTTCTGTTGTGTAGTGGTTATCATGTTTACCTGACATGTGAAAGTCCCATGCTTTGAAAGTGCACGTTAACAAAGAAAAGGATGACTTTTATAAAAAGTAGTCATGTGTGTCACTTACCTTGCACTATCCAAAAAGTGCCAGAGATGACTTCTTTCGCAGTCACTTGAAAAGTAGGGATTCTCCAATAAATGGTAAAAGGTTGAAACAAATCTGAAGAAATGCATGGCATATCTGTGTGTGTGTGTGTATGCATGTATGTGTATATATACTTTATTTTCCATCAAGCTGTCTTTTCTATCCTTTAGGAGCAGAATGTTCTGATCATCAGAGCTCCAGAATGTAGTGTTTTGTTGGCAAGCATCACATATTGTGACGTGTTAGCTAAGAGTTCCATGTCCTTCAGACTCATATATTCCTCTGTTCTTGTATCTTGGTGATTCAACAAAACGTGGCATCATAAGCAGCATTCTACTGCCACAGACTGGACAGAGAAACAATTTAAATATCCCAGAAAAAGAAAATAAGCATGCTTAGACAGAGCTTTCTGGACAGGAAGGACATTAGAGCAAGTGAGGAATAAGCACTGTGTAATACATGTCATGGTCTAGTAGAGTTCTTGCACTGCTAAGAATGTTAGCACATTCTCATTATATGCTTCCCCTCGAGTGTGCGTTCTGTTCCATGGCAGTTAGATCTCGTCTTCTGCTTGGAAGAGTCCGCTCTCGCCGTTTCCCCTGTCACCCAATAAAGCCCTCAGTTTACTTACTGCGCCTGGACCCAGTTATTTACTACATTTTGGCGACGATCCTGGATCCAAGGAACCCGGCGTGCACACCCTCCTCATCCGCCTTCAAGGAGCAGAACCGGAAAATAACAGGGTGATAACGAAGCAAGGCGAGAGCGGACGGCAGCACAGTGAGTAGGAATATACTTCCCCAGCACCTAGCATGCGTTTGCGAAGCAGGCTGTAAGCGCAGCCTTGGGGATAGTGTCACGCGTGTGACATCACCGTCTTTAGTCCCTGAGGCGCTCCAAGCGACTAGACTTCACAGCGGTGTGCCTGCGAGAGGGGAGGTCAGGCGCAACCTGGTTAATGGCGTGAGGGGAGTCCAGCAACCCGAGTCAGGCGCAACCCAAAGCGGCAAGTTATGTGGTTATTGGCGTAAGGAGAGTCCAGCAACCCCAGTGACAGCGTCAGGCGCCTGTGCATCAGCAGCGGTTGTTGCTCCCAACGGAGAGATCCTTCCTTCCTCCACTCATCTGAGTTATGATGACGTGCTAGGATTCACGCCAGCACCAGCACTAACGCGCACTCAAAGGCACGTAACCAGCGTCGGTGTTACCCTGGTTACCAACGTCACAGAGTAGTGCAGCGTCACAGAGGTCCTTTCTCCCCGCAGCGAGAGCGCGCTACCAGAGGCACAGTGTTTATCTAAGGGTTGTCCTGGTTACCAGAGCGCAATAGAAAGGCTGGCCTGAATCAAAGCCTTCAATTGCACAACAACGCGCTTCATCCACTTAAGATCAGATCTACGTTTCTTCTGACAAGCTTATCATCCCACATGTCCAAGTGGATTTTGTGAAGATCATCTGCAGCGATATACACGCTAATTGTATATCCCTTGTGACTAAGCTATCCACAACGTTATACACTATTTCAGTACATTGTCGGGCGTTCTAATTGCCTCTAAGCCACTCACGCTGTTTTCTATTTTGTTTTTCCTTTCTCTCTTTCTTCTCTTGCCTTCCCATCTTTCAGTTCTACACAACTGTTTGCACTCAGGTACTTACACCTCTCATCACGGTATTATACCATGAATCCAGCCCAGTTTTCAGCTGTTTTACCTCCTGTATTTTTAGCGCAACCTGGTCAACCTAGCATTCCGTGGGAAGACTGGATCCTTATGTTTGAGAACTACCTAGACGTTCTTGAAGGGCAAGATTTTTCGGCAAAAAGAAAGAAAGCTCTTCTCTTGAGCACATTAGTCAAAGAAGGACAACGTGTTTTCCGTTTTCTCCCACAAGCCCTTCAAGCCAGTGGCCATCCTATACCTGATGAGTTCAAAGAAGCCGTGTGCAGACTCGAGGTCAGGTATTCCAAAGAGGAAAACCTAGTAATGAATAGGTACAAATTTTATACGCAACATCAAAAGACAGGTGAGTCTATCGATGACTTTATCTCAAGACTACGAGAGATGTCTATAAAGTGTAACTTTGGTGCGATGACAGATGAGATGATTCGCGATCAGCTCATTGTACAGTGCAACAATAAAAAAATTCAGGAGCGGTTGTGGGCAGCAAAAAACCCCAATCTTAAAACTGCCATTGACTTAGCCAAAGTGGTCGAGCAATCCGAAGGATGCATGAAGGAATTGGAGAAAAGGAATCTCAATTCAGAGGTTAATGAAATCTCACCACAAGATCATCGTGGCACATGTCATGACGACGATGAACATAGTAACATTGCGGCCATCAAGAATAAGGCAAAGTTTGTTAAAAGACCCTACAATCCCAAGCCTACCACAGTCGTGCACAAACCTTCAAACAATAGAACATGTAGTAGGTGTGGCAGTAATGCTCACGCCTCTGACTCTAAGTTTTGTTTTGCTTCCAAGCAGGAATGTCTTAAGTGCGGTCGCATGGGTCACTATGCTCGTGTATGTAGGAGTAGGCTTAACCCCAGTGTTTCTACTGTACATGTTGTTGAGAATGATCCAGAATTTGATGGTGATAAAATTTTAGTTATAGAGTCCAAGGATTCCCAAAGTGATGATGAGAAGAGAAAAACAGGCCCAAAGCTATTTTCTCTATCGATGGTCGTGAGGTGTCCCTCATGGTCGATACAGGCTCAAAGTTTACCATCATTCCCAAGTGTCTCTTCAAAGAGAAGTGGGATAACAAAACACTACTTCCCAAAGACATTTCTCCTGGTGGGTATCAGGGTGAATCAATTGACATACTTGGGTATTTCGAGGCTCATATCTCCTTTTCCCACAGGCATATTCGGGGTAAGGTTTATGTATCTGACCATGGTCCGGCAATCCTAGGGTGGGTACACCAATACGATCTACACATCATAGTTAATCCGAGAGCGCCCATGCAAGTCATGGTTGTGGAAGATGAGGGTCTAGACAGTATTCTTGGTGAGGCTCAGGCGGTGTTTAGAGATGAACTCGGACAACTTAAGGGGTATGCCCATCGAATTTTACTCAAGGGAAACTCAGTACCTGTTCAACATAAGGTTAGGCGCATTCCCATTGTAGTTAAGGGCGAGGTTAAAAACCTCATCAAAGAAATGCTGGGTTCAGGTGTCATAGAGCCGGTAGAGGCTTCCCCGTGGATTTCTCCGGTCGTTATTACCAAGAAGGCGGATGGAAAATTGAGATTCTGTGTTGACTTACGCTCTCTGAACCAGTGCGTTATCACTGATACATTTCCACTCCCAAACATCACAGAATTAGTCTCCACACTCAAGGGTGCCAAGGTTTTCTCTAAACTTGATCTCAAAAGCGCTTACCACCAGATTAGACTACATAGTGACTCCAAACATCTCACAGCTTTCATAACTCCAGAGGGCACCTTTCAATTCACACGGCTACCCTTTGGACTTATTTCTGCTGCAAGCGTTTTCCAACGCATGGTCTCTGACATCTTCAAAGGGGTGGATAACACTATTTATTTCCAGGATGACATATTAGTCTATGGCCAGTCCGTTGAGGAACACAACGCCATTCTTAGAATTGTTTTAGAGAAACTTAACAAATCAGGGCTCACACTCCGCAAAGATAAGTGTAAATTTTTAGTGGATCAAATAGATTACTTGGGTTACACCATTAGCGCCTCGGGGTTCAGCCAAAAGAGAACTTGTGCAGTGCCATAAGCTCAGCCCCTGCTCCAGTTGATAAAGATTAACTTCGCTCATTCATGGGCCTCATAGAATACTATTCAAAGTTTGTCAAAAACTTTTCGGATAAAACTGTTTGTTTACGTTCACTTCTCAAGAAAGGTGTAAGTTTTCTGTGGTCCACTCAGCATCAGGAATGTTTTGACCAAATTAAGAAAGAAATTTGTGAGGCAAATGTTCTTTCTCCTTTTGATGTCAATCACAAATCCATCTTAACAGTAGATGCCAGCTCAACAGGCCTAGGAGCAACGTTATCCCAGATGATTTCAGGTTGTGAGAAGACTGTAGCTTTTGCCAGCAGGACTTTAACTGATTCCGAGAAAAACTATTCCGTCATTGAAAGAGAGGCACTTGCAGCAGCTTGGGCTGTGGAATACTTTAGGACATACTTGTGGGGCACTAGATTTCTTCTTAGAACTGATCACAAGCCGCTAATAAAAGTATTGTCTCCTGGTGGTACTGGCAAGGGCTCTGCGAGACTAGTTAAACTAGCAGCCAAGCTCCAATGCTTTCAATATCAGGTGGAACACATTCAGGGTTGGAGAAATATTCAAGCTGATTGCCTGTCCAGACTGTCTGTTGATTGGCGCTCTGTCTCTGATCCGACGGTTGTGCGCAATAACGATGACATTGCAGTTGCCACAATTGATGATGCAGTCTTTGTGGGTGAGGGGGTGTTCGATGCTAGTGATTGGAAGCGTGAGATGCAAAACGATCACACTTTACAAGAAGTAATCAATTTGTTAAAAGCTAGCCCAAGAAGAGAGAGTTGTCTTCCTGTGTCTGTACGTCCCTATTCAAAAATCCTAGACGAGTTGTCCATATGTAGCGATAGCATTCTAGTTAAGGGTGAAAAGTTTATTCCTCCTTTTGGCATCAGGAGTAAACTCCTGACCCTAGCACATGAAGGACATTTGGGTCAAAGCCTCACTCAACGACGCATCAAAAATCATTTCTGGTGGCCTGGCTTAGACGCCCAAGTGGTAGATTGGGTGGAAAATTGCTCTATTTGCAGGGAAGGAGAGAAAAGGCTGAAAGTTGGTTGCAAATCTGATGATGCCCATATTACCAATCCTGGCCTACCTTGGCACACGATTTGCCTAGACTTTATCGGTCCCATGGGTGAACTACATGAGTCTGACAGGTTTGGCATTGTTGTAGTAGACGTCTTTTCAAAGTGGCTTGTGGTAGAATTTACTAATAACATTTCCACTGAGAGCACCATAAAATTTTTAGGAAAACTGTTTAGAGATGAGGGAATACCCTCGATTCTCATTACAGACAATGGCACACAATTGGTTTCCAACGATATGCAAACATTCTTAAAAAGTTGTGGAGTATCTCATCATCGCACTTCTCTATACAACCCACAAGGAAATGGTTTGTGTGAGAGGTCCAACAAAGTAGTTAAAGGCATTATTCAAATGGCCTCCGCCAGTGGTTGTATTGTACGAAAGTTGGTTGATGAAATGCTGTGGGCTTACCGTTCCACTCCACATGTTCAAGATGGAAAGTCCCCCTTTGAGTTGATGAGAGGCAGGTCCCCTGGGACAAAATTGGTTCCTTCTTGGATGAAACTGTTAGTCACCTCACATGATATAAAATTGGCACCACAAGAATCCACGAATAGAGTATGTCGCTTTAGCATTGGAGATCAGGTTAAAATCAAAACAGGCAGAATAGGGAGAGGTCTCTCTAAATTCAAGGGGCCATTTATTGTAAAAAAGTTCTTAATCACTGCGTTATCTTGAATAATGGTGAGTGTTGGAATTTTCGCAGGGTGGCTATGTATCAGAAAAGTAATGATCGGCTTGTACATAACAAACATGATGGACCTGCCAACAATAGTGGATATGTGTTAGCCCAGGATCCTGACGTTCACTCTCAGCCGAGTGTTTCAGGTAACACTGTGGGTGGAGGTGATTCTCTCATTTCACCAGGCTTGAATCAATCTATCATACCTCCTTTAGAAAGCATGGCTTCCTCTCGCCCTCTTAGGTGTCGCAATCCACCTGTGTATCTCAAGGATTTTGTATATTAAGAAATGTTGTATATTTATGTTATTTATCAAAAAATGTTTATTGTTTATATTTTTGTTTGGAAAGGAAGAAGATGTGTAATACATGTCATGGTCTAGTAGAGTTCTTGCACTGCTAAGAATGTTAGCACATTCTCATTCTATGCTTCCCCTCGAGTGTGCGTTCTGTTCCATGGCAGTTAGATCTCGTCTTCTGCTTGGAAGAGTCCGCTCTCGCCGTTTCCCCTGTCACCCAATAAAGCCCTCAGTTTACTTACTGCGCCTGGACCCAGTTATTTACTACACACTGCTTTTGTTAATTTACATAGGCAGAATAGAGACTTCTGGGAAAAGGCCAAAATTACAGGCACAGAAAATGCCTGCATCTGGAGAGAACACTAAGAAGGGTTGACAGCTTTTCCTCTGACCCTGGCCACTCTTACAAGTAATCCTATGATAGTCAGCAGGACCCACCCTAAAAAGGAAGGGACAGCCACTTGGACCCTTTCCACCTTTTCTATATCTCGCCTGATTGAGCCTGATTGAGCGGATAAGCACATGTACTTCTCTTTTAGGGAAGGTTTTGCTTCGCTTGCTGCCAGCAGCTCAGTTGTTATGATGTTAGAGGCTATGCAAGGAATGCTTCAGTCCTGCATTAGGCAGTTTTTATTGCTACTTGCATTCAAGGGGAAGATAATTAGCTTGAATCTGTGGCCTAGCTATTCACCCTGACATTCCTATTTGCACAAAGTGAATGAGTATTTGAGAGAAAATGCACAATGTGTTTCTTATGTTGTTATGAACAGCTTTTTACTCCTTCTCATTAGCCTCTAGCCACTGCAGAAATATATAAATAAGGGCTGACTTCCTCTAAGACGTGTCCAAAGTTGGGAAGAAATAAAAGGAGACACTTATAAATTATAGTGCTATCGTTTGTGAAAGGGTAAGTTGACACTGACTTTCATGCGTATTCACAGACCAAGCATGATAAAGATACCAGCATGATCTTCATTGCGGGCTTAGAGACGGTATTAGCTTTTGTGAGGTGAAGGGCTTTTGAGGGCTCGTTGGACTAGGGGTATGATTCTCGCTTTGGGTGCGAGAGGTCTCGGGTTCAAATCCCAGACGAGCCCTTTCCTTGCTGCTCGTTTGAAGTATGTGTTTCAAAGCCAACATCCATTTTCTCTTTGCAGTAGTGGATGAATATTTGCTAGAGTCTCATGCTTTAACCTTGCCCACTCTGAGAAAATACAAAATATTTCTCTTTAAGCATTTTGCAAAAATCTAGTCTTGCATGGCATTTACAAGCGTTCAGCTAGGGCTGTCGGGCAGGTTGCATGAAAGAAATCTAAAACCAGAGGCCCTTGAAATAGCCAGTTCTGAGCAGCTTCATTGCAGAAGAATCAACTGTAGGTATCTGTTTCTGTAGTGTAGTGGTTATCACGTTTGCCTCACACGTGAAAGGTCCCCGGTTCGAAACTGGGCAGAAACAGTCATTATATCGTGTTGGCTAAAATGTTGATAGGTGGCGTTTTGCCAAGAAATTGTCCAAGCTCTGAAGATGATTTCATGCAGTCTCGTTCCAAGAAAGTGAATTCTCTTAAAAACACTAAAATAATCAGCGTTTGGATGTATCTGTTGATTCACAGACCTCGCTTGCAAAAGAACCCTGCAATCGGTTCATTTCTCACCTAGAACAAGCATTAAGATTGAGAATTGTTGGCACCAACAGGATTCTTATTTTAGTGGAGTGTTTCTGGCTTTGAGTGAAGAGGCCCCGGGCTCAATACCTAGATGATCCTTCTCAAGGTGATGATACAAATGCATCGTCACCTTTACGTTTAATGTCAGAATTATTTATTTCCATTCGGTGGTGTATGAATGTTTGCAACAGTATGGTGATTTTTCCTAGCCTTGCATGAATAAAAGCATATCACTCCCCTTTAGGTGTTTTTCTAATACATTTATGTTTGCATCTTCTTTCCTAGCCTGCATTTTTGACTATCTTACAGGCTGCAAATAAAAAGTATCAAATCAGTGGCCCTTCTCTACTCAATTCACAACTGTTCTATCACGACATAGATAAGCAAGCTGCATCTGCTTCTGTTGTGTAGTGGTTATCATGTTTACCTGACATGTGAAAGTCCCATGCTTTGAAAGTGCACGTTAACAAAGAAACGGATGACTTTTATAAAAAGTAGTCATGTGTGTCACTTACCTTGCACTAGCCAAAAAGTGCCAGAGATGACTTCTTTCGCAGTCACTTGAAAAGTAGGGATTCTCCAATAAATGGTAAAAGATTGAAACAAATCTGAAGAAATGCATGGCATATCTGTGTGTGTGTGTATGCATGTATGTGTATATATACTTTATTTTCCATCAAGCTGTCTTTTCTATCCTTTAGGAGCAGAATGTTCTGATCATCAGAGCTCCAGAATGTAGTGTTTTGTTGGCAAGCATCACATATTGTGACGTGTTAGCTAAGAGTTCCATGTCCTTCAGACTCATATATTCCTCTGTACTTGTATCTTGGTGATTCAACAAAACGTGGCATCATAAGCAGCATTCTACTGCCACAGACTGGACAGAGAAACAATTTAAAATATCCCAGAAAAAGAAAATAAGCATGCTTAGACAGAGCTTTCTGGACAGGAAGGACCTTAGAGCAAGTGAGGAATAAGCACTGCTTTTGTTAATTTACATAGGCAGAACAGAGACTTCTGGGAAAAGGCCAAAATTACAGGCACAGAAAATGCCTGCATCTGGACAGAACACTAAGAAGGGTTGACAGCTTTTCCTCTGACCCTGGCCACTCTTACAAGTAATCCTATGATAGTCAGCAGGACCCACCCTAAAAAGGAAGGGACAGCCACTTGGACCCTTTCCACCTTTTCTATATCTCGCCTGATCGAGTGCTGATTGAGCGGATAAGCACATGTACTTCTTATTTAGGGAAGGTATTGCTTAGCTTGCTGCCAGCAGCTCAGTTGTTATGATGTTAGAGGCTATGCAAGGAATGCTTCAGTCCTGCATTAGGCAGTTTTTATTGCTACTTGCATTCAAGGGGAAGATAATTAGCTTGAATCTGTGGCCTAGCTATTCACCCTGACATTCCTATTTGCACAAAGTGAATGAGTATTTGAGAGAAAATGCACAATGTGTTTCTTATGTTGTTATGAACAGCTTTTTACTCTTTCTCATTAGCCTCTAGCCACTGCAGAAATATATAAATAAGGGGCTGACTTCCTCTAAGACGTGTCCAAAGTTGGGAAGAAATAAAAGGAGACACTTATAAATTATAGTGCTATTGTTTGTGAAAGGGTAAGTTGACACTGACTTTCATGCGTATTCACAGACCAAGCATGATAAAGATACCAGCATGATCTTCATTGCGGGCTTAGAGACGGTATTAGCTTTTGTGAGGTGAAGGGCTTTTGAGGGCTCGTTGGTCTAGGGGTATGATTCTCGCTTTGGGTGCGAGATGTCTCGGGTTCAAATTCTGGACGAGCCCTTTCCTTGCTGCTCATTTGAAGTATGCGTTTCAAAGCCAACATCCATTTTCTCTTTGCAGTAGTGGATGAATATTTGCTAGAGTCTCATGCTTTAACCTTGCCCACTCTGAGAAAATACGAAATATTTCTCTTTAAGCATTTTGCAAAAAATCTAGTCTTGCATGGCATTTACAAGCGTTCAGCTAGGGCTGTCGGGCAGGTTGCATGAAAGAAATCTAAAACCAGAGGCCCTTGAAATAGCCAGTTCTGAGCAGCTTCATTGCAGAAGAATCAACTGTAGGTATCTGTTTCTGTAGTGTAGTGGTTATCACGTTCGCCTCACACGCGAAAGGTCCCCGGTTCGAAACCGGGCAGAAACAGTCATTATATCGTGTTGGCTAAAATGTTGATAGGTGGCGTTTTGCCATGAAATTATCCAAGCCCTGAAGATGATTTCATGCAGTCTCGTTCCAAGAAAGTGAATTCTCTTAAAAACACTGAAATAATCAACGTGTGGATGTATCTGTTGATTCACAGACCTCGCTTGCAAAAGAACCCTGCAATCGGTTCATTTCTCACCTAGAACAAGCATTAAGATTGAGAATTGTTGGCACCAACAGGATTCTTATTTTAGTGGAGTGTTTCTGGCTTTGAGTGAAGAGCCCCCGGGCTCAATACCTAGATGATCCTTCTCAAGGTGATGATACAAATGCATCGTCACCTTTACTTTTAATGTCAGAATTATTTATTTCCATTCGGTGGTGTATGAATGTTTGCAACAGTATGGTGATTTTTCCTAGCCTTGCATGAATAAAAGCATATCACTCCCCTTTAGGTGTTTTTCTAATACATTTATGTTTGCATCTTCTTTCCTAGCCTGCATTTTTGACTATCTTACAGGCTGCAAATAAAAAGTATCAAATCAGTGGCCCTTCTCTACTCAATTCACAACTGTTCTATCACGACATAGATAAGCAAGCTGCATCTGCTTCTGTTGTGTAGTGGTTATCATGTTTACCTGACATGTGAAAGTCCCATGCTTTGAAAGTGCACGTTAACAAAGAAAAGGATGACTTTTATAAAAGTAGTCATGTGTGTCACTTACCTTGCACTAGCCAAAAAGTGCCAGAGATGACTTCTTTCGCAGTCACTTGAAAAGTAGGGATTCTCCAATAAATGGTAAAAGGTTGAAACAAATCTGAAGAAATGCATGGCATATCTGTGTGTGTGTGTATGCATGTATGTGTATATATACTTTATTTTCCATCAAGCTGTCTTTTCTATCCTTTAAGAGCAGAATGTTCTGATCATCAGAGCTCCAGAATGTAGTGTTTTGTTGGCAAGCATCACATATTGTGACGTGTTAGCTAAGAGTTCCATGTCCTTCAGACTCATATATTCCTCTGTACTTGTATCTTGGTGATTCAACAAAACGTGGCATCATAAGCAGCATTCTACTGCCACAGACTGGACAGAGAAACAATTTAAAATATCCCAGAAAAAGAAAATAAGCATGCTTAGACAGAGCTTTCTGGACAGGAAGGACATTAGAGCAAGTGAGGAATAAGCACTGCTTTTGTTAATTTACATAGGCAGAATAGAGACTTCTGGGAAAAGGCCAAAATTACAGGCACAGAAAATGCCTGCATCTGGAGAGAACACTAAGAAGGGTTGACAGCTTTTCCTCTGACCCTGGCCACTCTTACAAGTAATCCTATGATAGTCAGCAGGACCCACCCTGAAAAGGAAGGGACAGCCACTTGGACCCTTTCCACCTTTTCTATATCTCGCCTGATTGAGCCTGATTCAGCGCTTATTGAGCAGAAAAGCTCATGTACTTCTCATTTAGGGAAGGTATTACTTAGCTTGCTGCCAGCAGCTCAGTTGTTATGATGTTAGAGGCTATGCAAGGAATGCTTCAGTCCTGCATTAGGCAGTTTTTATTGCTACTTGCATTCAAGGGGAAGATAATTAGCTTGAATCTGTGGTCTAGCTATTCACCCTGACATTCCTATTTGCTCAAAGTGAATGAGTATTTGAGAAAAATGCACAATGTGTTTCTTATGTTGTTATGAACAGCTTTTTACTCTTTCTCATTAGCCTCTAGCCACTGCAGAAATATATAAATAAGGGCTGACTTCCTCTAAGACGTGTCCAAAGTTGGGACGAAATAAAAGGAGACACTTATAAATTATAGTGCTATCGTTTGTGAAAGAGTAAGTTGACACTGACTTTCATGCGTATTCACAGACCAAGCATGATAAAGATACCAGCATGATCTTCATTGCGGGCTTAGAGACGGTATTAGCTTTTGTGAGGTGAAGGGCTTTTGAGGACTCGTTGGTCTAGGGGTATGGTTCTCGCTTTGAGTGCGAGAGGTCTCGGGTTCAAATCCCGGACGAGCCCTTTCCTTGGTGCTTGTTTGAAGTATGCGTTTCAAAGCCAACATCCATTTTCTCTTTGCAGTAGTGGATGAATATTTGCTAGAGTCTCATGCTTTAACCTTGCCCACTCTGAGAAAATACGAAATATTTCTCTTTAAGCATTTTGCAAAAAATCTAGTCTTGCATGGCATTTACAAGCGTTCAGCTAGGGCTGTCGGGCAGGTTGCATGAAAGAAATCTAAAACCAGAGGCCCTTGAAAGAGCCAGTTCTGAGCAGCTTCATTACAGAAGAATCAACTGTAGGTATCTGTTTCTGTAATGTAGTGGTTATCACGTTCGCCTCACACGCGAAAGGTCCCCGGTTCGAAACCGGGCAGAAACAGTCATTATATTGTGTTGGCTAAAATGTTGATAGGTGGTGATTTGCCATGAAATTGTCCAATCCCTGAAGATGATTTCATGCAGTCTCGTTCCAATAAAGTGAATTCTCTTAAAAACACTAAAATAATCGGCGTGTGGATGTATCTGTTGATTCACAGACCTCGCTTGCAAAAGAACCCTGCAATCGGTTCATTTCTAACCTAGAACAAGCATTAAGATTGAGAATTGTTGGCACCAACAGGATTCTTATTTTAGTGGAGTGTTTCTGGCTTTGAGTGAAGAGGCCCCGGGCTCAATACCTAGATGATCCTTCTCAAGGTGATGATACAAATGCATCGTCACCTTTACGTTTAATGTCAGAATTATTTATTTCCATTCGGTGGTGTATGAATGTTTGCAACAGTATGGTGATTTTTCCTAGCCTTGTATGAATAAAAGCATATCACTCCCCTTTAGGTGTTTTTCTAATACATTTATGTTGGCATCTTCTTTCCTAGCCTGCATTTTTGACTATCTTACAGGCTGCAAATAAAAAGTATCAAATCAGTGGCCCTTCTCTACTCAATTCACAACTGTTCTATCATGACATAGATAAGCAAGCTGCATCTGCTTCTATTGTGTAGTGGTTATCATGTTTACCTGACATGTGAAAGCCCCATGCTTCGAAAGTGCACGTTAACAAAGAAACAGATGACTTTTATAAAAAGTAGTCATGTGTGTCACTTACCTTGCACTAGCCAAAAAGTGCCTGAGATGACTTCTTTCGCAGTCACTTCAAAAGTAGGGATTCTCCAATAAATGGTAAAAGGTTGAAACAAATCTGAAGAAATGCCTGGCATATCTGTGTGTGTGTGTGTGTATGCATGTATGTATATATATACTTTATTTTCCATCAAGCTGTCTTTTCTATCCTTTAGGAGCAGAATGTTCTGATCATCAGAGCTCCAGATTGTAGTGTTTTGTTGGCAAGCATCACATATTGTGACGTGTTAGCTAAGAGTTCCATGTCCTTCAGACTCATATATTCCTCTGTACTTGTATCTTGGTGATTCAACAAAACGTGGCATCATAAGCAGCATTCTACTGCCACAGACTGGACAGAGAAACAATTTAAAATATCCCAGAAAAAGAAAATAAGCATGCTTAGACAGAGCTTTTTGGACAGGAAGGGCATTAGAGGAAGTGAGGAATAAGCACTGCTTTTGTTAATTTACATAGGCAGAATAGAGACTTCAGCACTCTAACTAGTCATTCACTGTCCATGCACTTTTTCAATGACTCAGGCATTAAGACACGCAGTGCTACAGTCACATGTGCAGAATATATGCAGTCCCTTAACCCCCTAGAGAGTAGTGATTCACTCCTGCAAAAACTCAGGTAGTAGCCATGCAGTTCAGCAATCACACTGTCACTCTCTGTCCACTCCTGCAATGAACCTGACAGAACCATGACCTTTTCTATTCACTGTGCTCAAACACAAACACTTATAACCTTGCCCTGCTGTCATGTACCAGCACTCTAACTATCCAGTCACTGTCCATGCACTTGTACTATGCCTCAGGCATTAAGAGTCGCACTGGTACAGTCAAATGTGCACAATCTATGCGGTCCCCTAACCTTGTGCAGTCTACTGATTCAGTCCTGCAAAAATACAGTTAGTAGCCATGCAGTTCAGCGATCACAGTATCAATCTCTGTCCACTCCTACTATCATCCTGACAGAACCATGTCCTTTTGTAATCACTCTGTTGAAACACAAGCACTTATAAACTTGCCCTGCTATCAAGTACCAGCACTCTAACTATACAGTCACTGTCCATGCACTTGCACATTGCCTGAGGCATTAAGACACACAGTGCTACAGTCACATGTGCATAATCTATGCAGTCCCCTAACCCCCTGCAGACTACTGATTCACTCGTGCAAAAACTCAGGTAGGAGCCATGCAGTTCAGCAATCACACTGTCACTCTCTGTCCACTCCTGCTATCAACCTGACAGAACTATGACCTTTTCTAATCACTGTGCTGAAACACAAGCACTTATAAACTCGCCCTGCTGTCATGTACCAGCACTCTAAGTATCCAGTCACTGTCAATGCACTTGTACAATGCCTCAGGCATTAAAACACGCAGTGCTACAGTCACATGTGCACAATCTATGCGGTCCCCTAACACGCTGCAGACTACTGATTCACTGCTGAGAAAATCCAGGTAGTAGCCATGCAGTTCAGCAATCACAGTGTCAGTCTCTGTGCACTCCTACTATCATCCTGAGAGAACCATGTCCTTATCTAATCACTGTGCCGAAACACAAGCACTTATAAACTCACCCTGCTGTCAACTACCAGCACTGTAAGTATCCAGTTACTGTCCATGCACTTGTACAATGCCTCAGGCATTAAGACACACAGTGCTACAGTCACATGTGCACAATCTATGCGGTCCCTTAACCCCCTGGAGAGTAGTAATTCACTCCTGCAATAATCCAGGTAGTACTCATGCAGTGCCCCAATCACACTGTCACTCTCTGTCCACTCCTGCTATCATCCTGAAAGAACCATGTCCTTATCTAATCACTCTGTTGAAACACAAGCACTTATAAATTCACCCTGCTGTCAAATAGCAGCACTCTAACTATTCAGTCACTGTCCATGCACTTGTACAATGCCTCAGGCATTAAAACATGCAGTGCTACAGTCACATGTGCACAATCTATGTGGTCCCCTAATCCCCTGCAGACTACTGATTCACTCGTTCAAAAACTCAGGTAGTAGCCATGCAGTTCAGCAATCACACTGTCACTCTCTGTCCACTCCTTCTATCAATCTGACAGAACCATTACCTTTTCTAATCACTGTGCTCAAACACAAACACGTATAAACTCGCCCTGCTGTCATGTACCAGCACTCTAAGTATCCAGTCACTGTCCATGCACTTGTACAATGCCTCAGGCATTAAGACACACAGTGCTACAGTCACATGTGCACAATCTATGCGGTCCCCTAACACGCTGCAGACTACTGATTCACTGCTGCGAAAATCCAGGTAGTAGCCATGCAGTTCAGCAATCACAGTGTCAGTCTCTGTGCACTCCTACTATCATCCTGAGAGAACCATGTCCTTATCTAATCACTGTGCCGAAACACAAGCACTTATAAACTCACCCTGCTGTCAACTACCAGCACTGTAAGTATCCAGTTACTGTCCATGCACTTGTACAATGCCTCAGGCATTAAGACACACAGTGCTACAGTCACATGTGCACAATCTATGCGGTCCCTTAACCCCCTGGAGAGTAGTTATTCACTCCTGCAATAATCCAGGTAGTACTCATGCAGTGCCCCAATCACACTGTCACTCTCTGTCCACTCCTGCTATCATCCTGAAAGAACCATGTCCTTATCTAATCACTCTGTTGAAACACAAGCACTTATAAATTCACCCTGCTGTCAAATAGCAGCACTCTAACTATTCAGTCACTGTCCATGCACTTGTACAATGCCTCAGGCATTAAAACATGCAGTGCTACAGTCACATGTGCACAATCTATGTGGTCCCCTAATCCCCTGCAGACTACTGATTCACTCGCTCAAAAACTCAGGTAGTAGCCATGCAGTTCAGCAATCACACTGTCACTCTCTGTCCACTCCTTCTATCAATCTGACAGAACCATTACCTTTTCTAATCACTGTGCTCAAACACAAACACGTATAAACTCGCCCTGCTGTCATGTACCAGCACTCTAAGTATCCAGTCACTGTCCATGCACTTGTACAATGCCTCAGGCATTAAGACACACAGTGCTACAGTCACATGTGCACAATCTATGCAGTCCCTTAACCCCCTGGAGAGTAGTGATTCACTCCTGCAATAATCCAGGTAGTACTCATGCAGTGCCCCAATCACACTGTCACTCTCTGTCCACTCCTGCTATCATCCTGAAAGAACCATGTCCTTATCTAATCACTCTGTTGAAACACAAGCACTTATAAATTCGCACTGCTGTCAAATAGCAGCACTCTAACTATTCAGTCACTGTCCACACACTTTTTCAATGACTCAGGCATTAAGACACGCAGTGCTACAGTCACATGTGCAGTATCTATGCAGTCCCTTAACCCCCTAGAGAGTAGTGATTCTCTCCTGCAAAAACTCAGGTAGTAGCCATGCAGTTCAGCAATCACACTGTCACTCTCTGTCCACTCCTGCAATGAACCTGACAGAACCATGACCTTTTCTAATCACTGTGCTCAAACACAAACACTTATAAACTCGCCCTGCTGTCATGTACCAGCACTCTAACTATCCAGTCACTGTCCATGCACTTGTACTATGCCTCAGGCATTAAGAGACGCACTGGTACAGTCAAATGTGCACAATCTAAGCGGTCCCCTAACCTTGTGCAGGCTACTGATTCAGTTCTGCAAAAATACAGGTAGTAGCCATGAAGTTCAGCAATCACAGTATCAATCTCTGTCCACTCCTACTATCATCCTGACAGAACCATGTCCTTTTCTAATCACTCTGTTGAAACACAAGGACTTATAAACTTGCCTGCTGTCAAGTACCAGCACTCTAACTATACAGTCACTGTCCATGCACTTGCACATTGCCTGGGGCATTAAGACACACAGTGCTACAGTCACATGTGCATAATCTGTGCAGTCCCCTAACCCCCTGCAGACTACTGATTCACTCGTGCAAAAACTCAGGTAGTAGCCATGCAGTTCAGCAATCACACTGTCACTCTCTGTCCACTCCTGCTATCAACCTGAGAGAACTATGACCTTTTCTAATCACTGTGCTGAAACACAAGCACTTATAAACTCGCCCTGCTGTCATGTACCAGCACTCTAAGTATCCAATAACTGTCCATGCACTTGTACAATGCCTCAGGCATTAAAACACGCAGTGCTACAGTCACATGTGCACAATCTATGCGGTCCCCTAACACCCTGCAGACTACTGATTCACTGCTGCGAAAATCCAGGTAGTAGCCCTGCAGTTCAGCAATCACAGTGTCAGTCTCTGTGCACTCCTACTATCATCCTGAGAGAACCATGTCCTTATCTAATCACTGTGCCGAAACACAAGCACTTATAAACTCACCCTGCTGTCAACTACCAGCACTGTAAGTATCCAGTCACTGTCCATGCACTTGTACAATGCCTCAGACATTAAGACACACAGTGCTACAGTCACATGTGCACAATCTATGCGGTCCCTTAACCCCCTGGAGAGTAGTGATTCACTCCTGCAATAATCCAGGTAGTACTCATGCAGTACCCCAATCACACTGTCACTCTCTGTCCACTCCTGCTATCATCCTGAAAGAACCATGTCCTTATCTAATCACTCTGTTGAAACATAAGCACTTATAAATTCGCCCTGCTGTCAAGTAGCAGCACTCTAACTATACAGTCACTGTCCATGCACTTGTACAATGCCTCAGGCATTAAAACACGTAGTGCTACAGTCACATGTGCACAATCTATGTGGTCCCCTAATCCCCTGCAGACTACTGATTCACTCGTGCAAAAACTCAGGTAGTAGCTTTGCAGTTCAGCAATCACACTGTCACTCTCTGTCCACTCATGCTATCAACCTGACAGAACTATGACATTTTCTAATCACTGTGCTGAAACACAAGCACTTATAAACTCACCCTGCTGTCATGTACCAGCACTCTAAGTATCCAGTCACTGTCCATGCACTTGTACAATGCCTCAGGCATTAAAACACGCAGTGCTACAGTCACATGTGCACAATCTATGCGGTCCCCTAACACCCTGCAGACTACTGATTCACTGCTGCGAAAATCCAGGTAGTAGTCATGCAGTTCAGCAATCACAGTGTCAGTCTCTGTGCACTCCTACTATCATCCTGAGAGAACCATGTCCTTATCTAATCACTGTGCTGAAACACAAGCACTTATAAACTCACCCTGCTGTCAACTACCAGCGCTGTAAGTATCCAGTCACTGTCCATGCACTTGTACAATGCCTCAGGCATTAAGACACACAGTGCTACAGTCACATTTGCACAATCTATGCAGTCCCTTAACCCCCTGGAGAGTAGTGATTCACTCCTGCAATAATCCAGGTAGTACTCATGCAGTGCCCCAATCACACTGTCACTCTCTGTCCACTCCTGCTATCATCCTGAATGAACCTTGTCCTTATCTAATCACTGTGCTCAAACACAAACACTTATAAACTCACCCTGTTGTCATGTACCAGCACTCTAACTATCCAGTCACTGTCCATGCATTTGTACTATGCCTCAAGCATTAAGACATACAGTGCTACAGTCACATGTACACAATCTATGCGGTCCCTTAACCTTGTGCAGGCTACTGATTCAGTCCTGCAAAAATACAGGTAGTAGCCATGCAGTTCAGCAATCACAGTATCAATCTCTGTCCACTCCTACTATCATCCTGACAGAACCATGTCCTTTTCTAATCACTCTGTTGAAACACAAGCACTTATAAACTCGCCCTGCTGTCAAGTACCAGCACTCTAACTATACAGTCACTGTCCATGCACTTGTACAATGCCTGAGGCATTAAGACACACAGTGCTACAGTCACATGTGCACAATCTATGCAGTCCCCTAACCCCCTGCAGACTACTGAATCACTGCTGCGAAAATCCAGGTAGTAGCCATGCAGTTCAGCAATCACAGTGTCAGTCTCTGTGCACTCCTACTATCATCCTGAGAGAACCATGTCCTTATCTAATCACTGTGCCGAAACACAAGCACTTATAAACTCACCCTGCTGTCAACTACCAGCACTGTAAGTATCCAGTTACTGTCCATGCACTTGTGCAATGCCTCAGGCATTAAGACACACAGTGCTACAGTCACATGTGCACAATCTATGCAGTCCCTTAACCTCCTGGAGAGTAGTGATTCACTCCTGCAATAATCCAGGTAGTACTCATGCAGTGCCCCAATCACACTGTCACTCTCTGTCCACTCCTGCTATCATCCTGAAAGAACCATGTCCTTATCTAATCACTCTGTTGAAACAGAAGCACTTATAAATTCGCCCTGCTGTCAAGTACCAGCACTCTAACTATCCAGTCACTGTGCATGCACTTGTACAATTCCTCAGGCATTAAGACACGCAGTGCTACAGTCTCATGTGCAGAATCTATGCAGTCCCTTAACCCCCTGGAGAGTAGTGATTCACTCCTGCAAAAACTCAGGTAGTAGCCATGCAGTTCATCAATCACACTGTCACTCTCTGTCCACTCCTGCAATGAACCTGACAGAACCATGACCTTTTCATATCACTCTGCTCAAACACAAACACTTATAAACTCGCCCTGTTGTCATGTACCAGCACTCTAACTATCCAGTCACTGTCCATGCATTTGTACTATGCCTCAAGCATTAAGACACACAGTGCTACAGTCACATGTACACAATCTATGTGATCCCCTAAACCCCTGCAGATTACTGATTCACTCGTGCAAAAACTCAGGTGGTAGCCATGTAGTTTAGCAATCACAGTGTCAATCTCTGTCCACTCCTACTATCATCCTGACAGAACCATGTCATTATCTAATCACTGTGCTAAAACACAAGCACTTATAAACTCACCCTGCTGTCAAATAGCAGCACTCTAACTATTCAGTCACTGTCCATGCACTTTTTCAATGACTCAGGCATTAAGACACGCAGTGCTACCGTCACATGTGCACAATCTATGTAGTCCCCTAACCCCCTGCAGACTACTGATTCACTCGTGCAAAAACTCAGGTGGTAGCCATGTAGTTCAGCAATCACAGTGTCAATCTCTGTCCACTCCTGCAATCATCCTGACAGAACCATGTCCTTATATAATCACTGTACATAAACCCAAGCATTTATAAATTCATCATTCTCTTTTGTTGCACTACTCTAATGATCCAGTCAGTACCCATGTACTCATGTAATGACCCAGGTACTAATACATCTAGTATTACAATCATCTATCCACTATTGATGCAGTCCTCTAAACAGATAAACACTACTTATTTAGTTCTATAATTATTCAGTTAGTATCTGTGTCTTGCAGTAAATGGATTGTGATTTTAAAACAAAGTGTTTAAATGGTTTTTATATACAACGTGTTTCTTTAGTAATACAATAGTATATTCTATACATTTATTTTAATAATGTCATATATATATATATTTTTTTACAGCTTTTGTTCATCATCATTAAAAAAACTTACCATGACTAGAATAACACAAAAGAGGAAACAACAAAAAAGGACTATTATTTGATGAAAACAGAACAGCAAAAATTAGATGAACTACAACATGTGGGAAAAAAGAAAAAGTTTTCTGGTAAGAGAACAAAAGAATTTATTAAAATACTTTCAAAGGCTAGAAACAGTGTGCACAATGTGGAAAATAGAAAGAATACCTCAACAACAAAAAAGAATAAGAAGGAAAAAGGCTAAAATGATGGGAAATCATGTTCTAAAGAAACAATGTATGGTAAAAGGAGAAAAAATCTATTTGATGAAATAAGGAAAAGAATGTTTTACAATAGAGTTCTCTTTAATTTGTTAAAAGATGTGAAGAAATATAAAAAAAGATCAGCATTTTATAAAAAGAAGAAACAGATTGAAACTATTGTTAAGAAGGCTTTTGATTTAAAAAGAAAATTATTCATTTGAATTTTAAACAGAATTCGATCACTAGATAAGCCAATACATTTTATGAAGGCCAAAAGTAAAAAGAAGAGAGTAATTAACAGAACTAACTTTTGTGATATTTTTTTGGGTGAATGGAAACACAGTTCAAGTTCAGAGCCCTTTTTAAATGAAGAGAGCTATTTTCAAACCAATACATTATTGCTTGCAGTTGATACCAGTGGTCGTGCTTATGAAGTGAAGATCGGTTGTCCAATTGAAAAAGAGAAAATGAATCCCAGAAATGTAGAAGAAGTGCTAGCTGATGAAGTTCTAGGGAGACGTACTAAAGCCCCAGTGTATACTTGGGATTGTAGTAGTATTTGCAGTATACGACAGGAATCTATTGATATTTTACGGAATTTTTTACGAGTCTATACTAAAAAAAGTGTTAAACAATAGATTAAGATGTTGCAAGGACTAGATCCTTGCAGAGTGAGAAAAAATACTGGGTTGCAAGGTCATTCTCTGGCTTGTCTTTCTAGAAAAGTATGTCAAAGTGTTTTTCATCATTTTAGAATGTTAGCAGTACATCATTCTCAAATGTGGAAATTAGTCAGAAGATTGTATTACGCAAAAAGTCCAGCAATAATTTTAAATGACTTAAACAGTGCTCTTTTGCATGGGTCAGTATCAGATGTAAATAAGGTTTGTGATGAAATAGAGTTTTGTTTCTTTGGTCCTGAAGAAGAGAGTGGACAAAGTGAGACATTGATAGAAGTAGGTGTTGAAGAAAATGTGGAAAATAGTAGTACAGAGAAGTTTGAAGAACAAATTACAAAGTAATTTCGTGTGAAAGGCCAAATTATACTTGTATTTGTTGTCGACGAACTCACTATAAAAATCAGACTAGCACTGTTGATCTATATTTAAAGAGTGAAAGAGAAAATAATGATAAGTGGAAGGAATTTGCAACTTATTTGTTGATAGAGGATTGCTTTGATTTGGGTACTGATCAGCGTATTTGTAAATATTGTTATAACAAATTAGACGATAATAAAATGCCTGCTAGAGCTGTCCATAATAATCTAGAGTTGGTAACTATTCCTCCAGAACTGATAGATTTAAACACATATGAGTCTATTCTGATTCAATGTGTGCACCCATTTGAGGCTATTATTCGTATGGAGCCTAAAACAGGTAAATTGCCTCCTACAGATTTACAGAGAGGATTAAAAGGTAGAGTTGTATATTTACCTCTAGATTTAAAGAAAAATATTGAAACTATTGATGTAGAGAATGTAGAAAGTGAACCACTAGTTATTCTAGTTAATGGTGTTCCTACTAAGAGTAAGAAAATCTGGCAGGAATTAGTGGATGTTAGGAAAGTGCAAAAGGCAACATTATGGGGCCGATTCCGATTCCGGCCGGAAATCTCTCCGACCGAGCCGTACCCGGAGAGATTTCCGACCGAATCGGACCCTGGCAGTCCGACCGAACGAGTACGATGCGCACGCATGCCATCGGACTCGAGTCGGTCGGACTCCCATTGAAGTCAATGGGAGCCTGTCGTACAACGCGTACGCGGGCTCCCATTGACTCCAATGGGTGCGAGGCGGACAAGGGCGCCCCTACAGCGTGTACGCATCCATGCGCATCGCGGCGTACATGCACAGGTAGGGGGACCCATGGGTCCCCCTGTGTGCGACTCGCGCGCCTACGAGTACAGGGGGTCCGACGCGGACCCCCAAAGTCCGGCTCCGACAGCTTTTTCGAGCCGGACGGCACGAGTCAGTCGGACTGCTCGCGGCGCACTTCGTACTTACCCGGCCGGGATACGTCTCCATAGCGCGGTGCGAGTCGTGTCCATGCGAGTCGGTCGGAGCGTGTTGAAGCCGCGTTCGAGTCGGTCGGAGATTTCGCGGGTGCCTGCATCGTACTCGCTCGGCTGGACCCGCGTACAATTCGGTCGGGAAACAGGGCTCCGAATCGGATCCGGTAAATCCGAATCCGATTCGGAGCACTACCGGCCGAGATCGGAATCGGCCCCTATATGTTATAAAAAACAATGATTACTACAAAAATATGTATGTGGAAGAAGAAGAAATACTTTTAGGAGATGATGGTGAAATGTCAAGTGGTCAAATTGAGAAAGTGGACATGAAGAAATTTATGAACATTATAGTGTACATCCACTTCATTCGAAAGAAGTGATGGGGAATACTATTGAATAATTCCAAATGAAGAAAGCAAAGGGGACTCCCATGAGTGTTTGGGAAAAATGTTTTGAAGCTTGTTGTTTTCCCCAGCTGTTCCCAACTGGAAAAGGTGGATGATATGACGAACGATCAGTACAGATTCCTGCATCAGAATATCGGACAACAAGATTGTATGCAGAAGATCCAAGATTTCGACAATGTATCCCATATATAGTTCATCATTTGTTTGAGAGTGACTTGTCTGGACTTTCATATGCAGTCAACCACATATTAAAAACAGGAGTACATCTTCAAAATGTTTCTGCAAAGGAATTTATGGATAAAGTACATCAGAGAGACGATCATTTAGAATCTCAACTGATTAATTTGATGGCATGCCAGCGTGGTACTAATGAGTATTGGTATCGTCGTCATGGAGAACTTAAATGCATGCTAAGGAACTTAGGACTCCTACGTGGTTTGTTACCCTAAGCTGTGCTGAATACGCTTGGGATGATTTACTTGAATTTCTTCGAGAAGCAAATTCAAATATTAAAAATATTGAATACAAGACACCTGGAGAATTGTGTTCTTTGGATCCTGTAAATGTATGCAGATATTTCAATCATAGGTTTGAAGCTATGATGTCTTTTATCTGCAATAAAAAGAATCCTCCTCTTGGAGAAGATACTGATTTCTTTTGGAGAAAGGAGTATCATGCTAGAGGTGCTCCTCATATACATATGCTTTTATGGATCAAGGATGCACCCAAATTTGGAACTGATTCGGATGACACTGTTTTATCTTTTATTGAAGATTATGTTATGTTACATGTGCTATACCAAAAAGAACAGAAGAAAACACCTTAAGGCAACAAGTGTTACGATTCCAAAGTCATCGATGTGGCAAATACTGTCGACGGAAATACAAGTCGAAGGAAAAGTTTTATACCAAATGTCGTTTTGGATTTCCACGTCCAGTAATATCCAAAGGAAGAGTAAACAGTTTCATGTCAGCAGTAAGACATACCATCACTAGAAAATCACCCAAAAATGCTTACAATTTGAAAAGAAGTGAAGAATCAAAGTATATCAATGATTATAATCCAGTCATTCTCTCGATGTGGAATGCTAATATGGATATCCAATATGTTGCGGATAATTCCATTGCTGTTGCTCGGTGTGTAACATCATACATAACAAAATCAGAAAAGACGGAGTTGAAAGAAATGTGGGAAGAAATTTCTCACGAGAAGAGTCTTAGTAAGAAATTGTACAGTTTTAGTTTGAAGATGTTATCCCATCGAGAAATTGGAGCGTACGAATGCTCGGATCGATTGTCGTCTGCAAGTTTATATTCAAAGTCAAGAACAATCATTTGGGTGAGTCTAGGTCTTGCTGCAACGCGAAATCGAGTACTTAAATCTATACAAGAAATTGAATATTTAGCAGTAAATGAACCGGAAAGCACAGATATTGTCAAAACAAACATGTTGGATACATACTATCCAAATAGAAGTTGTCATCTTGAAAACATATGTCTCTATGAAGCGCTGAAATATTACAGTTTTAAGAGAAATACTACTGAAAACATAAATGAAGGAAAATATGCAGTGATTGGTTCAGAAGGATGTTTGGTGAAACAAAGTAAAGAAAATCTGATTAATCATAGGAAACTGAGTTGTGGTACTCCTGATAGAAGAGAATTTTACTATTTAGCACTTTTGCAATTGTTCAAGCCTTGGCGTACGGAATTGGAATTACTTGGAGATTTTCAGTGCTATGAAGATTCTTTCAATGCATGTAAAGATAGCATTGAATGCCCAGTTTTTGCAAATTATCTCAAAATGTTGAATGAAGAAATTGATCAAGAAGCTACTATTGCAGCTGATATTGCTAGAGACAGTTCTCAAGACAGTCAAAGTTCTGCTCCTCTGAGTCAGGATCCACTAGGACAACCAATTCTTGAAAATGAAGCAGCAATCGCCATGAGTGAAGTGGAAACAGCAATGCATCAAGCTCAAGAAGATATTATGGACTTAGAAAACTTGGAAGAACAACTAAATATTGAACAGAAAGAAATATATCAGCAAGTGAGACAACAGATCGACCATGGTTTTCTTCATGAAAAGAAAGAATGCACATGCACATCATTTCAACCTATCCGAATGTATGTTAGTGGTCAAGCTGGTACAGGAAAAAGTTTCTTAATTAAAGTTTTGACCAGTTATCTACGGAAAACAACTGATTCACCTTTGTCTTGTGTTGTAACTGCTCCAACTGGGTTGGCAGCACACAACATTAAAGGAATTACATTACATCATTTACTAATGCTACCTGTAGAACATGAAAATAAATTGGAATATCACAAGCTATCTGGAGAAGCTTGTTATGAAGTTTCAAGAGTGCTAAAGAAAATGAAACTTCTGATTATTGATGAGGTGAGCATGGTCTCAAACTTAATGCTTGCCTTTGTGCATTTAAGAATGCAGCAAATTCTAAAAACAGAATACGATGTCTTATTTGGAGGAAAACATGTGATAGTTTTTGGTGATCTACTGTAAATTACTCCTGTAAAAGGGCAACCAGTATTTAAAACGCTTGTGCATGAAGACACCAGAAAGTCTTTGGGAAGTGTTGGAAATGTTAACATTTGGTCATATTTTGAATACAAAGAACTCATTAAAAATATGCGACAGGGAAATGATGTTGATTATGGAACCATTCTTCAAGATATAAGAATTGGAGTATTGACAGAACATGGCAAACAAGCTTTGCAAAGTCGGCTACTTACAAACTTGTTTCCAAATGAAAATATAGTTCCTGAAAAAATATACAAAAAAATTGCTGAAAATAAATCTATAATCTGCCTAATGCCAGCACTGCAAGAGTGTTCTACATTCAATGAAGAAATTTTAAAGCTGGAAAATGAACAAATAATAAAAATGGAAGCCATTGATAAAATAGAGCATGAAGGAATTAGTATTATTTTGACGGAAAAATTAAAAACAAAATTGGATTCTTTAGAAAAATCTATATCTAAAACTGCTGGTTTAGAAAATAATTTATATGTATGTGTGAACTGTCGGGTTATTTTACGGCGTAATTTGGATGTGGAAAAAGGTTTAGTAAATGGAGCAATGGGAAAAGTTGTTGATTTTGTTAATTATCAAAAAAAAGATTGAATTGAATGTTTGAAAATCAAATTTGATCAGATTGAAGAAGTAAAACAAATTGCTTGTTGTTCTGCTCGTTTTTGCTTGTTAAAAATGTGTATGTTCGTAGAAAACAGTTTCCTCTTTCTTTGGCATATGCGGTGACTATTCATAAATCTCAAGGTTTAAGTGTAGACAGTGCTTTGGTAAACATTGGAAGTACCGTATTTAAAGAGGGTATGGCATATGTTGCTTTGTCTCGAGTCAGAACTTTATCTGTATTGCATTTGATTGATTTTGATGAGAGAAAGATTAGTGCAGATGCAAATTGTGTAAGAGAGTATAATCGGTTAAGAAGAATGTATGCTCCCAATTTAGGTGAATATCCTGTATATGAAAAGCGTGTAGTAGGTCAAAAAACGGAGATATGAGAATATCTGTACTGAAGTTAAAGAGAAGAAAAAAAATCAAGATAATGTTGAGATTCCAAGCAAAAAGAAAAAGGACACTATTGAAGAGATTGTCGGATATCAGTTAGAAAATAGTTCAGGTATCAACTGCTATGCTAATGTAGTGGTAAATGTTGTATTTTTTCTAGAAAATCTGCAACAGCAAATTATGGAGAATCGACAAAAAAAATGTGTTCCTTGTTGCATTCTATTTTTGAAAAATTGAGAACTGATAAAAGTAAAATCCAAAGTGTTTCTGATATTCGAAATCTTCTGGATATATGTTCTGGTTCTACGCAATTTACACAGAATGTGCAACAAGATGCTCAGGAATTTCTAATGTATATGCTTGCAGTATTGGAAGATGAAGGAATACAAATTGAAAATCTGTTTGGACTTCGTTATAAATGGGAACATGAATGTGAAAATTGTAGATTTACTTCTACCACTAACATAGACACTGAAAGATTCATATATTTGACAATACCAGACTGTAAAACAGTGTCTTAACAAATTAGTTAAAGCAGCAAATCAAAACATGGAGTGTAGCCAATACAAATCAGAAATGTTATCAACATTATTTATACAAAGATGTGGACAATATATAATTTTAATGATACAACGTTGTACAGCTGATGGAAGAAAATTGGAAACTTTAATTAAAAATTTTGTAGCAAGTCAACTATCAATATCAGGAAGAACTTTTGTAGCAGTAGCAATTATTTTCCATGATGGTCCTTCTACAACATCTGGACATTACACTGTCTATTTAAAATGCAATAAAGGATGGACATATTGTAATGACGCTCATTTGGTTTTTAGGTATCGTTTGCCTAACGAATTACCAAATTCATACCTAATATTTTTAAAGCCAAAGTTCTAAGAACATAATTCGGCCTATTGGGAATATGTTAATATGTATTAATACCATTACTTTGGACAATTTCAGTATGAAGGATTTCAGGAATATCATTTGGCCTAAAGGAAAGATATTAATATGAATTAAGTAGTTTTTCTGGGATATTCTGACAGCAAATATTTTAAAGAACATCATTTAGAGTATATGGAAATTATAAAGAATTGTTGATTGAATTATTGTTTCTCTTCTTTCATATTGTACTGACAAAATTCTCTTAGAAAGAAGCATTTATATATTTGAGATTTGTATTATATGCTATGTTATTGAGGATGTTGTTTTTATGCAATGTGCAGAGATAGTTGACTATGTTGAAAATATATTTTTGACACAGATTTGTTTTTTTTAAAACAATCTTATTGATTGTTTTTTTTTTCCCGCTGTTATGTGATGAGTAACATTGAAATCACTATCTATAGTGAAATTCAATATGTTCTGACAGCAGCAAAAAAGGCAAACTAAATACTTTATATAATGCTAAAATTATGTTGTGTTTACAAAATTATAATATTATATATTATAACTGTATTTTTCTTTTCTTTTACAGATCCTAATTCTAAAGTTCGAAAGTTTTTAAAATTTAAATTATAAAAAACAACTACAAAAAATGTTTAGAATATTTTGATATCTGCTACTGTAAAGGTAAGATTAAGTAAACCAAACAGTATCCATCCACTACTACATTCACCTGTGCACTATCCATATGAACTTCTAACTACCTACTTACTGCTCATTAATTTCTAAAATACCTCAGGTACTAACCATACAGTCCACTAATCACTCTGTTACTCCTAATGCAGTTCTTCAGTCATCTACTAGTAGCATGTACTAATTCAATACCTCTGTCAATACCCAAGCAGTTAGGCATTTCCTCAGGTGATCTCCTTGCAATACTCTAATCATTCAGCCAGAACTATGTACTTATCTAATCACTGTGCCAAAACACAACCACTTATAAACTCACTCTGCTGTCAACTACTAGCACTCTAACTATCCAGTCACTGTGCATGCACTTGTACAATGAGTCAGGTATTAAGAGACACAGTGCTATAGTCAAATGTGCACAATCTATGCAGTCCTCTAACCCCCTGCAGACTACTGATTCAGTCCTGCAAAAATCCAAGTAGTAGCCATGCAAGTCAGGAATCACACTGTCACTCTCTGTCCACTCCTGCAATCATTCTGACAGAACCATGTCCTTATCTAATCACTCTGTTGAAACACAAGCACTTATAAACTCACCCTGCTGTCAACTACCAGCACTCTAACTATGCAGTCTAGGTATCCTCCTGTCTATCCCATGCACTTCTTCAATCACTTATCCACCCCTATCTACTTATCCTATTACTCTGCCAATACCTAAGCACTTATACATTTACCATGCACTCTGTTTGCAGCACAGTGATCATTTTAGTTACTAGTTATGTACTTATGGAATGGCCTAGCCACTAACACAAGTACATCTACAATATTCTATGCACTATGCATGCAGACCTCATATCAGATACATACTATTGATACACTCTTGCTAATACCCACTTAGTACCCATGTAGCCTAGCAATCCACCTGTCAGTCCCATGCACTTTGTCAATCACCCATCCAATACTATCTTCTTATCCTATCACTCCGCCAATACCTAACCACTTATAACTTGACCATGCACTCTGTTTGCAGCACTGTAATTATTCCAATTACTAGTGATGTACTTATGGAGTGGCCTAGCTACTAATACAAGTACACCTACAATATTCTGTGCTCAATGCCTGCAGATTTCTAACCAGATACATACTATTGGTGCACTCCAATAAATACCGAAGTAGTACCCATGCAGCCTAGGAATCCTCCTGTCAGTTCCATGCACTACTCCAATCACTTATTTACCAGTATCTACTTATCCTTTCACTATGCCAATGCCTAAACACTTATAAATTCAGCAGGCACTCTGTTTACAGCACTGTAATCATACTAGTTACTAGTCATGTATTAATGGAATGGCCTAGCCACTAACACAAGTACAAGAACAATATTCTGTGCACTGTGTATGCAGATCTCTAACCAGGTACATACTATTGGAACACTCTTGTAAATACTAATGTACTACTCATGCAGCCTAGGAATCCTCCTGTGAATCCCATGCACTTCTCCAATCACCCATTCAGCACTATCTTCTTATCCTATCACTCCACCAATACCTAAACACTTATAAATGCACCAGGCACTCTGTTTACAGCACTGTAATCATACTAGTTACTAGTCATGTATTTATAGAATGGCCTACCCACTAACACAAGTACACCTACAATATTATGTGCACAATGCATACAGACCTCTAACCACATACATACTATTGGAACACTCTTATAAATACTAAGGTACTACCCATGCAGCCTAGCAATCCTGCTGTCAGTCTCATGCACTTCCTCAATCACTCATCCAGCACTATCTACTTATCCTATCACTCCGCCAATACCTATCCACTTATAACTTGATCATGCACTCTGTTTCCAGAAATGTAATCATTCCAATTACTAGTGATGTACTTATGGAGTGGCCTAGCCAGTAACACAAGTACTCCTACAATATTCTGTGCACAATGCCTACAAACCTGTAACCAGATACATACTATTGGTACACTCCACTAAATACCGAAGTAGTACCCATGCAGCCTAGGATTCCTCCTGTCAGTCTCATGCACTTCCTCAATCACCCATTCAGCACTATGGGGCAGATCTATGAGGAAGTGCCGCAGTGTGGCACCACAAGCCCTTTGGCTATGCCACGCTGTGGCACTTCCGAAGCACAGGGATGCAACATATTTAGAAGAATATGTCGCATCTCTGTGGTTCCCCCTGCGCTGGTGCACAAACTGCAGCCATGCACAGGCATAGGCACCCTTGCACCATGGTGCAAGGATGCCTGCATCGCAGGGAGATTGTTTTTGTGCAGGAAGGGGCACCTTCCTGCAGAAAAACAATCACTACAGACATTTTCCTCCTTCAATGCATGCTGTAGAATGCAGCATGCATTGAAAGAGGAAAAAACGAGGAGAAATGAAAACATTTCTCCTCATTGCGCCTCGCTACGCCACCTCTAGTGTGGCGTAGCATTCACACGCATCTCCAGATTTACGATTTCTCGTAAATCTGGAGATGTGTCTTGTTCCATGGGTGTTGCATGGGAACACCCACAGCAACACCCATGGAACGCCCCTTCAACACAAAGTGCTGCGTGTGAAGGGGCCATATTTACAAGGAGAGGAAAAGCCACGCAGGGTGGCTTTTCCTCTCCTTGTAAATATGGAGGAGCCCTCTGCGCCACTAGTACGTCACAAAAAGTGACATACTGGTGGTGCAGGGAGCTTCTAAATCTGCCCCTATGTTCTTATCCTATCACTCTGCCAATACCCAAGCACTTATAAATTCACCATACACTACTATTGCATTCTTTCAGTCAATCATGCTCTACACATATATTCACCTAAACTTTTACACATTACCATTCAATTATTTTTCTTTTTTTTAACCAGATAAGGTAGTTCTGACAAGAACTTTTTGTTTTCTTCTTTTTGTTTTGTATTTTTTCGTATTTTTGAACAATTTTGTATTTTTTGGGTGTTTTTTTAAAAACTGAACAAAAAAGGAACAAAGTAAACAGGTAACTTTTGGAATTAAATATCATTCCAAAAACAAAAAAAACAAAAAAATTAACAGCGGTGATTTCTTTGGGCAGCACAAACAGCATCCACTGACTGTTCACCTTAGCAGATCATTTTTTTACACTTTACACAGTGTTGCTCAAGGAAGGCAAATTCTGGTCTTATGTCCATAGGAGGTATTGCTGATGACGCTCCTGATGTGCTTGCCACAGCTGGTGATGGGTTTTGAGCAGCTTGCCTCATTTCCTCCCGAGCAAGATTGCGAGGATGGAGAGTGCGCAGATGTTTATACATGCTTTCAGTGCCGCATGAATACTTTTTCTCACTCCCTCTTGAGAGGACCCTGCCGCAAATCATGCAGGTCACTTTTCTTGCATTCACTTTTTTTTCACCTGCAGGAAAAGTGAAGAACTTCCACACAACAGATTCTGGTCTTTTTAGGTGGTGCCTCCTCCAACAGTTCTTCATCTGAAGATACTTCCACCTGCTGCTGCTGTTCTGATGCCATTTTCTTTGGAAGTTTTGAAAAAACACCCAAAAAAGCCAAAGAGGTTCAAGTAGGAGAACAGATGTTTCTCTGAAGGTGCTCCAACAAGAATGATTAAAATGGGTGGGGTCCTTCAATAGTTTCAGTGGGAAATGCTATGAACCAATCAAATCCTTTTTTTTGAGGTCACATGGGAGTCGCGCACCCAGCGCGCACGAAGAACGCACCCGACGCGACTCCGCGAAAATATATATAACAATAATATAAGTTTATTACAAGTAGAAATATATTATTTTTATGAATACCTTAGATAATCTCTTGCCCTAATATGTACATTAAAGACACATAAATATAATTTTAGAATATAAAAACTTTTAAGGGAGTCCCACACCCAGCGCGCCCCAGCACGTATATGACGTCACGCGGGGCCAGCCACCGCGCAAACATCACGTACCTTAATGCGCATGTGTCGTGAATACGCGGGAGAAGGAGTCGCGCATTAGTCGCATACCAATCGTGCATACCACGTGATATTATATGTATATGACGTAACTGGAAGCCACGCACCCGTCGCAGACCGTACGCGGATCCTCCACGACTTTTCCAAAATGGCAGCTAAAACACGCGCACCGGCTGTGTTAGGTGCGCTTTGGGTGCGCGACTCTCCAAAAAAAAATAGAAAAAAAATATATAATTTTTAAAAAAAAGGACATTACATAATTATATTAAAATAAAATAAAAAATTATAATTATACAATATTACACTTTTATACATTTTTTATAAAAGAATTGCAATTTCCAGAAAAGTATATAATATTGTTTAATAAATATTATATTTACAAATTAACAGTTAAAAAACTCTAGCAATGCAGTAAAAAAACATAGGTATAACGACTATTATACTTGAAAATTATCATTTAAAAAACCTTTGAAATTCACTGAAAAAACCATAGGTTTCTGGGACGTTTTAGTTAGAAATTAGCATTTAAAAAACCTTAGAAATTCACTGAAAAAACATAGGTTTCAGGGGTGTTATAGTTAGAAATTAGCATTTAAAAAACCGTTGAAATTCAGTGAAAAAACCATAGGTTTCAGGGACGTTATAGTTAGAAATTAGCATTTAAAAAACCTTAGAAATTCACTGAAAAAACCATAGGTTTCAGGGGTGTTATAGTTATCTGGACATTTCACTCGTACAAAACCATAGAAATTCCACTGTTATAGTTAGTTCAGCTAACTATAACTCGTGCCCCCGCAATGCACTGCTGATGATGTCACATATTACATCATTCATGACATGGTCAGTGACATCACTGATGACACGCTGCCCCGAGGACCACCACCTCCCTGGGGATCTTTTCTTTTTTTTAAAAAGAACCTGTGTGAGGGGGCTTGAGCCCCCCCACTCGCCCCGGGGACCACCACCTCCCCGGGGCACTAAATAGGTAAATATGGGGGTCCGTTACCTCCCCGGGGCTTTGTACTGGTAGGGAGGGGGGACGCCTGGAGTCCTTGATGGCCCTGGGGACCACCACCCCCCAGGGTCGGCTCCTGCAGTGTCCCGGGGTGCCCACCCCGAGACACTGCTGTTTGCTATGACAGGGCGGGAGCCATGCGGCTCCCGCCCTCCCATAGCAAACACTGCTTTGGATTTTGGAAGCGAGAGCAGGTTTCCTGCTCTCGCTTCCAAAATCCAAAGCAGATTGCTTTTCCACAAGGGGAGCTGCATGTCAGCAGCTCCCCATGTGGAAAAGCAATGCCGGCTCCCTCAGGAGGCGGGGAGCCGGCAGGGACCATGGGTCCATTGGGGCTCCCCCCACGGTCCCTAATGGAGTGGCCAGGCCCAGGGGACGGGGTCCCCGGGGCTAGAAGTGGCCCAGGAGGGTGGCCACATGGCCCCCCTCCCCCCCAATTTTTTTTTAAAAAGGAAAGGCCGGCCCCGGGGGATGGGGTCCCTGGGGCCATAAATGGCCTGAGGAGAGGGGCCACGTGGCCCCCCTCCAATTATTGTAAAAAAAAAATTAAATACCCCGGGGCCGAAAATGGTCTTGGGAGGTGGGCCACTCGGCCCCCTTCCTGTATATTTAATAAAAATAAACAAAATAGGGGTCAGGCCCTGGGGGATGGGGTCCCCAGGGCCCAAAAAATAGGAAAAGAAGGGGGGCCACACAGCCCCCTTCTAAAAAAAAAAAAAAAAAAAAAGCCGGCATCGCGCCGGAGGCCCTGCCCCCTCAGTGCATTACTCTGCAAACGCGCCCCGTGGTGCGTTGTAAGTTGGGGAATTAATTCCCCTTGGATACTGGGGGTCCCTGGGGGCCAACTAGCCCACCAGGTACCTCCAGTATGCGCCACGGGACGCGTTTGCACAGTGGTGAAGGGAGGGGGCGGGGCCTGATGTGACATGTGTGCAAGCATGTCCTGTGGCATGTTTTAAGTTGGGGGATTAAGTCCCCTTGAATCCTGAGGGTCCCTGGGGGCCAACTAGCCCACCAGGTACCTCCAGTAAGCGCCACAGAGTTGCGTTGCAGAGAGGTGTAAAAAGGGGCGTGAATTCGGACCACCTCTGCGTGACTTTTCCTCTCCTTGTAAATATGGCCCCTTCACACGCAGCACTTTGCGTGGAACAGGCGTTCCATGGATGTTGCTGTGGGTGTTCCCACGCAACACCCATGGAAGGAGAAACATTTCCAGATTTACGAGTAATCGTAAATCTGAGAATGCGTGTCAATGCTACACCTCTCCACAGGAGGCGTAGTGAGGCGCAACGAGGAGATATGTTTTCATTTCTCCTCGTTTTTTCCTCTTTCAAAGCATGCTTCATTCTACAGCACGCATTGATAGAGGAAAACTGCCTGTGGTGATTGTTTTTGTGCAGGAAGGTGCCCTTTCCTGCACAAAAACAAACTCCCCATGACGCAGGCATCCTTGCACCATGGTGCAAGGGTGCCTGCGCCGGCGCATGGCTGCTGTTTGTGCGCCAGCGCAGGGGAGAGCACAGAAATGCTACATATTATTGTAAATATGTCGCATTCCTGTGCTTCGGAAGTGCTGCAGCGTGACGCAGCCAAAGGGCTTGGTTTGCAACGCTGTGGCACTTCCTTGTAGATCTGCCCCACTTATTTTAGTTCCAAAAGTGATAATTCACATACTCAGAAGCTTCTATTTTGACTGATTTCGGACAGGAAAATGACTCTGAACACACACATTTTGTCTCCAAAAGTGATAATTCACATGCAATAGGTGTTTAAAGTCAAAAGATTCAACATTAAAAAATCACCATTACTGACCATCTTTAGAAAGTTCGACAGGTCCCGGGGCATCGTTTTTCATCAGAAAATTGATTTCTTGACCTGTACAAAAAATGATTCAATGTGTCAATTGGATCGTGCCTCATGTTGAATAACCAATTTTTTAAAGCCTCACAGTGACCAAATTGCCATTTTTAGACACATTTCCTCCTACTCAGAAGCTTCTATTTTGACTGATTTCAGGCAGGAAAATGACTCTAAACACACTTATTTTAGTTCCAAAAGTGATAATTCACGTGCAATAGTAATTTACAGTCAAAAGACTAAACATTAACAAATCACCATTCCTGACCATCTGGAAAAAGTTCGACAGGTCCGGGGTCATCGTTTTTCATCAGAAAATTGATTTTTTGGACTGTACAAAAAATGAATCAAAATGTCAAATTGGATCGTGCCTCATGTTGAATAACCACTTTTAAAAGCCTCACAGTGACCAAAATTGCCATTTTTCAGACTTTTCCTCCTACTCAGAAGCTTCTATTTTACTGTTTCAGGCAGGAAAATGACTCTAAACACTCTTATTTTAGTTCCAAAAGTGATAATTCATATGCAATAGTTATTTACAGTCAAGAGAATAAACATTAAAAAATCACCATTACTGACCATCTGGAGAAAGTTCGACAAGTCCGAGGTCATCGTTTTTCATCAGAAAATTGATTTTTTGGCCTGTACAAAAAATGATTCAAAATGTCAATTGGATCGTGCCTCATGTTGAATAACCACTTTTTAAGGCCTCACAGTGACCAAAATTGCCATTTTTATCGACAATTTTCCCCCACTCAGAAACTTCTATTTTGACTGATTTCGGGCAGGAAAATGACTCTAAACACACTTATTGTACTTCCAAAAGTGATAATTCATATGCAATAGTTATTTACAGTCAAGAGAATAAACAATTAAAAAATCACCATTACTGACTATCTGGAGAAAGTTCAACAGATCCGAGGTCATCGTTTTTCATCAGAAAATTGATTTTTTGGATTGTACAAAAAATGATCCAAAATGTCAAATGGATCCTGCCTCATGTTGAATAACCACTTTTTAAAGCCTCACAGTGACCAAAATTGCCATTTTTCAGACATTTCCTCCTACTCAGGAGCTTCTATTTTGAATGCTTTCAGGCAGGAAAATGACTTTAAACACACTTATTTTAGTTCCAAAAGTGATAATTCATATGCAATAGTTATTTACAGTCAAGAGAATAAACATTAAAAAATCACCATTATTGACCATCTGGAGAAAGTTCGACAAGTCCGGGGTCATCGTTTTTCATCAGAAAATTTATTTTTTGTACTGTACAAAAAATGATTCAAAATGTCAATTGGATTGTGCCTCATGTTGAATAACCACTTTTTAAGGCCTCACAGTGACCAAAACTGCCATTTTTACCGACTTTTCCTCCTACTCAGAAGCTTCTATTTTGACTGATTTCGGACAGGAAAATGACTCTAAACACAGTTATTTTAGCTCCAAAAGTGATAATTCACATGCAATAGGTATTTACAGTCAAAAGATTCAACATTAAAAAATCAACATTACTGATCATCTTTAGAAAGTTCGACAGGGCATCGTTTTTCATCAGAAAATTGATTTTTTTGGACTGTACAAAAAATGATTCAAAATGACAATTGGATTGTTCCTCATGTTGAATAACCACTTTTTAAAGCCTTAGTGACCAAATTGCCATTTTTGCACACATTTCCTCCTACTCAGAAGCTTCTATTTTGACTGATTTCAGGCAGGAAACTGACTCTAAACACACTTATTTTAGTTCCAAAAGTGATAATTTATATGCAATAGTTATTTACAGTCAAGAGAATAAACATTAAAAAATCACCATTACTGACCATCTGGAGAAAGTTCGACTAGTCCGGGGTCATCGTTTTTCATCAGAAAATTGATTCTTTGTACTGTACAAAAATTGATTCAAAATGTGAATTGTATTGTGCCTCATGTTGAATAACCACTTTTTAAGGCCTCACAGTGACCAAAATTGCCATTTTTACAGACTTTTCCTCCTACTGAGAAGCTTCTATTTTGACTGATTTCAGGCAGGAAAATGACTCTAAACACACTTATTGTAGTTCCAAAAGTGATAATTCATATGCAATAGTTATTTACAGTCAAGAGAATAAACATTAAAAAATCACCATTACTGACCATCTGAAGAAAGTTCGACAGATCCGGGGTATTCGTTTTTCATCAGAGAATTGATTTTTTTAGACTGTACAAAAAATGATTCAAAATGTCAATTGGATCGTGCCTCATGTTGAATAATCACTTTTTAAAGCCTCACAGTGAACAAAATTGCCATTTTTACAGACATTTGCTCTTACTCAGAAGCTTCTATTTTGACCGATTTCGGGCAGGAAAATGACTCTAAACACACCTCTTTTAGTTCCAAAAGTGATAATTCACATGCAATAGTTATTTACAGTCAAAAGACTATACATTAAAAAATCACCATTCCTGACCATCTGGAGAAAGTTCGACAGATCCGGGGTCATCGTTTTTCATCAGAAAATTGATTTTTTGGACTGTACAAAAAATGATTCAAAATGTCAATTGGATCGTGCCTCATGTTGAATAACCACTTTTTAGGGCCTCACAGTGACCAAAACTGCCATTTTTACCGACTATTCCTCCTACTCACAAGCTTCTATTTTGACTGATTTCGGAAAGAAAATTACTCTAAACACTTATTTTAGCTCCAAAAGTGATAATTCACATGCAATAGGTAGTTACAGTCAAAAGATTCAACATTAAAAAATCAACATTACTGACCATCTTTAGAAAGTTCGACAGGTCCGGAGGGCATCGTTTTTCATCAGAAAATTGATTTTTTTGTACTGTACAAAAAATGATTCAAAATGTGAATTGGATTGTGCCTCATGTTGAATAACCACTTTTTAAGGCCTCACAATGACCAAACTTGACAATTTTACAGACTTTTGCTCCTACTCAGAAGCTTCTATTTTGACTGATTTCAGGCTGGAAAATGACTCTAAAAACACTTATTTTGGTTCCAAAAGTGATAATTCACATGCAATAGTTATTTACAGTCAAAAGATTAAACATTAAAAAATCACCATTCCTGACCATCTGGAGAAAGTTCAACAGGTCCAGGGTCATCGTTTTTCATCAGAAATTTGATTTTTGGACTGTACAAAAATGAATCAAAATGTTAATTGGATCATGACTCATGTTGAATAACCACTTTTAGGGCCTCACAGTGACCAAAACTGCCATTTTTACCGACTATTCCTCCTACTCACAAGCTTCTATTTTGACTGATTTCGGACAGGAAAATGACTCTAAACACTTATTTTAGCTCCAAAAGTGATAATTCACATGCAATAGGTAGTTACAGTCAAAAGATTCAACATTAAAAAATCAACATTACTGACCATCTTTAGAAAGTTCGACAGATCCGGGGGCATCGTTTTTCATCAGAAAATTGATTTTTTGGACTGTACAAAAATGATTCAAAATGTCAATTGGATTGTTCCTCATGTTGAATAACAACTTTTTATAGCCTTAGTAACCAAATTGCCATTTTTAGACACATTTCCTCCTACTCAGAAGGTTCTATTTTGACCAATTTCGGGCAGGAAAATGACTCTAAACACACTTATTTTAGTTCCAAAAGTGATAATTCATATGCAATAGTTATTTTCAGTCAAGAGAATAAACATTAAAAAAAGCACCATTACTGACCATCTGGAGAAAGTTCGACAAGTCCGGGGTAATCGTTTTTCATCAGAAAATTGATTGTTTTGTACTGTACAAAAAATGATTCAAAATGTGAATTGGATTGTGCCTCATGTTGAATAACCACTTTTTAAGGCCTCACAATGACCAAACTTGCCATGTTTACAGACTTTTCCTCCTACTCAGAAGCTTCTATTTTGACTGATTTCAGGCAGGAAAATGACTCTAAACACACCTATTTTAGTTCCAAAAGTGATAATTCACATGCAATAGTTATTTACAGTCAAAAGGCTATACATTAAAAAATCACCATTCCTGACCATCTGGAGAAAGTTCGACAGGTCACAATTGATTTTTTGGACTGTACAAAAAATGATTCAAAATAACAATTGGATCGTGCCTCATGTTGAATAACCACTTTTTAGGGCCTCACAGTGACCAAAACTGAGATTTTTACCGACTATTCCTCCTACTCACAAGCTTCTATTTTGACTGATTTCAGGTGGAAAATGACTCTAAAAACACTTATTTTGGTTCCAAAAGTGATAATTCACATGCAATAGTTATTTACAGTCAAAAGATTAAACATTAAAAAATCACGATTCCTGACCATCTGGAGAAAGTTCAACAGGTCCAGGGTCATCGTTTTTCATCAGAAATTTGATTTTTTGGACTGTACAAAAATGATTCAAAATGTTAATAGGATCATGGCTCATGTTGAATAACCACTTTTTAAGCCCTCACAGTGACCAAAATTGCCATTTTTACAGACTTTTCCTCTTTTCAGAAGCTTCTATTGACTGATTTCAGGCAGGAAAATGACTTTAAACACACTTATTTTAGTTCCAAAAGTGATAATTCATATGCAATAGTTATTTACAGTCAAGAGAATAAACATTAAAAAATCACCATTATTGACCATCTGGAGAAAGTTCGACAAGTCCGAGGTCATCGTTTTTCATCAGAAAATTGATTTTTTTGTAATGTACAAAAAATGATTCAAAATGTGAATTGGATTGTGCCTCATGTTGAATAACCACTTTTTAAGGCCTCACAATGACCAAACTTGCCAATTTTACAGACTTTTGCTCCTACTCAGAAGCTTCTATTTTGACTGATTTCAGGCGGAAAATGACTCTAAAAACACTTATTTTGGTTCCAAAGGTGATAATTCACATGCAATAGTTATTTACAGTCAAAAGATTAAACATTAAAAAATCACCATTCCTGACCATCTGGAGAAAATCCAACAGGTCCAGGGTCATCGTTTTTCATCAGAAATTTGATTTTTGGACTGTACAAAAATGATTCAAAATGTTAATTGGATCATGACTCATGTTGAATAACCACTTTTAAGCCCTCAGTGACCAAAATTGCCATTTTTACAGACTTTTCCTCTTTTCAGAAGCTTCTATTGACTGATTTCAGGCAGGAAAATGACTTTAAACACACTTATTTTAGTTCCAAAAGTGATAATTCATATGCAATAGTTATTTACAGTCAAGAGAATAAACATTAAAAAATCACCATTATTGACCATCTGGAGAAAGTTCGACAAGTCCGGGGTCATCGTTTTTCATCAGAAAATTTATTTTTTTGTACTGTACAAAAAATGATTCAAAATGTCAATTGGATTGTGCCTCATGTTGAATAACCACTTTTTAAGGCCTCACAGTGACCAAAACTGCCATTTTTACCGACTTTTCCTCCTACTCAGAAGCTTCTATTTTGACTGATTTCGGACAGGAAAATGACTCTAAACACAGTTATTTTAGCTCCAAAAGTGATAATTCACATGCAATAGGTATTTACAGTCAAAAGATTCAACATTAAAAAATCAACATTACTGATCATCTTTAGAAAGTTCGACAGGGCATCGTTTTTCATCAGAAAATTGATTTTTTTGGACTGTACAAAAAATGATTCAAAATGACAATTGGATTGTTCCTCATGTTGAATAACCACTTTTTAAAGCCTTAGTGACCAAATTGCCATTTTTGCACACATTTCCTCCTACTCAGAAGCTTCTATTTTGACTGATTTCAGGCAGGAAACTGACTCTAAACACACTTATTTTAGTTCCAAAAGTGATAATTTATATGCAATAGTTATTTACAGTCAAGAGAATAAACATTAAAAAATCACCATTACTGACCATCTGGAGAAAGTTCGACTAGTCCGGGGTCATCGTTTTTCATCAGAAAATTGATTCTTTGTACTGTACAAAAATTGATTCAAAATGTCAATTGGATTGTGCCTCATGTTGAATAACCACTTTTTAAGGCCTCACAGTGACCAAAATTGCCATTTTTACAGACTTTTCCTCCTACTGAGAAGCTTCTATTTTGACTGATTTCAGGCAGGAAAATGACTCTAAACACACTTATTGTAGTTCCAAAAGTGATAATTCATATGCAATAGTTATTTACAGTCAAGAGAATAAACATTAAAAAATCACCATTACTGACCATCTGAAGAAAGTTCGACAGATCCGGGGTATTCGTTTTTCATCAGAGAATTGATTTTTTAGACTGTACAAAAAATGATTCAAAATGTCAATTGGATCGTGCCTCATGTTGAATAACCACTTTTTAAAGCCTCACAGTGAACAAAATTGGCATTTTTACAGACATTTGCTCTTACTCAGAAGCTTCTATTTTGACACATTTCAGGCAGGAAAATGACTCTAAACACACTTATTTTAGTTCCAAAACTGATAATTCATATACAATAGTTATTTACAGTAAAAAAACTAAACATAAAAAAATCACCATTACTGACCATCTGGAGAAAGTTCGACAAGTCCGAGGTCATCGTTTTTCATCAGAAAATTGATTTTTTGGCCTGTACAAAAAATGATTCAAAATGTCAATTGGATCGTGCCTCATGTTGAATAACCACTTTTTAAGGCCTCACAGTGACCAAAATTGCCATTTTTATCGACAATTTTCCCCCACTCAGAAGCTTCTATTTTGACTGATTTCGGGCAGGAAAATGACTCTAAACACACTTATTGTACTTCCAAAAGTGATAATTCATATGCAATAGTTATTTACAGTCAAGAGAATAAACAATTAAAAAATCACCATTACTGACTATCTGGAGAAAGTTCAACAGATCCGAGGTCATCGTTTTTCATCAGAAAATTGATTTTTGGATTGTACAAAAAATGATCCAAAATGTCAAATGGATCCTGCCTCATGTTGAATAACCACTTTTTAAAGCCTCACAGTGACCAAAATTGCCATTTTTCAGACATTTCCTCCTACTCAGGAGCTTCTATTTTGAATGCTTTCAGGCAGGAAAATGACTTTAAACACACTTATTTTAGTTCCAAAAGTGATAATTCATATGCAATAGTTATTTACAGTCAAGAGAATAAACATTAAAAAATCACCATTATTGACCATCTGGAGAAAGTTCGACAAGTCCGGGGTCATCGTTTTTCATCAGAAAATTTATTTTTTTGTACTGTACAAAAAATGATTCAAAATGTCAATTGGATTGTGCCTCATGTTGAATAACCACTTTTTAAGGCCTCACAGTGACCAAAACTGCCATTTTTACCGACTTTTCCTCCTACTCAGAAGCTTCTATTTTGACTGATTTCGGACAGGAAAATGACTCTAAACACAGTTATTTTAGCTCCAAAAGTGATAATTCACATGCAATAGGTATTTACAGTCAAAAGATTCAACATTAAAAAATCAACATTACTGATCATCTTTAGAAAGTTCGACAGGGCATCGTTTTTCATCAGAAAATTGATTTTTTGGACTGTACAAAAAATGATTCAAAATGACAATTGGATTGTTCCTCATGTTGAATAACCACTTTTTAAAGCCTTAGTGACCAAATTGCCATTTTTGCACACATTTCCTCCTACTCAGAAGCTTCTATTTTGACTGATTTCAGGCAGGAAACTGACTCTAAACACACTTATTTTAGTTCCAAAAGTGATAATTTATATGCAATAGTTATTTACAGTCAAGAGAATAAACATTAAAAAATCACCATTACTGACCATCTGGAGAAAGTTCGACTAGTCCGGGGTCATCGTTTTTCATCAGAAAATTGATTCTTTGTACTGTACAAAAATTGATTCAAAATGTGAATTGTATTGTGCCTCATGTTGAATAACCACTTTTTAAGGCCTCACAGTGACCAAAATTGCCATTTTTACAGACTTTTCCTCCTACTGAGAAGCTTCTACTTTGACTGATTTCAGGCAGGAAAATGACTCTAAACACACTTATTGTAGTTCCAAAAGTGATAATTCATATGCAATAGTTATTTACAGTCAAGAGAATAAACATTAAAAAATCACCATTACTGACCATCTGAAGAAAGTTCGACAGATCCGGGGTATTCGTTTTTCATCAGAGAATTGATTTTTTTAGACTGTACAAAAAATGATTCAAAATGTCAATTGGATCGTGCCTCATGTTGAATAACCACTTTTTAAAGCCTCACAGTGAACAAAATTGCCATTTTTACAGACATTTCCTCTTACTCAGAAGCTTCTATTTTGACCGATTTCGGGCAGGAAAATGACTCTAAACACACCTATTTTAGTTCCAAAAGTGATAATTCACATGCAATAGTTATTTACAGTCAAAAGACTATACATTAAAAATCACCATTCCTGACCATCTGGAGAAAGTTCGACAGATCCGGGGTCATCGTTTTCATCAGAAAATTGATTTTTTGGACTGTACAAAAAATGATTCAAAATAACAATTGGATCGTGCCTCATGTTGAATAACCACTTTTTAGGGCCTCACAGTGACCAAAACTGCCATTTTTACCGACTATTTCTCCTACTCACAAGCTTCTATTTTGACTGATTTCGGAAAGGAAAATGACTCTAAACACTTATTTTAGCTCCAAAAGTGATAATTCACATGCAATAGGTAGTTACAGTCAAAAGATTCAACATTAAAAAATCAACATTACTGACCATCTTTAGAAAGTTCGACAGGTCCGGGGGCATCGTTTTTCATCAGAAAATTGATTTTTGGACTGTACAAAAAATGATTCAAAATGTCAATTGGATTGTTCCTCATGTTGAATAACAACTTTTTATAGCCTTAGTAACCAAATTGCCATTTTTAGACACATTTCCTCCTACTCAGAAGGTTCTATTTTGACCAATTTCGGGCAGGAAAATGACTCTAAACACACTTATTTTAGTTCCAAAAGTGATAATTCATATGCAATAGTTATTTTCAGTCAAGAGAATAAACATTAAAAAAAGCACCATTACTGACCATCTGGAGAAAGTTCGACAAGTCCGGGGTAATTGTTTTTCATCAGAAAATTGATTTTTTTGTACTGTACAAAAAATGATTCAAAATGTGAATTGGATTGTGCCTCATGTTGAATAACCACTTTTTAAGGCCTCACAATGACCAAACTTGCCATGTTTACAGACTTTTCCTCCTACTCAGAAGCTTCTATTTTGACTGATTTCAGGCAGGAAAATGACTCTAAACACACCTATTTTAGTTCCAAAAGTGATAATTCACATGCAATAGTTATTTACAGTCAAAAGGCTATACATTAAAAAATCACCATTCCTGACCATCTGGAGAAAGTTCGACAGGTCACAATTGATTTTTTGGACTGTACAAAAAATGATTCAAAATAACAATTGGATCGTGCCTCATGTTGAATAACCACTTTTAGGGCCTCACAGTGACCAAAACTGCCATTTTTACCGACTATTCCTCCTACTCACAAGCTTCTATTTTGACTGATTTCAGGTGGAAAATGACTCTAAAAACACTTATTTTGGTTCCAAAAGTGATAATTCACATGCAATAGTTATTTACAGTCAAAAGATTAAACATTAAAAATCACGATTCCTGACCATCTGGAGAAAGTTCAACAGGTCCAGGGTCATCGTTTTTCATCAGAAATTTGATTTTTTGGACTGTACAAAAATGATTCAAAATGTTAATTGGATCATGGCTCATGTTGAATAACCACTTTTTAAGCCCTCACAGTGACCAAAATTGCCATTTTTACAGACTTTTCCTCTTTTCAGAAGCTTCTATTGACTGATTTCAGGCAGGAAAATGACTTTAAACACACTTATTTTAGTTCCAAAAGTGATAATTCATATGCAATAGTTATTTACAGTCAAGAGAATAAACATTAAAAAATCACCATTATTGACCATCTGGAGAAAGTTCGACAAGTCCGAGGTCATCGTTTTTCATCAGAAAATTGATTTTTTTGTAATGTACAAAAAATGATTCAAAATGTGAATTGGATTGTGCCTCATGTTGAATAACCACTTTTTAAGGCCTCACAATGACCAAACTTGCCAATTTTACAGACTTTTGCTCCTACTCAGAAGCTTCTATTTTGACTGATTTCAGGCGGAAAATGACTCTAAAAACACTTATTTTGGTTCCAAAGGTGATAATTCACATGCAATAGTTATTTACAGTCAAAAGATTAAACATTAAAAATCACCATTCCTGACCATCTGGAGAAAATCCAACAGGTCCAGGGTCATCGTTTTTCATCAGAAATTTGATTTTTGGACTGTACAAAAATGATTCAAAATGTTAATTGGATCATGACTCATGTTGAATAACCACTTTTTAAGCCCTCAGTGACCAAAATTGCCATTTTTACAGACTTTTCCTCTTTTCAGAAGCTTCTATTGACTGATTTCAGGCAGGAAAATGACTTTAAACACACTTATTTTAGTTCCAAAAGTGATAATTCATATGCAATAGTTATTTACAGTCAAGAGAATAAACATTAAAAAATCACCATTATTGACCATCTGGAGAAAGTTCGACAAGTCCGGGGTCATCGTTTTTCATCAGAAAATTTATTTTTTGTACTGTACAAAAAATGATTCAAAATGTCAATTGGATTGTGCCTCATGTTGAATAACCACTTTTTAAGGCCTCACAGTGACCAAAACTGCCATTTTTACCGACTTTTCCTCCTACTCAGAAGCTTCTATTTTGACTGATTTCGGACAGGAAAATGACTCTAAACACAGTTATTTTAGCTCCAAAAGTGATAATTCACATGCAATAGGTATTTACAGTCAAAAGATTCAACATTAAAAATCAACATTACTGATCATCTTTAGAAAGTTCGACAGGGCATCGTTTTTCATCAGAAAATTGATTTTTTTGGACTGTACAAAAAATGATTCAAAATGACAATTGGATTGTTCCTCATGTTGAATAACCACTTTTTAAAGCCTTAGTGACCAAATTGCCATTTTTGCACACATTTCCTCCTACTCAGAAGCTTCTATTTTGACTGATTTCAGGCAGGAAACTGACTCTAAACACACTTATTTTAGTTCCAAAAGTGATAATTTATATGCAATAGTTATTTACAGTCAAGAGAATAAACATTAAAAAATCACCATTACTGACCATCTGGAGAAAGTTCGACTAGTCCGGGGTCATCGTTTTTCATCAGAAAATTGATTCTTTGTACTGTACAAAAATTGATTCAAAATGTCAATTGGATTGTGCCTCATGTTGAATAACCACTTTTTAAGGCCTCACAGTGACCAAAATTGCCATTTTTACAGACTTTTCCTCCTACTGAGAAGCTTCTATTTTGACTGATTTCAGGCAGGAAAATGACTCTAAACACACTTATTGTAGTTCCAAAAGTGATAATTCATATGCAATAGTTATTTACAGTCAAGAGAATAAACATTAAAAAATCACCATTACTGACCATCTGAAGAAAGTTCGACAGATCCGGGGTATTCGTTTTTCATCAGAGAATTGATTTTTTTAGACTGTACAAAAAATGATTCAAAATGTCAATTGGATCGTGCCTCATGTTGAATAACCACTTTTTAAAGCCTCACAGTGAACAAAATTGGCATTTTTACAGACATTTGCTCTTACTCAGAAGCTTCTATTTTGACACATTTCAGGCAGGAAAATGACTCTAAACACACTTATTTTAGTTCCAAAAGTGATAATTCATATGCAATAGTTATTTACAGTCAAGAGAATAAACATAAAAAAATCACCATTACTGACCATCTGGAAAAAGTTCGACAAGTCCGAGGTCATCGTTTTTCATCAGAAAATTGATTTTTGGCCTGTACAAAAAATGATTCAAAATGTCAATTGGATCGTGCCTCATGTTGAATAACCACTTTTTAAGGCCTCACAGTGACCAAAATTGCCATTTTTATCGACAATTTTCCCCCACTCAGAAACTTCTATTTTGACTGATTTCGGGCAGGAAAATGACTCTAAACACACTTATTGTACTTCCAAAAGTGATAATTCATATGCAATAGTTATTTACAGTCAAGAGAATAAACAATTAAAAAATCACCATTACTGACTATCTGGAGAAAGTTCAACAGATCCGAGGTCATCGTTTTTCATCAGAAAATTGATTTTTGGATTGTACAAAAAATGATCCAAAATGTCAAATGGATCCTGCCTCATGTTGAATAACCACTTTTTAAAGCCTCACAGTGACCAAAATTGCAATTTTTCAGACATTTCCTCCTACTCAGGAGCTTCTATTTTGAATGCTTTCAGGCAGGAAAATGACTTTAAACACACTTATTTTAGTTCCAAAAGTGATAATTCATATGCAATAGTTATTTACAGTCAAGAGAATAAACATTAAAAAATCACCATTATTGACCATCTGGAGAAAGTTCGACAAGTCCGGGGTCATCGTTTTTCATCAGAAAATTTATTTTTTTGTACTGTACAAAAAATGATTCAAAATGTCAATTGGATTGTGCCTCATGTTGAATAACCACTTTTTAAGGCCTCACAGTGACCAAAACTGCCATTTTTACCGACTTTTCCTCCTACTCAGAAGCTTCTATTTTGACTGATTTCGGACAGGAAAATGACTCTAAACACAGTTATTTTAGCTCCAAAAGTGATAATTCACATGCAATAGGTATTTACAGTCAAAAGATTCAACATTAAAAAATCAACATTACTGATCATCTTTAGAAAGTTCGACAGCGCATCGTTTTTCATCAGAAAATTGATTTTTTGGACTGTACAAAAAATGATTCAAAATGACAATTGGATTGTTCCTCATGTTGAATAACCACTTTTTAAAGCCTTAGTGACCAAATTGCCATTTTTGCACACATTTCCTCCTACTCAGAAGCTTCTATTTTGACTGATTTCAGGCAGGAAACTGACTCTAAACACACTTATTTTAGTTCCAAAAGTGATAATTTATATGCAATAGTTATTTACAGTCAAGAGAATAAACATTAAAAAATCACCATTACTGACCATCTGGAGAAAGTTCGACTAGTCCGGGGTCATCGTTTTTCATCAGAAAATTGATTCTTTGTACTGTACAAAAATTGATTCAAAATGTGAATTGTATTGTGCCTCATGTTGAATAACCACTTTTAAGGCCTCACAGTGACCAAAATTGCCATTTTTACAGACTTTTCCTCCTACTGAGAAGCTTCTATTTTGACTGATTTCAGGCAGGAAAATGACTCTAAACACACTTATTGTAGTTCCAAAAGTGATAATTCATATGCAATAGTTATTTACAGTCAAGAGAATAAACATTAAAAAATCACCATTACTGACCATCTGAAGAAAGTTCGACAGATCCGGGGTATTCGTTTTTCATCAGAGAATTGATTTTTTTAGACTGTACAAAAAATGATTCAAAATGTCAATTGGATCGTGCCTCATGTTGAATAACCACTTTTTAAAGCCTCACAGTGAACAAAATTGCCATTTTTACAGACATTTCCTCTTACTCAGAAGCTTCTATTTTGACCGATTTCGGGCAGGAAAATGACTCTAAACACACCTATTTTAGTTCCAAAAGTGATAATTCACATGCAATAGTTATTTACAGTCAAAAGACTAAACATTAAAAAATCACCATTCCTGAAAATCTGGAGAAAGTTCGACAGATCCGGGGTCATCGTTTTTCATCAGAAAATTGATTTTTGGACTGTACAAAAAATGATTCAAAATAACAATTGGATCGTGCCTCATGTTGAATAACCACTTTTAGGGCCTCACAGTGACCAAAACTGCCATTTTTACCGACTATTCCTCCTACTCACAAGCTTCTATTTTGACTGATTTCGGAAAGGAAAATGACTCTAAACACTTATTTTAGCTCCAAAAGTGATAATTCACATGCAATAGGTAGTTACAGTCAAAAGATTCAACATTAAAAAATCAACATTACTGACCATCTTTAGAAAGTTCGACAGGTCCGGGGGCATCGTTTTTCATCAGAAAATTGATTTTTGGACTGTACAAAAAATGATTCAAAATGTCAATTGGATTGTTCCTCATGTTGAATAACAACTTTTTATAGCCTTAGTAACCAAATTGCCATTTTTAGACACATTTCCTCCTACTCAGAAGGTTCTATTTTGACCAATTCCGGGCAGGAAAATGACTCTAAACACACTTATTTTAGTTCCAAAAGTGATAATTCATATGCAATAGTTATTTTCAGTCAAGAGAATAAACATTAAAAAAGCACCATTACTGACTATCTGGAGAAAGTTCGACAAGTCCGGGGTAATCGTTTTTCATCAGAAAATTGATTTTTTTGTACTGTACAAAAAATGATTCAAAATGTGAATTGGATTGTGCCTCATGTTGAATAACCACTTTTTAAGGCCTCACAATGACCAAACTTGCCAATTTTACAGACTTTTGCTCCTACTCAGAAGCTTCTATTTTGACTGATTTCAGGCTGGAAAATGACTCTAAAAACACTTATTTTGGTTCCAAAAGTGATAATTCACATGCAATAGTTATTTACAGTCAAAAGATTAAACATTAAAAAATCACCATTCCTGACCATCTGGAGAAAGTTCAACAGGTCCAGGGTCATCGTTTTTCATCAGAAATTTGATTTTTGGACTGTACAAAAATGATTCAAAATGTTAATTGGATCATGACTCATGTTGAATAACCACTTTTTAGGGCCTCACAGTGACCAAAACTGCCATTTTTACCGACTATTCCTCCTACTCACAAGCTTCTATTTTGACTGATTTCGGACAGGAAAATGACTCTAAACACTTATTTTAGCTCCAAAAGTGATAATTCACATGCAATAGGTAGTTACAGTCAAAAGATTCAACATTAAAAAATCAACATTACTGACCATCTTTAGAAAGTTCGACAGATCCGGGGGCATCGTTTTTCATCAGAAAATTGATTTTTTGGACTGTACAAAAAATGATTCAAAATGTCAATTGGATTGTTCCTCATGTTGAGTAACAACTTTTTATAGCCTTAGTAACCAAATTGCCATTTTTAGACACATTTCCTCCTACTCAGAAGGTTCTATTTTGACCAATTTCGGGCAGGAAAATGACTCTAAACACACTTATTTTAGTTCCAAAAGTGATAATTCATATGCAATAGTTATTTTCAGTCAAGAGAATAAACATTAAAAAAGCACCATTACTGACCATCTGGAGAAAGTTCGACAAGTCCGGGGTAATCGTTTTCATCAGAAAATTGATTTTTTTGTACTGTACAAAAAATTATTCAAAATGTGAATTGGATTGTGCCTCATGTTGAATAACCACTTTTTAAGGCCTCACAGTGACCAAAATTGCCATTTTTATCGACAATTTTCCCCCACTCAGAAGCTTCTATTTTGACTGATTTCGGGCAGGAAAATGACTCTAAACACACTTATTGTACTTCCAAAAGTGATAATTCATATGCAATAGTTATTTACAGTCAAGAGAATAAACAATTAAAAAATCACCATTACTGACTATCTGGAGAAAGTTCAACAGATCCGAGGTCATCGTTTTTCATCAGAAAATTGATTTTTGGATTGTACAAAAAATGATCCAAAATGTCAAATGGATCCTGCCTCATGTTGAATAACCACTTTTTAAAGCCTCACAGTGACCAAAATTGCCATTTTTCAGACATTTCCTCCTACTCAGGAGCTTCTATTTTGAATGCTTTCAGGCAGGAAAATGACTTTAAACACACTTATTTTAGTTCCAAAAGTGATAATTCATATGCAATAGTTATTTACAGTCAAGAGAATAAACATTAAAAAATCACCATTATTGACCATCTGGAGAAAGTTCGACAAGTCCGGGGTCATCGTTTTTCATCAGAAAATTTATTTTTTTGTACTGTACAAAAAATGATTCAAAATGTCAATTGGATTGTGCCTCATGTTGAATAACCACTTTTTAAGGCCTCACAGTGACCAAAACTGCCATTTTTACCGACTTTTCCTCCTACTCAGAAGCTTCTATTTTGACTGATTTCGGACAGGAAAATGACTCTAAACACAGTTATTTTAGCTCCAAAAGTGATAATTCACATGCAATAGGTATTTACAGTCAAAAGATTCAACATTAAAAAATCAACATTACTGATCATCTTTAGAAAGTTCGACAGGGCATCGTTTTTCATCAGAAAATTGATTTTTTGGACTGTACAAAAAATGATTCAAAATGACAATTGGATTGTTCCTCATGTTGAATAACCACTTTTTAAAGCCTTAGTGACCAAATTGCCATTTTTGCACACATTTCCTCCTACTCAGAAGCTTCTATTTTGACTGATTTCAGGCAGGAAACTGACTCTAAACACACTTATTTTAGTTCCAAAAGTGATAATTTATATGCAATAGTTATTTACAGTCAAGAGAATAAACATTAAAAAATCACCATTACTGACCATCTGGAGAAAGTTCGACTAGTCCGGGGTCATCGTTTTTCATCAGAAAATTGATTCTTTGTACTGTACAAAAATTGATTCAAAATGTCAATTGGATTGTGCCTCATGTTGAATAACCACTTTTTAAGGCCTCACAGTGACCAAAATTGCCATTTTTACAGACTTTTCCTCCTACTGAGAAGCTTCTATTTTGACTGATTTCAGGCAGGAAAATGACTCTAAACACACTTATTGTAGTTCCAAAAGTGATAATTCATATGCAATAGTTATTTACAGTCAAGAGAATAAACATTAAAAAATCACCATTACTGACCATCTGAAGAAAGTTCGACAGATCCGGGGTATTCGTTTTTCATCAGAGAATTGATTTTTTAGACTGTACAAAAAATGATTCAAAATGTCAATTGGATCGTGCCTCATGTTGAATAACCACTTTTTAAAGCCTCACAGTGAACAAAATTGGCATTTTTACAGACATTTGCTCTTACTCAGAAGCTTCTATTTTGACACATTTCAGGCAGGAAAATGACTCTAAACACACTTATTTTAGTTCCAAAAGTGATAATTCATATGCAATAGTTATTTACAGTCAAGAGAATAAACATAAAAAAATCACCATTACTGACCATCTGGAAAAAGTTCGACAAGTCCGAGGTCATCGTTTTTCATCAGAAAATTGATTTTTTGGCCTGTACAAAAAATGATTCAAAATGTCAATTGGATCGTGCCTCATGTTGAATAACCACTTTTTAAGGCCTCACAGTGACCAAAATTGCCATTTTTATCGACAATTTTCCCCCCACTCAGAAGCTTCTATTTTGACTGATTTCGGGCAGGAAAATGACTCTAAACACACTTATTGTACTTCCAAACGTTATAATTCATATGCAATAGTTATTTACAGTCAAGAGAATAAACAATTAAAAAATCACCATTACTGACTATCTGGAGAAAGTTCAACAGATCCGAGGTCATCGTTTTTCATCAGAAAATTGATTTTTGGATTGTACAAAAAATGATCCAAAATGTCAAATGGATCCTGCCTCATGTTGAATAACCACTTTTTAAAGCCTCACAGTGACCAAAATTGCCATTTTTCAGACATTTCCTCCTACTCAGGAGCTTCTATTTTGAATGCTTTCAGGCAGGAAAATGACTTTAAACACACTTATTTTAGTTCCAAAAGTGATAATTCATATGCAATAGTTATTTACAGTCAAGAGAATAAACATTAAAAAATCACCATTATTGACCATCTGGAGAAAGTTCGACAAGTCCGGGGTCATCGTTTTTCATCAGAAAATTTATTTTTTGTACTGTACAAAAAATGATTCAAAATGTCAATTGGATTGTGCCTCATGTTGAATAACCACTTTTTAAGGCCTCACAGTGACCAAAACTGCCATTTTTACCGACTTTTCCTCCTACTCAGAAGCTTCTATTTTGACTGATTTCGGACAGGAAAATGACTCTAAACACAGTTATTTTAGCTCCAAAAGTGATAATTCACATGCAATAGGTATTTACAGTCAAAAGATTCAACATTAAAAAATCAACATTACTGATCATCTTTAGAAAGTTCGACAGGGCATCGTTTTTCATCAGAAAATTGATTTTTTTGGACTGTACAAAAAATGATTCAAAATGACAATTGGATTGTTCCTCATGTTGAATAACCACTTTTTAAAGCCTTAGTGACCAAATTGCCATTTTTGCACACATTTCCTCCTACTCAGAAGCTTCTATTTTGACTGATTTCAGGCAGGAAACTGACTCTAAACACACTTATTTTAGTTCCAAAAGTGATAATTTATATGCAATAGTTATTTACAGTCAAGAGAATAAACATTAAAAAATCACCATTACTGACCATCTGGAGAAAGTTCGACTAGTCCGGGGTCATCGTTTTTCATCAGAAAATTGATTCTTTGTACTGTACAAAAATTGATTCAAAATGTCAATTGGATTGTGCCTCATGTTGAATAACCACTTTTTAAGGCCTCACAGTGACCAAAATTGCCATTTTTACAGACTTTTCCTCCTACTGAGAAGCTTCTATTTTGACTGATTTCAGGCAGGAAAATGACTCTAAACACACTTATTGTAGTTCCAAAAGTGATAATTCATATGCAATAGTTATTTACAGTCAAGAGAATAAACATTAAAAAATCACCATTACTGACCATCTGAAGAAAGTTCGACAGATCCGGGGTATTCGTTTTTCATCAGAGAATTGATTTTTTAGACTGTACAAAAAATGATTCAAAATGTCAATTGGATCGTGCCTCATGTTGAATAACCACTTTTTAAAGCCTCACAGTGAACAAAATTGCCATTTTTACAGACATTTCCTCTTACTCAGAAGCTTCTATTTTGACCGATTTCGGGCAGGAAAATGACTCTAAACACACCTATTTTAGTTCCAAAAGTGATAATTCACATGCAATAGTTATTTACAGTCAAAAGACTATACATTAAAAAATCACCATTCCTGACCATCTGGAGAAAGTTCGACAGATCCAGGGTCATCGTTTTTCATCAGAAAATTGATTTTTTGGACTGTACAAAAAATGATTCAAAATAACAATTGGATCGTGCCTCATGTTGAATAACCACTTTTTAGGGCCTCACAGTGACCAAAACTGCCATTTTTACCGACTATTCCTCCTACTCACAAGCTTCTATTTTGACTGATTTCGGAAAGGAAAATGACTCTAAACACTTATTTTAGCTCCAAAAGTGATAATTCACATGCAATAGGTAGTTACAGTCAAAAGATTCAACATTAAAAAATCAACATTACTGACCATCTTTAGAAAGTTCGACAGGTCCGGGGGGCATCGTTTTTCATCAGAAAATTGATTTTTGGACTGTACAAAAAATGATTCAAAATGTCAATTGGATTGTTCCTCATGTTGAATAACAACTTTTTATAGCCTTAGTAACCAAATTGCCATTTTTAGACACATTTCCTCCTACTCAGAAGGTTCTATTTTGACCAATTCCGGGCAGGAAAATGACTCTAAACACACTTATTTTAGTTCCAAAAGTGATAATTCATATGCAATAGTTATTTTCAGTCAAGAGAATAAACATTAAAAAAGCACCATTACTGACTATCTGGAGAAAGTTCGACAAGTCCGGGGTAATCGTTTTTCATCAGAAAATTGATTTTTTTGTACTGTACAAAAAATGATTCAAAATGTGAATTGGATTGTGCCTCATGTTGAATAACCACTTTTTAAGGCCTCACAATGACCAAACTTGCCAATTTTACAGACTTTTGCTCCTACTCAGAAGCTTCTATTTTGACTGATTTCAGGCTGGAAAATGACTCTAAAAACACTTATTTTGGTTCCAAAAGTGATAATTCACATGCAATAGTTATTTACAGTCAAAAGATTAAACATTAAAAAATCACCATTCCTGACCATCTGGAGAAAGTTCAACAGGTCCAGGGTCATCGTTTTTCATCAGAAATTTGATTTTTGGACTGTACAAAAATGATTCAAAATGTTAATTGGATCATGACTCATGTTGAATAACCACTTTTTAGGGCCTCACAGTGACCAAAACTGCCATTTTTACCGACTATTCCTCCTACTCACAAGCTTCTATTTTGACTGATTTCGGACAGGAAAATGACTCTAAACACTTATTTTAGCTCCAAAAGTGATAATTCACATGCAATAGGTAGTTACAGTCAAAAGATTCAACATTAAAAAATCAACATTACTGACCATCTTTAGAAAGTTCGACAGATCCGGGGGCATCGTTTTTCATCAGAAAATTGATTTTTTGGACTGTACAAAAAATGATTCAAAATGTCAATTGGATTGTTCCTCATGTTGAGTAACAACTTTTTATAGCCTTAGTAACCAAATTGCCATTTTTAGACACATTTCCTCCTACTCAGAAGGTTCTATTTTGACCAATTTCGGGCAGGAAAATGACTCTAAACACACTTATTTTAGTTCCAAAAGTGATAATTCATATGCAATAGTTATTTTCAGTCAAGAGAATAAACATTAAAAAAAGCACCATTACTGACCATCTGGAGAAAGTTCGACAAGTCCGGGGTAATCGTTTTTCATCAGAAAATTGATTTTTTTGTACTGTACAAAAAATTATTCAAAATGTGAATTGGATTGTGCCTCATGTTGAATAACCACTTTTTAAGGCCTCACAATGACCAAACTTGCCATGTTTACAGACTTTTCCTCCTACTCAGAAGCTTCTATTTTGACTGATTTCAGGCAGGAAAATGACTCTAAACACACCTATTTTAGTTCCAAAAGTGATAATTCACATGCAATAGTTATTTACAGTCAAAAGGCTATACATTAAAAAATCACCATTCCTGACCATCTGGAGAAAGTTCGACAGGTCACAATTGATTTTTGGACTGTACAAAAAATGATTCAAAATAACAATTGGATCGTGCCTCATGTTGAATAACCACTTTTTAGGGCCTCACAGTGACCAAAACTGCCATTTTTACCGACTATTCCTCCTACTCACAAGCTTCTATTTTGACTGATTTCAGGCGGAAAATGACTCTAAAAACACTTATTTTGGTTCCAAAAGTGATAATTCACATGCAATAGTTATTTACAGTCAAAAGATTAAACATTAAAAAATCACGATTCCTGACCATCTGGAGAAAGTTCAACAGGTCCAGGGTCATCGTTTTTCATCAGAAATTTGATTTTTGGACTGTACAAAAATGATTCAAAATGTTAATTGGATCATGACTCATGTTGAATAACCACTTTTAAGCCCTCACAGTGACCAAAATTGCCATTTTTACAGACTTTTCCTCTTTTCAGAAGCTTCTATTGACTGATTTCAGGCAGGAAAATGACTTTAAACACACTTATTTTAGTTCCAAAAGTGATAATTCATATGCAATAGTTATTTACAGTCAAGAGAATAAACATTAAAAAATCACCATTATTGACGATCTGGAGAAAGTTCGACAAGTCCGGGGTCATCGTTTTTCATCAGAAAATTGATTTTTTTGTACTGTACAAAAAATGATTCAAAATGTGAATTGGATTGTTCCTCATGTTGAATAACCACTTTTTAAGGCCTCACAATGACCAAACTTGCCAATTTTACAGACTTTTGCTCCTACTCAGAAGCTTCTATTTTGACTGATTTCAGGCGGAAAATGACTCTAAAAACACTTATTTTGGTTCCAAAAGTGATAATTCACATGCAATAGTTATTTACAGTCAAAAGATTAAACATTAAAAAATCACCATTCCTGACCATCTGGAGAAAATCCAACAGGTCCAGGGTCATCGTTTTTCATCAGAAATTTGATTTTTTGGACTGTACAAAAATGATTCAAAATGTTAATTGGATCATGACTCATGTTGAATAACCACTTTTTAAGCCCTCAGTGACCAAAATTGCCATTTTTACAGACTTTTCCTCTTTTCAGAAGCTTCTATTGACTGATTTCAGGCAGGAAAATGACTTTAAACACACTTATTTTAGTTCCAAAAGTGATAATTCATATGCAATAGTTATTTACAGTCAAGAGAATAAACATTAAAAAATCACCATTATTGACCATCTGGAGAAAGTTCGACAAGTCCGGGGTCATCGTTCTTCATCAGAAAATTTATTTTTTGTACTGTACAAAAAATGATTCAAAATGTCAATTGGATTGTGCCTCATGTTGAATAACCACTTTTTAAGGCCTCACAATGACCAAACTTGCCATATTTACAGACTTTTCCTCCTACTCAGAAGCTTCTATTTTGACTGATTTCAGGCAGGAACATGACTCTAAAAACACTTATTTTGGTTTCAAAAGTGATAATTTACATGCAATAGTTATTTACAGTCAAAAGATTCAACATTAAAAAATCAACATTACTGATCATCTTTAGAAAGTTCGACAGGGCATCGTTTTTCATCAGAAAATGGATTTTTTTGGACTGTACAAAAAATGATTCAAAATGTCAATTGGATTGTTCCTCATGTTGAATAACCACTTTTTAAAGCCTTAGTGACCAAATTGCCATTTTTGCACACATTTCCTCCTACTCAGAAGCTTCTATTTTGACTGATTTCAGGCAGGAAACTGACTCTAAACACACTTATTTTAGTTCCAAAAGTGATAATTTATATGCAATAGTTATTTACAGTCAAGAGAATAAACATTAAAAAATCACCATTACTGACCATCTGGAGAAAGTTCGACTAGTCCGGGGTCATCGTTTTTCATCAGAAAATTGATTTTTTGTACTGTACAAAGATTGATTCAAAATGTCAATTGGATTGTGCCTCATGTTGAATAACCACTTTTTAAGGCCTCACAGTGACCAAAATTGCCATTTTTACAGACTTTTCCTCCTACTGAGAAGCTTCTTTTTTGACTGATTTCAGGCAGGAAAATGACTCTAAACACACTTATTGTAGTTCCAAAAGTAATAATTCACATGCAAAAGTTATTTACAGTCAAAAGATTAAACACTAAAAAATCACCATTCCTGACCATCTGGAGAAAGTTCAACAGGTCCAGGGTCATCGTTTTTCATCAGAAATTTGATTTTTGGACTGTACAAAAATGATTCAAAATGTTAATTGGATCATGACTCATGTTGAATAACCACTTTTTAGGGCCTCACAGTGACCAAAACTGCCATTTTTACCGACTATTCCTCCTACTCACAAGCTTCTATTTTGACTGATTTCGGACAGGAAAATGACTCTAAACACTTATTTTAGCTCCAAAAGTGATAATTCACATGCAATAGGTAGTTACAGTCAAAAGATTCAACATTAAAAAATCAACATTACTGACCATCTTTAGAAAGTTCGACAGATCCGGGGGGCATCGTTTTTCATCAGAAAATTGATTTTTTGGACTGTACAAAAAATGATTCAAAATGTCAATTGGATTGTTCCTCATGTTGAATAACAACTTTTTATAGCCTTAGTAACCAAATTGTCATTTTTAGACACATTTCCTCCTACTCAGAAGGTTCTATTTTGACCAATTTCGGGCAGGAAAATGACTCTAAACACACTTATTTTAGTTCCAAAAGTGATAATTCATATGCAATAGTTATTTTCAGTCAAGAGAATAAACATTAAAAAAGCACCATTACTGACCATCTGGAGAAAGTTCGACAAGTCCGGGGTAATCGTTTTTCATCAGAAAATTGATTTTTTTGTACTGTACAAAAAATGATTCAAAATGTGAATTGGATTGTGCCTCATGTTGAATAACCACTTTTTAAGGCCTCACAATGACCAAACTTGCCATGTTTACAGACTTTTCCTCCTACTCAGAAGCTTCTATTTTGACTGATTTCAGGCAGGAAAATGACTCTAAACACACCTATTTTAGTTCCAAAAGTGATAATTCACATGCAATAGTTATTTACAGTCAAAAGGCTATACATTAAAAAATCACCATTCCTGACCATCTGGAGAAAGTTCGACAGGTCACAATTGATTTTTTGGACTGTACAAAAAATGATTCAAAATAACAATTGGATCGTGCCTCATGTTGAATAACCACTTTTTAGGGCCTCACAGTGACCAAAACTGCCATTTTTACCGACTATTCCTCCTACTCACAAGCTTCTATTTTGACTGATTTCAGGCGGAAAATGACTCTAAAAACACTTATTTTGGTTCCAAAAGTGATAATTCACATGCAATAGTTATTTACAGTCAAAAGATTAAACATTAAAAAATCACGATTCCTGACCATCTGGAGAAAGTTCAACAGGTCCAGGGTCATCGTTTTTCATCAGAAATTTGATTTTTGGACTGTACAAAAATGATTCAAAATGTTAATTGGATCATGACTCATGTTGAATAACCACTTTTTAAGCCCTCACAGTGACCAAAATTGCCATTTTTACAGACTTTTCCTCTTTTCAGAAGCTTCTATTGACAGATTTCAGGCAGGAAAATGACTTTAAACACACTTATTTTAGTTCCAAAAGTGATAATTCATATGCAATAGTTATTTACAGTCAAGAGAATAAACATTAAAAAATCACCATTATTGACCATCTGGAGAAAGTTCGACAAGTCCGGGGTCATCGTTTTTCATCAGAAAATTGATTTTTTTGTACTGTACAAAAAATGATTCAAAATGTGAATTGGATTGTGCCTCATGTTGAATAACCACTTTTTAAGGCCTCACAATGACCAAACTTGCCAATTTTACAGACTTTTGCTCCTACTCAGAAGCTTCTATTTTGACTGATTTCAGGCGGAAAATGACTCTAAAAACACTTATTTTGGTTCCAAAAGTGATAATTCACATGCAATAGTTATTTACAGTCAAAAGATTAAACATTAAAAAATCACCATTCCTGACCATCTGGAGAAAATCCAACAGGTCCAGGGTCATCGTTTTTCATCAGAAATTTGATTTTTGGACTGTACAAAAATGATTCAAAATGTTAATTGGATCATGACTCATGTTGAATAACCACTTTTTAAGCCCTCAGTGACCAAAATTGCCATTTTTACAGACTTTTCCTCTTTTCAGAAGCTTCTATTGACTGATTTCAGGCAGGAAAATGACTTTAAACACACTTATTTTAGTTCCAAAAGTGATAATTCATATGCAATAGTTATTTACAGTCAAGAGAATAAACATTAAAAAATCACCATTATTGACCATCTGGAGAAAGTTCGACAGGTCCGGGGTCATCGTTTTTCATCAGAATTTTTTTTTTTTGGACTGTACAAAAAATGATTCAAAATGTCAATTGGATCATGCCTCATGTTGAATAACCACTTTTTAAGGCCTCACAATGACCAAACTTGCCATATTTACAGACTTTTCCTCCTACTCAGAAGCTTCTATTTTGACTGATTTCAGGCAGGAACATGACTCTAAAAACACTTATTTTGGTTTCAAAAGTGATAATTTACATGCAATAGTTATTTACAGTCAAAAGATTCAACATTAAAAAATCAACATTACTGATCATCTTTAGAAAGTTCGACAGGGCATCGTTTTCATCAGAAAATTGATTTTTTTGGACTGTACAAAAAATGATTCAAAATGTCAATTGGATTGTTCCTCATGTTGAATAACCACTTTTTAAAGCCTTAGTGACCAAATTGCCATTTTTGCACACATTTCCTCCTACTCAGAAGCTTCTATTTTGACTGATTTCAGGCAGGAAACTGACTCTAAACACACTTATTTTAGTTCCAAAAGTGATAATTTATATGCAATAGTTATTTACAGTCAAGAGAATAAACATTAAAAAATCACCATTATTGACCATCTGGAGAAAGTTCGACAAGTCCGGGGTCATCGTTTTTCATCAGAAAATTTATTTTTTGTACTGTACAAAAAATGATTCAAAATGTCAATTGGATTGTGCCTCATGTTGAATAACCACTTTTTAAGGCCTCACAGTGACCAAAACTGCCATTTTTAGCGACTTTTCCTCCTACTCAGAAGCTTCTATTTTGACTGATTTCGGACAGGAAAATGACTCTAAACACAGTTATTTTAGCTCCAAAAGTGATAATTCACATGCAATAGGTATTTACAGTCAAAAGATTCAACATTAAAAAATCAACATTACTGATCATCTTTAGAAAGTTCGACAGGGCATCGTTTTTCATCAGAAAATTGATTTTTTGGACTGTACAAAAAATGATTCAAAATGACAATTGGATTGTTCCTCATGTTGAATAACCACTTTTTAAAGCCTTAGTGACCAAATTGCCATTTTTGCACACATTTCCTCCTACTCAGAAGCTTCTATTTTGACTGATTTCAGGCAGGAAACTGACTCTAAACACACTTATTTTAGTTCCAAAAGTGATAATTTATATGCAATAGTTATTTACAGTCAAGAGAATAAACATTAAAAATCACCATTACTGACCATCTGGAGAAAGTTCGACTAGTCCGGGGTCATCGTTTTTCATCAGAAAATTGATTCTTTGTACTGTACAAAAATTGATTCAAAATGTCAATTGGATTGTGCCTCATGTTGAATAACCACTTTTTAAGGCCTCACAGTGACCAAAATTGCCATTTTTACAGACTTTTCCTCCTACTGAGAAGCTTCTATTTTGACTGATTTCAGGCAGGAAAATGACTCTAAACACACTTATTGTAGTTCCAAAAGTGATAATTCATATGCAATAGTTATTTACAGTCAAGAGAATAAACATTAAAAAATCACCATTACTGACCATCTGAAGAAAGTTCGACAGATCCGGGGTATTCGTTTTTCATCAGAGAATTGATTTTTTAGACTGTACAAAAAATGATTCAAAATGTCAATTGGATCGTGCCTCATGTTGAATAACCACTTTTTAAAGCCTCACAGTGAACAAAATTGCCATTTTTACAGACATTTCCTCTTACTCAGAAGCTTCTATTTTGACCGATTTCGGGCAGGAAAATGACTCTAAACACACCTATTTTAGTTCCAAAAGTGATAATTCACATGCAATAGTTATTTACAGTCAAAAGACTATACATTAAAAAATCACCATTCCTGACCATCTGGAGAAAGTTCGACAGATCCAGGGTCATCGTTTTTCATCAGAAAATTGATTTTTTGGACTGTACAAAAAATGATTCAAAATAACAATTGGATCGTGCCTCATGTTGAATAACCACTTTTTAGGGCCTCACAGTGACCAAAACTGCCATTTTTACCGACTATTCATCTTACTCACAAGCTTCTATTTTGACTGATTTCGGAAAGGAAAATGACTCTAAACACTTATTTTAGCTCCAAAAGTGATAATTCACATGCAATAGGTAGTTACAGTCAAAAGATTCAACATTAAAAATCAACATTACTGACCATCTTTAGAAAGTTCGACAGGTCCGGGGGCATCGTTTTTCATCAGAAAATTGATTTTTGGACTGTACAAAAAATGATTCAAAATGTCAATTGGATTGTTCCTCATGTTGAATAACAACTTTTTATAGCCTTAGTAACCAAATTGCCATTTTTAGACACATTTCCTCCTACTCAGAAGGTTCTATTTTGACCAATTCCGGGCAGGAAAATGACTCTAAACACACTTATTTTAGTTCCAAAAGTGATAATTCATATGCAATAGTTATTTTCAGTCAAGAGAATAAACATTAAAAAAGCACCATTACTGACTATCTGGAGAAAGTTCGACAAGTCCGGGGTAATCGTTTTTCATCAGAAAATTGATTTTTTTGTACTGTACAAAAAATGATTCAAAATGTGAATTGGATTGTGCCTCATGTTGAATAACCACTTTTTAAGGCCTCACAATGACCAAACTTGCCAATTTTACAGACTTTTGCTCCTACTCAGAAGCTTCTATTTTGACTGATTTCAGGCTGGAAAATGACTCTAAAAACACTTATTTTGGTTCCAAAAGTGATAATTCACATGCAATAGTTATTTACAGTCAAAAGATTAAACATTAAAAAATCACCATTCCTGACCATCTGGAGAAAGTTCAACAGGTCCAGGGTCATCGTTTTTCATCAGAAATTTGATTTTTTGGACTGTACAAAAATGATTCAAAATGTTAATTGGATCATGACTCATGTTGAATAACCACTTTTTAGGGCCTCACAGTGACCAAAACTGCCATTTTTACCGACTATTCCTCCTACTCACAAGCTTCTATTTTGACTGATTTCGGACAGGAAAATGACTCTAAACACTTATTTTAGCTCCAAAAGTGATAATTCACATGCAATAGGTAGTTACAGTCAAAAGATTCAACATTAAAAAATCAACATTACTGACCATCTTTAGAAAGTTCGACAGATCCGGGGGCATCGTTTTTCATCAGAAAATTGATTTTTGGACTGTACAAAAAATGATTCAAAATGTCAATTGGATTGTTCCTCATGTTGAGTAACAACTTTTTATAGCCTTAGTAACCAAATTGCCATTTTTAGACACATTTCCTCCTACTCAGAAGGTTCTATTTTGACCAATTTCGGGCAGGAAAATGACTCTAAACACACTTATTTTAGTTCCAAAAGTGATAATTCATATGCAATAGTTATTTTCAGTCAAGAGAATAAACATTAAAAAAAGCACCATTACTGACCATCTGGAGAAAGTTCGACAAGTCCGGGGTAATCGTTTTTCATCAGAAAATTGATTTTTTGTACTGTACAAAAAATGATTCAAAATGTGAATTGGATTGTGCCTCATGTTGAATAACCACTTTTTAAGGCCTCACAATGACCAAACTTGCCATGTTTACAGACTTTTCCTCCTACTCAGAAGCTTCTATTTTGACTGATTTCAGGCAGGAAAATGACTCTAAACACACCTATTTTAGTTCCAAAAGTGATAATTCACATGCAATAGTTATTTACAGTCAAAAGGCTATACATTAAAAAATCACCATTCCTGACCATCTGGAGAAAGTTCGACAGGTCACAATTGATTTTTTGGACTGTACAAAAAATGATTCAAAATAACAATTGGATCGTGCCTCATGTTGAATAACCACTTTTTAGGGCCTCACAGTGACCAAAACTGCCATTTTTACCGACTATTCCTCCTACTCACAAGCTTCTATTTTGACTGATTTCAGGCGGAAAATGACTCTAAAAACACTTATTTTGGTTCCAAAAGTGATAATTCACATGCAATAGTTATTTACAGTCAAAAGATTAAACATTAAAAAATCACGATTCCTGACCATCTGGAGAAAGTTCAACAGGTCCAGGGTCATCGTTTTTCATCAGAAATTTGATTTTTTGGACTGTACAAAAATGATTCAAAATGTTAATTGGATCATGACTCATGTTGAATAACCACTTTTTAAGCCCTCACAGTGACCAAAATTGCCATTTTTACAGACTTTTCCTCTTTTCAGAAGCTTCTATTGACTGATTTCAGGCAGGAAAATGACTTTAAACACACTTATTTTAGTTCCAAAAGTGATAATTCATATGCAATAGTTATTTACAGTCAAGAGAATAAACATTAAAAAATCACCATTATTGACGATCTGGAGAAAGTTCGACAAGTCCGGGGTCATCGTTTTTCATCAGAAAATTGATTTTTTTGTACTGTACAAAAAATGATTCAAAATGTGAATTGGATTGTTCCTCATGTTGAATAACCACTTTTTAAGGCCTCACAATGACCAAACTTGCCAATTTTACAGACTTTTGCTCCTACTCAGAAGCTTCTATTTTGACTGATTTCAGGCGGAAAATGACTCTAAAAACACTTATTTTGGTTCCAAAAGTGATAATTCACATGCAATAGTTATTTACAGTCAAAAGATTAAACATTAAAAAATCACCATTCCTGACCATCTGGAGAAAATCCAACAGGTCCAGGGTCATCGTTTTTCATCAGAAATTTGATTTTTTGGACTGTACAAAAATGATTCAAAATGTTAATTGGATCATGACTCATGTTGAATAACCACTTTTTAAGCCCTCAGTGACCAAAATTGCCATTTTTACAGACTTTTCCTCTTTTCAGAAGCTTCTATTGACTGATTTCAGGCAGGAAAATGACTTTAAACACACTTATTTTAGTTCCAAAAGTGATAATTCATATGCAATAGTTATTTACAGTCAAGAGAATAAACATTAAAAAATCACCATTATTGACCATCTGGAGAAAGTTCGACAAGTCCGGGGTCATCGTTCTTCATCAGAAAATTTATTTTTTTGTACTGTACAAAAAATGATTCAAAATGTCAATTGGATTGTGCCTCATGTTGAATAACCACTTTTTAAGGCCTCACAATGACCAAACTTGCCATATTTACAGACTTTTCCTCCTACTCAGAAGCTTCTATTTTGACTGATTTCAGGCAGGAACATGACTCTAAAAACACTTATTTTGGTTTCAAAAGTGATAATTTACATGCAATAGTTATTTACAGTCAAAAGATTCAACATTAAAAAATCAACATTACTGATCATCTTTAGAAAGTTCGACAGGGCATCGTTTTTCATCAGAAAATGGATTTTTTGGCCTGTACAAAAAATGATTCAAAATGTCAATTGGATTGTTCCTCATGTTGAATAACCACTTTTTAAAGCCTTAGTGACCAAATTGCCATTTTTGCACACATTTCCTCCTACTCAGAAGCTTCTATTTTGACTGATTTCAGGCAGGAAACTGACTCTAAACACACTTATTTTAGTTCCAAAAGTGATAATTTATATGCAATAGTTATTTACAGTCAAGAGAATAAACATTAAAAAATCACCATTACTGACCATCTGGAGAAAGTTCGACTAGTCCGGGGTCATCGTTTTTCATCAGAAAATTGATTTTTGTACTGTACAAAGATTGATTCAAAATGTCAATTGGATTGTGCCTCATGTTGAATAACCACTTTTTAAGGCCTCACAGTGACCAAAATTGCCATTTTTACAGACTTTTCCTCCTACTGAGAAGCTTCTTTTTGACTGATTTCAGGCAGGAAAATGACTCTAAACACACTTATTGTAGTTCCAAAAGTGATAATTCACATGCAATAATTATTTACAGTCAAAAGATTAAACATTAAAAATCAGCATTCCTGACCATCTGGAGAAAGTTCGACAGGACCGGGGTCATCGTTTTTCATCAGAAATTTGATTTTTGGACTGTACAAAAATGATTCAAAATGTTAATTGGATCATGACTCATGTTGAATAACCACTTTTAGGGCCTCACAGTGACCAAAACTGCCATTTTTACCGACTATTCCTCCTACTCACAAGCTTCTATTTTGACTGATTTCGGACAGGAAAATGACTCTAAACACTTATTTTAGCTCCAAAAGTGATAATTCACATGCAATAGGTAGTTACAGTCAAAAGATTCAACATTAAAAAATCAACATTACTGACCATCTTTAGAAAGTTCGACAGATCCGGGGGCATCGTTTTTCATCAGAAAATTGATTTTTGGACTGTACAAAAAATGATTCAAAATGTCAATTGGATTGTTCCTCATGTTGAATAACAACTTTTTATAGCCTTAGTAACCAAATTGTCATTTTTAGACACATTTCCTCCTACTCAGAAGGTTCTATTTTGACCAATTTCGGGCAGGAAAATGACTCTAAACACACTTATTTTAGTTCCAAAAGTGATAATTCATATGCAATAGTTATTTTCAGTCAAGAGAATAAACATTAAAAAAGCACCATTACTGACCATCTGGAGAAAGTTCGACAAGTCCGGGGTAATCGTTTTTCATCAGAAAATTGATTTTTTTGTACTGTACAAAAAATGATTCAAAATGTGAATTGGATTGTGCCTCATGTTGAATAACCACTTTTTAAGGCCTCACAATGACCAAACTTGCCATGTTTACAGACTTTTCCTCCTACTCAGAAGCTTCTATTTTGACTGATTTCAGGCAGGAAAATGACTCTAAACACACCTATTTTAGTTCCAAAAGTGATAATTCACATGCAATAGTTATTTACAGTCAAAAGGCTATACATTAAAAAATCACCATTCCTGACCATCTGGAGAAAGTTCGACAGGTCACAATTGATTTTTTGGACTGTACAAAAAATGATTCAAAATAACAATTGGATCGTGCCTCATGTTGAATAACCACTTTTTAGGGCCTCACAGTGACCAAAACTGCCATTTTTACCGACTATTCCTCCTACTCACAAGCTTCTATTTTGACTGATTTCAGGCGGAAAATGACTCTAAAAACACTTATTTTGGTTCCAAAAGTGATAATTCACATGCAATAGTTATTTACAGTCAAAAGATTAAACATTAAAAAATCACGATTCCTGACCATCTGGAGAAAGTTCAACAGGTCCAGGGTCATCGTTTTTCATCAGAAATTTGATTTTTGGACTGTACAAAAATGATTCAAAATGTTAATTGGATCATGACTCATGTTGAATAACCACTTTTTAAGCCCTCACAGTGACCAAAATTGCCATTTTTACAGACTTTTCCTCTTTTCAGAAGCTTCTATTGACAGATTTCAGGCAGGAAAATGACTTTAAACACACTTATTTTAGTTCCAAAAGTGATAATTCATATGCAATAGTTATTTACAGTCAAGAGAATAAACATTAAAAAATCACCATTATTGACCATCTGGAGAAAGTTCGACAAGTCCGGGGTCATAGTTTTTCATCAGAAAATTGATTTTTTTGTACTGTACAAAAAATGATTCAAAATGTGAATTGGATTGTGCCTCATGTTGAATAACCACTTTTTAAGGCCTCACAATGACCAAACTTGCCAATTTTACAGACTTTTGCTCCTACTCAGAAGCTTCTATTTTGACTGATTTCAGGCGGAAAATGACTCTAAAAACACTTATTTTGGTTCCAAAAGTGATAATTCACATGCAATAGTTATTTACAGTCAAAAGATTAAACATTAAAAAATCACCATTCCTGACCATCTGGAGAAAATCCAACAGGTCCAGGGTCATCGTTTTTCATCAGAAATTTGATTTTTTGGACTGTACAAAAATGATTCAAAATGTTAATTGGATCATGACTCATGTTGAATAACCACTTTTTAAGCCCTCAGTGACCAAAATTGCCATTTTTACAGACTTTTCCTCTTTTCAGAAGCTTCTATTGACTGATTTCAGGCAGGAAAATGACTTTAAACACACTTATTTTAGTTCCAAAAGTGATAATTCATATGCAATAGTTATTTACAGTCAAGAGAATAAACATTAAAAAATCACCATTATTGACCATCTGGAGAAAGTTCGACAAGTCCGGGGTCATCGTTTTTCATCAGAATTTTTTTTTTTTACTGTACAAAAAATGATTCAAAATGTCAATTGGATTGTGCCTCATGTTGAATAACCACTTTTTAAGGCCTCACAATGACCAAACTTGCCATATTTACAGACTTTTCCTCCTACTCAGAAGCTTCTATTTTGACTGATTTCAGGCAGGAACATGACTCTAAAAACACTTATTTTGGTTTCAAAAGTGATAATTTACATGCAATAGTTATTTACAGTCAAAAGATTCAACATTAAAAAATCAACATTACTGATCATCTTTAGAAAGTTCGACAGGGCATCGTTTTTCATCAGAAAATTGATTTTTTTGGACTGTACAAAAAATGATTCAAAATGTCAATTGGATTGTTCCTCATGTTGAATAACCACTTTTTAAAGCCTTAGTGACCAAATTGCCATTTTTGCACACATTTCCTCCTACTCAGAAGCTTCTATTTTGACTGATTTCAGGCAGGAAACTGACTCTAAACACACTTATTTTAGTTCCAAAAGTGATAATTTATATGCAATAGTTATTTACAGTCAAGAGAATAAACATTAAAAAATCACCATTACTGACCATCTGGAGAAAGTTCGACTAGTCCGGGGTCATCGTTTTTCATCAGAAAATTGATTTTTGTACTGTACAAAGATTGATTCAAAATGTCAATTGGATTGTGCCTCATGTTGAATAACCACTTTTTAAGGCCTCACAGTGACCAAAATTGCCATTTTTACAGACTTTTCCTCCTACTGAGAAGCTTCTTTTTGACTGATTTCAGGCAGGAAAATGACTCTAAACACACTTATTGTAGTTCCAAAAGTGATAATTCATATGCAATAGTTATTTACAGTCAAGAGAATAAACATTAAAAAATCACCATTACTGACCATCTGAAGAAAGTTCGACAGATCCGGGGTCATCGTTTTTCATCAGAAAATTGATTTGTTGGACTGTACAAAAAATGATTCAAAATGTCAATTGGATCGTGCCTCATGTTGAATAACCACTTTTTAAAGCCTCACAGTGAACAAAATTGCCATTTTTACAGACATTTGCTCCTACTCAGAAGCTTCTATTTTGACCGATTTCGGGCAGGAAAATGACTTAAACACACCTATTTTAGTTCCAAAAGTGATAATTCACATGCAATAGTTATTTACAGTCAAAACACTATACATTAAAAAATGACCATTCCTGACCATCTGGAGAAAGTTCGACAGGTCCGGCCGGGGGCATCGTTTTTCAGCAGAAAATTGATTTTTTGGACTGTACAAAAAATGATTCAAAATGTCAATTGGATTGTTCCTCATGTTGAATAACCAATTTTTTAAAGCCTCACAGTGACCAAATTGCCATTTTTAGACACATTTCATCCTACTCAGAAGCTTCTATTTTGACTGATTTCAGGCAGGAAAATGACTCTAAGCACACTTATTTTAGTTCCAAAAGTGATAATTCATATGCAATAGCTATTTACAGTCAAAAGATTCAACATTAAAAAATCACCATTACTGACCATCTGGAGAAAGTTCGACAGGTCCATGGTCATCGTTTTTCATCAGAAAATAGATTTTTTGGACTGTACAAAAAATTATTCAAAATGTCAATTGGATCGTGCCTCATGTCGAATAACCATTTTTTAAGGCCTCACAGTGACCAAAACTGCCATTTTTACAGACCTTTCCTCCTACTCAGAAGCCTCTATTTTGAAACTGATTTCGGGCAGGAAAATGACTCTAAACACACTTATTTTAGTTCCAAAAGTGATAATTCACATGCAATAGTTATTTACAGTCAAAAGATTAAACATTAAAAAAATCACCATTACTGACCATCTGGAAAAAGTTTGACATGTCCGGGGTCATAGTTTTTCATCAGAAAATTGATTTTTTGGGACCGTACAAAAAAATTATTCAAAATGTCAATTGTATCATGCCTCATGTTGAATAACCGCTTTTTAAAGCCTCACAGTGACCAAAATTGCCATTTTTACAGACCTTTCCTCCTACTCAGAAGCTTCTATTTTGACCAATTTCGGGCAGGACTTGACTCTAAACACTCTTATTTTAGTTCCAAAAGTAATAATTCACATTCAATAGTTATTTACAGTCAAACAATTAAACATTAAAAAATCACCATTACTGACCATCTGGAGAAAGTTCGACAGGTCCATGGTCATCGTTTTTCATCAGAAAATTGATTTTTTTGGACTGTACAAAAAACGATTCAAAATTTCAATTGTATCGTGGCTCATGTTTAATAATCACTTTTTAAGGCCTCACAGTAACCAAAAGTGCCAGTTTTACAGACTTTTCCTCCTACTTAGAAGCTTCTATTTTGACCGATTTCGGGCAGGAAAAAGACTCTAAACACTTATTTTAGTTCCAAAAGTCATAATTCATATGCAATAGTTATTTACAGTCAAGAGAATAAACATTAAAAAATCACCATTACAAACCATCTGGAGAAAGTTCGACAGGTCCGGGGTCATCGTTTTTCATCAGAAAATAGATTTTTTTGGACTGTACAAAAAATGATTCAAAATGTCAATTGTATCGTGCCTCATGTTTAATAATCACTTTTTAAGGCCTCACAGTGACCAAAATTGCCATTTTTACTGACTTTTCCTCCTACTCAGAAGCTTCTATTTTGAATGATTTCGGGCAGGAAAATTACTCTAAACACACTTATTTTAGTACTAAAAGTGATAATTCACATGCAATAGTTATTTATAGTCAAAAGATGAAACATTAAAAAATCACCATTCCTGACCATCTGGCGAAAGTTCAACAAGTCCGGTGTCATTATTTTTCATCAGAAAATCGATTTTTTGGGACTGTACAAAAAATGATTCAAAATGTCAATTGGATCGTGCCTCATGTTGAATAACCACTTTTTAAAGCATCACATTGACCAAAAATGCCATTTTTACCAACTATTACTACTACTCAGAAGCTTGTATTTTCAATAATTTCGGGCAGAAAAATGACTCTAAACACACTTATTTTAGTTCCAGACGTTATAATTCATATGCAA
>CAWUFW010019219.1:0-193881 GCA_963921515.1 Calotriton arnoldi | reverse complement strand
GTGTGCTTCGTTTCAGTTACGTATTGCTGAGTGTTTATATAGGTATATGAGTGCATATGATAGTCCTGTACTGAGTGACTGTAAGTATGAGTTACTGTACAGGTGAGTGAGTGGATGTGTGTGTAGACCTAAGAATCAGTGAGTGGGTATGTAGTTTTTGGTGTTGGAGTGTCTATGGTTTTGAGAATGGCAGTCTGTAATTTAGAGTGGGTGTATCAAAAGTTATATTAGGGTTTGAGAAGATGCATGAAATTATCACATGGATGATATCATCAGTGATGTCATTTGAGATGTCATCAGTGATGTCATCAGTGATGTCACTGACCATGTCATGAGTGATGTAATATGTGACGTCATCAGCAGTGCATTGCGGGCGCGAGTTATAGTTAGCTGAACTAACTATAACAGGGGAATTTCACGGGTTTTGTACGAGTGCAATGTCCAACTAACTATAACTGTCCCTAAAACCTATGTTTTTTTCAGTGAATTTCAAAGGTTTTTTAAATGCTAATTTCTAACTATAACGTGCCTGAAACCTATGGTTTTTCAGTGAATTTCAAAGGTTTTTTAAATGCTAATTTCTAACTATAACGTGCCTGAAACCTATGGTTTTTTCAGTGAATTTCAAAGGTTTTTTAAATGCTAATTTCTAACTATGACGTGCCTGAAACCTATGGTTTTTTCAGTGAATTTCAAAGGTTTTTTAAATGCTAATTTCTAACTATAACGTGCCTGAAACCTATGATTTTTTAAGTGAATTTCAAAGGTTTTTTAAATGCTAGTTTCTAACTATGCCAACAGAGGTAGGACATGTGAAGAAAGAAGAAAAAATGCACAGAAGGAAGCAAAAGATGTGCAGAAAGAACCAACAGAGGAGCAGAAAGAGGCCTTGTTGCAAAATCATCCTGTGCCCACAACTTTTTTAGACGGGTACTGGTGGTAACTGACTCTGACTAACCAGAGCCAGTGCGCGTTTGCACAGTGGTGAAGGGAGGGGGGCCTGAGGTGACATGTGTGCAAACGCGCCCCTTGGCGCGTTTTAAGTTGCGGGATTAAGTCCCTTTGAATCCTGAGGGTCCCTGGGGCCCAACTAGCCCCCCAGCTACCTACAGTTAGGACCACAGAGCTGAGTTTCAGAGAGGCGTTCCGAGGCCACGCACCTTTTTTCACCTCTCTGCAATGCAACTCTGTTGTGCTTACTGAAGGTACCTGGTGGGCTAGTTGGCCCATAGGATTCAAAGGGAATTAACTCCCCAACTTAAAACGCACCACAGGGCGTGTTTGCGCACATGTAACCTGAGGCCGCGCCCCCTCCCTTCACCACTGTGCAAACGCGCCCCGTGGCGCGTTTTAAGTTGGGGGATTAGGTCACCTTGAATCCTGAGAGTCCCTGGGGCCCAACTAGCCCACCAGGTACTTCCAGTAAGCACCACAGGCCTGCGTTGCAATGCCTGTAACAAACTGTGCAGTTGTGTTTAGGTAGTGAAGAGGGTCGTGCTGGGGGTAGTGTTTTAGGGTAGTGCAGTGGTGTTTGTGTAGTGTAGGGGGTCATGCTGGGGGTAGATTTAGGGTTTAGGGTAGTGCAGTGGTGTTTGGGTAGTGTAGGGAGTCGTGCTGGGGGGAGTATTTTAGGGTTTAGGGTAGTACAGTGGTGTTTGGGTAGTGTAGGGGGTCGTGCTGGGGTTAGTGTTTTAGGGTTTTAGGGTTTAGGGTAGTGCAGTGGTGATTGGGTAGTGTAGGGGATACTGCTGGGGGTAGTGTTTTAGGGTTTAGGGTAGTGCAATGGTGTTTGGGTAGTGTAGGGGGTACTGCTGGGGGTAGTGTTTTAGGGTTTAGGGTAGTGCAGTGGTGTTTGGGTAGCGTAGGGGGTACTGCTGGGGGTAGTGTTTTATGGTTTAGGGTAGTGCAGTGGTGTTTGGGTAGTGTAGGGGTTCGTGCTGGGGGTAGTTTTTTAGGTTTTAGGGTAGTGCAGTGGTGTTTGTGTAGTGTAGGAGGTCGCGTGTTAGGGTTTAGGGTAGTGCAGTGGTCTTTGGGTAGTGTAGGGAGTCGTGCGGGGGGTATTGTTTTAGAGTTTAGGGTAGTGCAGTGGTCTTTGGGTAGTGTAGGGGGTTGTGCGGGGATAGTGTTTTATGGATTAGGGTAGTGCATTGGTATTTGGGTAGTGTAGGGGGTCATGCGGGGGTAGTGTTTTAGGGTTTAGGGCAGTGCAGTGGTGTTTAGGTAGTGTAGGGGGTCGTGCTGGGGGGAGTGTTTTAGGGTTTAGGGCAGTGCAGTGGTGTTCGGGTAGTGTAGGGGGTCGTGCTGGGGGAGTGTTTTAGGGTTTAGGGCAGTGCAGTCGTGTTCGGGTAGTGTAGGGGGTCGTGCTGGGGGGAGTATTTTAGGGTTTAGGGTAGTGCAGTGGTGTTCGGGTAGTGTAGGGGGTCATGCTGGGGGTAGTGTTCTAGGGTTTAGGGCAGTGCAGTGGTGTTCGGGCAGTGTAGGGGGTCGTGCTGGGGGTGGTGTTTTAGGGTTTAGGGCAGTGCAGTGGTGTTCAGGCAGTGTAGGGGGTCGTGCTGGGGGTGGTGTTTCAGGGTTTAGGGCAGTGCAGTGGTGTTCGGGCAGTGTAGGGGGTCGTGCAGGGGGTGGTGTTTCAGGGTTTAGGGCAGTGCAGTGGTGTTCGGGCAGTGTAGGGGGTCGTGCAGGGGTGGTGTTTCAGGGTTTAGGGCAGTGGTGTTCGGGCAGTGTAGGGGGTCATGCTGGGGGTGGTGTTTCAGGGTTTGGGGCAGTGCAGTGGTGTTCGAGCAGTAAAGGGGGTCATGCTGGGGGTGGTGTTTCAGGGTTTAGGGCAGTGCAGTGGTGTTCGGGCAGTATAGGGGGCGGTGCAGGGGGTGGTGTTTCAGGGTTTAGGGCAGTGCAGTGGTGTTCGGGCAGTGTAGGGGGTGGTGCAGGGGGTGGTGGTTCAGGGTTTAGGGCAGTGCAGTGGTGTTCGGGCAGTGTAGGGGGTCGTGCAGGGGGTGGTGTTTCAGGGTTTAGGGCAGTGCAGTGGTGTTCGGGCAGTGTAGGGGGCGGTGCAGGGGGTGGTGTTTCAGGGTTTAGGGCAGTAAAGTGGTGTTCGGGCATTGTAGGGGGTGGTGCTGGGGCTGGTGTTTCAGGGTTTAGGGCAGTGCAGTGGTGTTCGGGCAGTGTAGGGGGTCGTGCTGGGGCTGGTGTTTCAGGGTTTAGGGCAGTGCAGTGGTGTTCGGGCAGTGTAGGGGGTGGTGCTGGGGCTTGTGTTTCAGGGTTTAGGGCAGTGCAGTGGTGTTCGGGCAGTGTAGGGGGTCATGCTGGGGGTGGTGTTTCAGGGTTTAGGGCAGTGCAGTGGTGTTCAGGCAGTGTAGGGGGTCGTGCTGGGGCTAGTGTTTCAGGGTTTAGGGCAGAGCAATGGTGCTCAGGCAGTGTTGGGGGTTGTGCTGGGAGTGATGTTTCAGGGTTTATGGCAGTGCAGTGGTGTTAGGGCAGTGTAGGGGGTTGTGCTGGGGGTGGTGTTTCAGGGTTTAGGGCAGTGCAGTGGTGTTCCGGCAGTGTAGGGGGTTGTGCAGGGGTGGTGTTTCAGGGTTTAGTGCAGTGGTGTTCGGGCAGTGTAGGGGGTCGTGCTGGGGTGGTGTTTCAGGGTTTAGGGCAGTGCAGTGGTGTTCGGGCAGTGTAGGGTGTCGTGCTGAGGGGTGGTGTTTCAGGGTTTAGGGCAGTGCAGTAGTGTTTGGGCAGTGTAGGGGGTCGTGCTGGGGGAGTGTTTTAGGGTTTAGGGCAGTGCAGTCGTGTTCGGGTAGTGTAGGGGGTCGTGCTGGGGGGACTATTTTAGGGTTTAGGGTAGTGCAGTGGTGTTCGGGTAGTGTAGGGGGTCATGCTGGGGGTAGTGTTCTAGGGTTTAGGGCAGTGCAGTGGTGTTCGGGCAGTGTAGGGGGTCGTGCTGGGGTTGGTGTTTTAGGGTTTAGGGCAGTGCAGTGGTGTTCGGGCAGTGTAGGGGGTCATGCTGGGGGTGGTGTTTTAGGGTTTAGGGCAGTGCAGTGGTGTTCGGGCAGTGTAGGGGGTCATGCAGGGGGTGGTGTCAGGGTTTAGGGCAGTGCAGTGGTGTTCGGGCAGTGTAGGGGGTCGTGCAGGGGTGGTGTTTCAGGGTTTAGGGCAGTGGTGTTCGGGCAGTGGAGGGGGTCATGCTGGGGGGGGTGTTTCAGGGTTTGGGGCAGTGCAGTGGTGTTCGAGCAGTAAAGGGGGTCATGCTGGGGGTGGTGTTTCAGGGTTTAGGGCAGTGCAGTGGTGTTCGGGCAGTGTAGGGGGCGGTGCAGGGGGTGGTGTTTCAGGGTTTAGGGCAGTGCAGTGGTGTTCGGGCAGTGTAGGGGGTGGTGCAGGGGGTGGTGTTTCAGGGTTTAGGGCAGTGCAGTAGTGTTCGGGCAGTGTAGGGGGTCGTGCAGGGGGTGGTGTTTCAGGGTTTAGGGTAGTGCAGTGGTGTTCGGGCAATGTAGGGGCGGTGCAGGGGGTGGTGTTTCAGGGTTTAGGGCAGTACAGTGGTGTTCGGGCATTGTAGGGGGTGGTGCTGGGGCTGGTGTTTCAGGGTTTAGGGCAGTGCAGTGGTGTTCGGGCAGTGTAGGGGGTCGTGCTGGGGCTGGTGTTTCAGGGTTTAGGGCAGTGCAGTGGTGTTCGGGCAGTGTAGGGGGTGGTGCTGGGGCTGGTGTTTCAGGGTTTAGGGCAGTGCAGTGGTGTTCGGGCAGTGTAGGGGGTCATGCTGGGGCTGGTGTTTCAGGGTTTAGGGCAGTGCAGTGGTGTTCGGGCAGTGTAGGGGGTCTTGCTGGGGCTGGTGTTTCAGAGTCTAGGGCAATGCAGTGGTGTTCGGGCAGTGTAGGGGGTCTTCCTGGGGCTGGAGTTTCAGGGTTTAGGGCAGTGCAGTGGTGTTCGGGCAGTGTAGGGGGTCGTGCTGGGGGTGGTGTTTCAGGGTTTAGGGCAGTGCAGTGGTGTTCGGGCAGTGTAGGGGGTCGTGCTGGGGCTAGTGTTTCAGGGTTTAGGGCAGAGTAATGGTGCTCAGGCAGTGTTGGGGGTTGTGCTCGGGGTGATGTTTCAGGGTTTATGGCAGTGCAGTGGTGTTAGGGCAGTGTAGGGGGTCTTGCTGGGGGTGGTGTTTCAGGGTTTAGGGCAGTGCAGTGGTGTTCCGGCAGTGTAGGGGGTCGTGCAGGGGGTGGTGTTTCAGGGTTTAGTGCAGTGGTGTTCGGGCAGTGTAGGGGGTCGTGCTGGGGTGGTGTTTCAGGGTTTAGGGCAGTGCAGTGGTGTTCGGGCAGTGTAGGGGGTCGTGCTGGGGGTGGTGTTTCAGGGTTTAGGGCAGTGCAGTGGTGTTCGGGCAGTGTAGGGGGTCGTGCAGGTGGTGGTGTTTCAGGGTTTAGGGCAGTGCAGTGGTGTTCGGGCAGTGTAGGGGGTCGTGCAGGGGTGGTGTTTCAGGGTTTAGGGCAGTGTGTTCGGGCAGTGTAGGGGGTCATGCTGGGGGTGGTGTTTCAGGGTTTGGGGCAGTGCAGTGGTGTTCGAGCAGTAAAGGGGGTCATGCTGGGGGTGGTGTTTCAGGGTTTAGGGCAGTGCAGTGGTGTTCGGGCAGTGTAGGGGGCGGTGCAGGGGGTGGTGTTTCAGGGTATAGGGCAGTGCAGTGGTGTTCGGGCAGTGTAGGGGGTGGTGCAGGGGGTGGTGTTTCAGGGTTTAGGGCAGTGCAGTGGTGTTCGGGCAGTGTAGGGGGTCATGCAGGGGGTGGTGTTTCAGGGTTTAGGGCAGTGCAGTGGTGTTCGGGCAGTGTAGGGGGCGGTGCAGGGGGTGGTGTTTCAGGGTTTAGGGCAGTGCAGTGGTGTTCGGGCAGTGTAGGGGGTCGTGCTGGGGCTGGTGTTTCAGAGTTTAGGGCAGTGCAGTGGTGTTCGGGCAGTGTAGGGGGTCATGCTGGGGCTGGTGTTTCAGGGTTTAGGGCAGTGCAGTGGTGTTCGGGTAGTGTAGGGGGTCTTGCTGGGGCTGGTGTTTCAGAGTCTAGGGCAATGCAGTGGTGTTCCGGCAGTGTAGGGGGTCTTGCTGGGGCTGGTGTTTCAGGGTTTAGGGCAGTGCAGTGGTGTTCGGGCAGTGTAGGGGGTCGTGCTGGGGGTGGTGTTTCAGGGTTTAGGGCAGTGCAGTGGTGTTCGGGCAGTGTAGGGGGTCGTGCTGGGGCTAGTGTTTCAGGGTTTAGGGCAGAGCAATGGTGCTCAGGCAGTGTAGGGGGTTGTGCTGGGGGTGATGTTCAGGGTTTATGGCAGTGCAGTGGTGTTAGGGCAGTGTAGGGGGTCGTGCTGGGGGTGGTGTTTCAGGGTTTAGGGCAGTGCAGTGGTGTTCCGGCAGTGTAGGGGGTCGTGCTGTGGGTGGTGTTTCAGGGTTTAGGGCAGTGCAGTGGTGTTCGGGCAGTGTAGGGGGTCGTGCTGGGGCTGGTGTTTCAGGGTTTAGGGCAGTGCAGTGGTGTTCGGGCAGTGTAGGGGGTTGTGCTGGGGCTGGTGTTTCAGGGTTTTGGGCAGAGCAGTGGTGTTCGGGCAGTGTAGGGGGTCGTGCTGGGGGTGGTGTTTCAGGGTTTAGGGGAGTGCAGTGGTGTTCGGGCAGTGTAGGGGGTCTTGCTGGGGGTGGTGTTTCAGGGTTTAGGGCAGTGCAGTGGTGTTCGGGCAGTGTAGGGGGTCTTGCTGGGGGTGGTGTTTCAGGGTTTAGGGCAGTGGTGTTCGGGCAGTGTAGGGGGTCTTGCTGGGGGTGATGTTTCAGGGTTTAGGGCAGTGCAGTGGTGTTCGGGCAGTGTAGGGGGTCTTGCTGGGGGTAGTGTTTCAGGGTTTAGGGCGGTGCAGTGGTGTTCGTGCAGTGTAGGGGGTCGTGCTGGTGGTGGCGTTTCAGGGTTTAGGGCAGTGCAGTAGTGTTCGGGCAGTGTAGGGGGTCGTGCAGGGGTAGTGTTTCAGGGTTTAGGGCAGTGCAGTGGTGTTCTGGCAGTGTAGAAGGTCATGCTGGGGGTGGGGTTTCAGGGTTTAGGGCAGTACAGTGGTGTCCGGGCAGTGTAGGTGGTCGTGCAGGGGGTGGTGTTTCAGGGTTTAGGGCAGTGCAGTGGTGTTCGGGCAGTGTAGGGGGTCGTGCTGGGGCTGGTGTTTCAGGGTTTAGGGCAGTGCAGTGGTGTTCGGGCAGTGTAGGGGGTCTTGCTGGGGGTGGTGTTTCAGGGTTTAGGGCAGTGGTGTTCGGGCAGTGTAGGGGGTCTTGCTGGGGGTGATGTTTCAGGGTTTAGGGCAGTGCAGTGGTGTTCGGGCAGTGTAGGGGGTCTTGCTGGGGGTAGTGTTTCAGGGTTTAGGGCAGTGCAGTGGTGTTCGTGCAGTATAGGGGGTCGTGCTGGGGATGGTGTTTCTGGGTTTAGGGCAGTGCAGTAGTGTTCGAGCAGTGTAGGGGGTTGTGCAGGGGGTGGTGTTTCAGGGTTTAGGGCAGTGCAGTGGTGTTCGGGCAGTGTAGGGGGTCTTGCTGGGGGTGGTGTTTCAGGGTTTAGGGCAGTGCAGTGGTGTTCGGGCAGTGTAGGGGGTCTTGCTGGGGGTGGTGTTTCAGGGTTTAGGGCAGTGGTGTTCGGTCAGTGTAGGGGGTCTTGCTGGGGGTGATGTTTCAGGGTTTAGGGAACTGCAGTGGTGTTCGGGCAGTGTAGGGGGTCTTGCTGGGGGTAGTGTTTCAGGTTTTAGGGTAGTGCAGTGGTGTTTGTGCAGTGTAGGGGGTCGTGCTGGGGGTGGTGTTACAGGGTTTAGGGCAGTGCAGTAGTGTTCGGGCAGTGTAGGGGGTCGTGCAGGGGGTGGTGTTTCAGGGTTTAGGGCAGTGCAGTGGTGTTCTGGCAGTGTAGAAGGTCATGCTGGGGGTGGGGTTTCAGGGTTTAGGGCAGTACAGTGGTGTTCGGGCAGTGTAGGTGGTCGTGCAGGGGGTGGTGTTTCAGGGTTTAGGGCAGTGCAGTGGTGTTCGGGCAGTGTAGGGGGTCGTGCTGGGGCTGGTGTTTCAGGGTTTGGGCAGTGCAGTGGTGTTCGGGCAGTGTAGGGGGTCTTGCTGGGGATGGTGTTTCAGGGTTTAGGGCAGTGGTGTTCGGGCAGTGTAGGGGGTCTTGCTGGGGGTGATGTTTCAGGGTTTAGGGCAGTGCAGTGGTGTTCGGGCAGTGTAGGGGGTCTTGCTGGGGGTAGTGTTTCAGGGTTTAGGGCAGTGCAGTGGTGTTCGTGCAGTATAGGGGGTCGTGCTGGGGATGGTGTTTCTTGGGTTAGGGCAGTGCAGTAGTGTTCGAGCAGTGTAGGGGGTTGTGCAGGGGGTGGTGTTTCAGGGTTTAGGGCAGTGCAGTGGTGTTCGGGCAGTGTAGGGGGTCGCGCTGGGGGTGGTGTTTCAGGGTTTAGGGCAGTTCAGTGGTGTTCGGGCAGTATAGGGGTCATGCACGGGGTGGTGTTTCAGGGTTTAGGGCAGTGCAGTGGTGTTCGGGCAGTGTAGGGTGTTGTGCTGGGGCTGGTGTTTCAGGGTTCAGGGCAGTGCAGTGGTGTTCAGGCAGTGTAGGGGGTCGTGCTGAGGCTGTTGTTTCACGGTTTAGGGCAGTGCAGTGGTGTTCGGGCAGTGTAGGGGGTCGTGCTGGGGCTGGTGTTTCAGGGTTTAGGGTAGTGCAGTGGTGTTCGGGCAGTGTAGGCGGTCGTGCTGGGGCTGGTGTTTCAGGGTTTAAGGCAGTGCAGTGGTGTTCGGGCAGTGTAGGGGGTCGTGCTGGGGCTGGTGTTTCAGGGTTTAGGGCGGTGCAGTGGTGTTCGTGCAGTGTAGGGGGTCGTGCTGGGGGTGGTGTTTCAGGGTTTAGGGCAGTGCAGTAGTTTTCGGGCAGTGTAGGGGGTCGTGCAGGGGGTGGTGTTTCAGGGTTTAGGGCAGTGCAGTGGTGTTCTGGCAGTGTAGAAGGTCATGCTGGGGGTGGGGGTTCAGGGTTTAGGGCAGTACAGTGGTGTTTGGGCAGTGTAGGTGGTCGTGCAGGGGGTGGTGTTTTAGGGTTTAGGGCAGTGCAGTGGTGTTCGGGCAGTGTAGGGGGTCGTGCTGGGGCTGGTGTTTCAGGGTTTGGGCAGTGCAGTGGTGTTCGGGCAGTGTAGGGGGTCTTGCTGGGGGTGGTGTTTCAGGGTTTAGGGCAGTGGTGTTCAGGCAGTGTAGGGGGTCTTGCTGGGGGTGATGTTTCAGGGTTTAGGGCAGTGCAGTGGTGTTCGGGCAGTGTAGGGGGTCTTGCTGGGGGTAGTGTTTCAGGGTTTAGGGCAGTGCAGTGGTGTTCGTGCAGTATAGGGGGTCGTGCTGGGGATGGTGTTTCTGGGGTTAGGGCAGTGCAGTAGTGTTCGAGCAGTGTAGGGGGTTGTGCAGGGGGTGGTGTTTCAGGGTTTAGGGCAGTGCAGTGGTGTTCGGGCAGTGTAGGGGGTCGCGCTGGGGGTGGTGTTTCAGGGTTTAGGGCAGTTCAGTGGTGTTCGGGCAGTATAGGGGTCATGCACGGGGTGGTGTTTCAGGGTTTAGGGCAGTGCAGTGGTGTTCGGGCAGTGTAGGGTGTTGTGCTGGGGCTGGTGTTTCAGGGTTCAGGGCAGTGCAGTGGTGTTCAGGCAGTGTAGGGGGTCGTGCTGAGGCTGGTGTTTCACGGTTTAGGGCAGTGCAGTGGTGTTCGGGCAGTGTAGGGGGTCGTGCTGGGGCTGGTGCTTCAGGGTTTAGGGTAGTGCAGTGGTGTTCGGGCAGTGTAGGCGGTCGTGCTGGGGCTGGTGTTTCAGGGTTTAGGGCAGTGCAGTGGTGTTCGGGCAGTGTAGGGGGTCGTGCTGGGGCTGGTGTTTCAGGGTTTAGGGCAGTGCAGTGGTGCTCGGGCAGTGTAGGGGCTCGTGCTGGGGGTGATGTTTCTGGGTTTAGGGTAGTGCAGTGGTGTTCGGGCAGTGTAGGGGGTCGTGCAGGGGCTGGTGTTTCAAGGTTTAGGGCTAGTGCAGTGGTGTTCGGGCAGTGTAGGGGGTCGTGCTGGGGCTGGTGTTTCAGGGTTTTGGGAAGAGCAGTGGTGTTCGGGCAGTGTAGGGGGTCATGCTGGGGGTAGTGTTTCAGGGTTTAGGGCAGTGCAGTGGTGTTCGGGCAGTGTTGGGGGTCGTGCTGGGGGTGGTGTTTCAGGGTTTAGGTCAGTGGTGTTCGGGCAGTGTAGGGGGTCTTGCTGGGGGTGATGTTTCAGGGTTTAGGGCAGTGCAGTGGTGTTCGGGCAGTGTAGGGGGTCTTGCTGGGGGTGATGTTTCAGGGTTTAGGGCAGTGCAGTGGTGTTCGGGCAGTGTAGGGGGTCTTGCTGGGGGTAGTGTTTCAGGGTTTAGGGCGGTGCAGTGGTGTTCGTGCAGTGTAGGGGGTTGTGCTGGGGGTGGTGTTTCAGGGTTTAGGGCAGTGCAGTAGTGTTCGGGCAGTGTAGGGGGTCGTGCAGGGGGTGGTGTTTCAGGGTTTAGGGCAGTGCAGTGGTGTTCTGGCAGTGTAGGGGGTCATGCTGGGGGTGGGGTTTCAGGGTTTAGGGCAGTACAGTGGTGTTCGGGCAGTGTAGGTGGTCGTGCAGGGGGTGGTGTTTCAGGGTTTAGGGCAGTGCAGTGGTGTTCGGGCAGTGTAGGGGGTCGTGCTGGGGCTGGTGTTTCAGGGTTTAGGGCAGTGCAGTGGTGTTCGGGCAATGTAGGGGTCTTGCTGGGGGTGGTGTTTCAGGGTTTAGGGCAGTGGTGTTCGGGCAGTGTAGGGGGTCTTGCTGGGGGTGATGTTTCAGGGTTTAGGGCAGTGCAGTGGTGTTCGGGCAGTGTAGGGGGTCTTGCTGGGGGTAGTGTTTCAGGGTTTAGGGCAGTGCAGTGGTGTTCGTGCAGTATAGGGGGTTGTGCAGGGGGTGGTGTTTCAGGGTTTAGGGCAGTGCAGTGGTGTTCGGGCAGTGTAGGGGGTCGTGCTGGGGCTGGTGTTTCAGGGTTTAGGGCAGTGCAGTGGTGTTCGGGCAGTGTAGGGGGTGGTGCTGGGGCTGGTGTTTCAGGGTTTAGGGCAGTGCAGTGGTGTTCGGGCAGTGTAGGGGGTCATGCTGGGGCTGGTGTTTCAGGGTTTAGGGCAGTGCAGTGGTGTTCGGGCAGTGTAGGGGGTCTTGCTGGGGCTGGTGTTTCAGAGTCTAGGGCAATGCAGTGGTGTTCGGGCAGTGTAGGGGGTCTTCCTGGGGCTGGTGTTTCAGGGTTTAGGGCAGTGCAGTGGTGTTCGGGCAGTGTAGGGGGTCGTGCTGGGGGTGGTGTTTCAGGGTTTAGGGCAGTGCAGTAGTGTTCGGGCAGTGTAGGGGGTCGTGCTGGGGCTAGTGTTTCAGGGTTTAGGGCAGTGCAGTGGTGTTCGGGCAGTGTAGGGGGTCATGCTGGGGCTGGTGTTTCAGGGTTTAGGGCAGTGCAGTGGTGTTCGGGCAGTGTAGGGGTCTTGCTGGGGCTGGTGTTTCAGAGTCTAGGGCAATGCAGTGGTGTTCGGGCAGTGTAGGGAGTCTTGCTGGGGCTGGTGTTTCAGGGTTTAGGGCAGTGCAGTGGTGTTCGGGCAGTGTAGGGGGTCGTGCAGGGGGTGGTGTTTCAGGGTTAGGGCAGTGCAGTGGTGTTCGGGCAGTTTAGGGGGTCGCGCTGGGGGTGGTGTTTCAGGGTTTAGGGCAGTTCAGTGGTGTTCGGGCAGTATAGGGGGTCATGCACGGGGTGGTGTTTCAGGGTTTAGGGCAGTGCAGTGGTGTTCGGGCAGTGTAGGGTGTTGTGCTGGGGCTGGTGTTTCAGGGTTTAGGGCAGTGCAGTGGTGTTCGGGCAGTGTAGGGGGTCGTGCTGGGGCTGGTGTTTCAGGGTTTAGGGTAGTGCAGTGGTGTTCGGGCAGTGTAGGCGGTCGTGCTGGGGCTGGTGTTTCAGGGTTTAGGGCAGTGCAGTGGTGCTTGGGCAGTGTAGGGGGTCGTGCTGGGGGTGATGTTTCAGGGTTTAGGGTAGTGCAGTGGTGTTCGGGCAGTGTAGGGGGTCGTGCAGGGGGTGGTGTTTCAGGGTTTAGGGCAGTGCAGTGGTGTTCGGGCAGTGTAGGGGGTCGTGCTGGGGCTAGTGTTTCAGGGTTTAGGGCAGAGCAATGGTGCTCAGGCAGTGTAGGGGGTTGTGCTGGGGGTGATGTTCAGGGTTTATGGCAGTGCAGTGGTGTTAGGGCAGTGTAGGGGGTCGTGCTGGGGGTGGTGTTTCAGGGCTTAGGGCAGTGCAGTGGTGTTCCGGCAGTGTAGGGGGTCGTGCAGGGGGTGGTGTTTCAGGGTTTAGTGCAGTGGTGTTTGGGCAGTGTAGGGGGTCGTGCTGGGGTGGTGTTTCAGGGTTTAGGGCAGTGCAGTGGTGTTCGGGCAGTGTAGGGGGTCGTGCTGGGGGTGGTGTTTCAGGGTTTAGGGCAGTGCAGTGGTGTTCGGGCAGTGTAGGGGGTCGTGCTGGGGCTGGTGTTTCAGGGTTTAGGGCAGTGCAGTGGTGTTCGGGCAGTGTAGGGGGTCGTGCTGGGGCTGGTGTTTCAGGGTTTTGGGCAGAGCAGTGGTGTTCGGGCAGTATAGGGGGTCGTGCTGGGGGTGGTGTTTCAGGGTTTAGGGGAGTGCAGTGGTGTTCGGGCAGTGTAGGGGGTCTTGCTGGGGGTGGTGTTTCAGGGTTTAGGGCAGTGCAGTGGTGTTCGGGCAGTGTAGGGGTCTTGCTGGGGGTGGTGTTTCAGGGTTTAGGGCAGTGGTGTTCGGGCAGTGTGGGGGTCTTGCTGGGGGTGATGTTTCAGGGTTTAGGGCAGTGCAGTGGTGTTCGGGCAGTGTAGGGGGTCTTGCTGGGGGTAGTGTTTCAGGGTTTAGGGCGGTGCAGTGGTGTTCGTGCAGTGTAGGGGGTCGTGCTGGTGGTGGCGTTTCAGGGTTTACGGCAGTGCAGTAGTGTTCGGGCAGTGTAGGGGGTCGTGCAGGGGTATTGTTTCAGTGTTTAGGGCAGTGCAGTGGTGTTCTGGCAGTGTAGAAGGTCATGCTGGGGGTGGGGTTTCAGGGTTTAGGGCAGTACAGTGGTGTCCGGGCAGTGTAGGTGGTCGTGCAGGGGTGGTGTTTCAGGGTTTAGGGCAGTGCAGTGGTGTTCGGGCAGTGTAGGGGGTCGTGCTGGGGCTGGTGTTTCAGGGTTTAGGGCAGTGCAGTGGTGTTCGGGCAGTGTAGGGGGTCTTGCTGGGGGTGGTGTTTCAGGGTTTAGGGCAGTGGTGTTCGGGCAGTGTAGGGGTCTTGCTGGGGGTGATGTTTCAGGGTTTAGGGCAGTGCAGTGGTGTTCGGGCAGTGTAGGGGGTCTTGCTGGGGGTAGTGTTTCAGGGTTTAGGGCAGTGCAGTGGTGTTCGTGCAGTATAGGGGGTCGTGCTGGGGATGGTGTCTCTGGGTTTAGGGCAGTGCAGTAGTGTTCGAGCAGTGTAGGGGGTTGTGCAGGGGGTGGTGTTTCAGGGTTTAGGGCAGTGCAGTGGTGTTCGGGCAGTGTAGGGGGTCTTGCTGGGGGTGGTGTTTCAGGGTTTAGGGCAATGCAGTGGTGTTCGGGCAGTGTAGGGGGGTCTTGCTGGGGTGGTGTTTCAGGGTTTAGGGCAGTGGTGTTCGGGCAGTGTAGGGGGTCTTGCTGGGGGTGATGTTTCAGGGTTTAGGGCAGTGCAGTGGTGTTTGGGCAGTGTAGGGGGTCTTGCTGGGGGTAGTGTTTCAGGGTTTAGGGTGGAGCAGTGGTGTTCGTGCAGTGTAGGGGGGTCGTGCTGGGGGTGGTGTTACAGGGTTTAGGGCAGTGCAGTAGTGTTCGGGCAGTGTAGGGGGTCGTGCAGGGGGTGGTGTTTCAGGGTTTAGGGCAGTGCAGTGGTGTTCTGGCAGTGTAGAAGGTCATGCTGGGGGTGGGTTTTCAGGGTTTAGGGCAGTACAGTGGTGTTCGGGCAGTGTAGGTGGTCGTGCAGGGGTGGTGTTTCAGGGTTTAGGGCAGTGCAGTGGTGTTCGGGCAGTGTAGGGGGTCGTGCTGGGGCTGGTGTTTCAGGGTTTGGGCAGTGCATTGGTGTTCGGGCAGTGTAGGGGGTCTTGCTGGGGGTGGTGTTTCAGGGTTTAGGGCAGTGGTGTTCGGGCAGTGTAGGGGTTCTTGCTGGGGGTGATGTTTCAGGATTTAGGGCAGTGCAGTGGTGTTCGGGCAGTGTAGGGGGTCTTGCTGGGGGAAGTGTTTCAGGGTTTAGGGCAGTGCAGTGGTGTTCGTGCAGTATAGGGGGTCGTGCTGGGGATGGTGTTTCTGGGGTTAGGGCAGTGCAGTAGTGTTCGAGCAGTGTAGGGGGTTGTGCAGGGGGTGGTGTTTCAGGGTTTAGGGCAGTGCAGTGGTGTTCGGGCAGTGTAGGGGGTCGCGCTGGGGGTGGTGTTTCAGGGTTTAGGGCAGTTCAGTGGTGTTCGGGCAGTATAGGGGGTCATGCACGGGGTGGTGTTTCAGGGTTTAGGGCAGTGCAGTGGTGTTCGGGCAGTGTAGGGTGTTGTGCTGGGGCTGGTGTTTCAGGGTTTAGGGCAGTGCAGTGGTGTTCGGGCAGTGTAGGGGGTCGTGCTGGGGCTGGTGTTTCAGGGTTTAGGGTAGTGCAGTGGTGTTCGGGCAGTGTAGGCGGTCGTGCTGGGGCTGGTGTTTCAGGGTTTAGGGCAGTGCAGTGGTGTTCGGGCAGTGTAGGGGGTCGTGCTGGGGCTGGTGTTTCAGGGTTTAGGGCAGTGCAGTGGTGCTTGGGCAGTGTAGGGGGTCGTGCTGGGGGTGATGTTTCAGGGTTTAGGGTAGTGCAGTGGTGTTCGGGCAGTGTAGGGGGTCGTGCAGGGGCTGGTGTTTCAAGGTTTAGGGCAGTGCAGTGGTGTTCGGGCAGTGTAGGGGGTCATGCTGGGGCTGGTGTTTCAGGGTTTTGGGCAGAGCAGTGGTGTTCGGGCAGTGTAGGGGGTCATGCTGGGGGTAGTGTTTCAGGGTTTAGGGCAGTGCAGTGGTGTTCGGGCAGTGTAGGGGGTCGTGCTGGGGGTGGTGTTTCAGGGTTTAGGTCAGTGGTGTTCGGGCAGTGTAGGGGGTCTTGCTGGGGGTGATGTTTCAGGGTTTAGGGCAGTGCAGTGGTGTTCGGGCAGTGTAGGGGGTCTTGCTGGGGGTGAGGTTTCAGGGTTTAGGGCAGTGCAGTGGTGTTCGGGCAGTGTAGGGGGTCTTGCTGGGGGTAGTGTTTCAGGCTATAGGGCGGTGCAGTGGTGTTCGTGCAGTGTAGGGGGTTGTGCTGGGGGTGGTGTTTCAGGGTTTAGGGCAGTGCAGTAGTGTTCGGGCAGTGTAGGGGGTCGTGCAGGGGGTGGTGTTTCAGGGTTTAGGGCAGTGCAGTGGTGTTCTGGCAGTGTAGGGAGTCATGCTGGGGGTGGGGTTTCAGGGTTTAGGGCAGTACAGTGGTGTTCGGGCAGTGTAGGTGGTCGTGCAGGGGGTGGTGTTTCAGGGTTTAGGGCAGTGCAGTGGTGTTCGGGCAGTGTAGGGGGTCGTGCTGGGGCTGGTGTTTCAGGGTTTAGGGCAGTGCAGTGGTGTTCGGGCAGTGTAGGGGGTCTTGCTGGGGGTGGTGTTTCAGGGTTTAGGGCAGTGGTGTTCGGGCAGTGTAGGGGGTCTTGCTGGGGGTGATGTTTCAGGGTTTAGGGCAGTGCAGTGGTGTTCGGGCAGTGTAGGGGGTCTTGCTGGGGGTAGTGTTTCAGGGTTTAGGGCAGTGCAGTGGTGTTCGTGCAGTATAGGGGGTTGTGCAGGGAGTGGTGTTTCAGGGTTTAGGGCAGTGCAGTGGTGTTCGGGCAGTGTAGGGGGTCGCGCTGGGGGTGGTGTTTCAGGGTTTAGGGCAGTTCAGTGGTGTTGGGGCAGTGTAGGGGTTCATGCACGGGGTGGTGTTTCAGGGTTTAGGGCAGTGCAGTGGTGTTCGGGCAGTGTAGGGTGTTGTGCTGGGGCTGGTGTTTCAGGGTTCAGGGCAGTGCAGTGGTGTTCAGGCAGTGTAGGGGGTCGTGCTGAGGCTGGTGTTTCACGGTTTAGGGCAGTGCAGTGGTGTTCGGGCAGTGTAGGGGGTCGTGCTGGGGCTGGTGTTTCAGGGTTTAGGGCAGTGCAGTGGTGTTCGGGCAGTGTAGGCGGTCGTGCTGGGGCTGGTGTTTCAGGGTTTAGGGCAGTGCAGTGGTGTTCGGGCAGTGTAGGGGGTCGTGCTGGGGCTGGTGTTTCAGGGTTTAGGGCAGTGCAGTGGTGCTCAGGCAGTGTAGGGGGTCGTGCTGGGGGTGATGTTTCAGGGTTTAGGGTAGTGCAGTGGTGTTCGGGCAGTGTAGTTGGTCGTGCAGGGGCTGGTGTTTCAAGGTTTAGGGCAGTGCAGTGGTGTTGAGGCAGTGTAGGGGGTCGTGCTGGGGCTGGTGTTTCAGGGTTTTGGGCAGAGCAGTGGTGTTCGGGCAGTGTAGGGGGTCATGCTGGGGTTAGTGTTTCAGTGTTTAGGGCAGTGCAGTGGTGTTCGGGCATTGTAGGGGGTCGTGCTGGGGGTGGTGTTTCAGGGTTTAGGTCAGTGGTGTTCGGGCAGTGTAGGGGGTCTTGCTGGGGGTGATGTTTCAGGGTTTAGGGCAGTGAGGGTGGTGTTCGGGCAGTGTAGGGGGTCTTGCTGGGGGTAGTGTTTCAGGGTTTAGGGCAGTGCAGTGGTGTTCGGGCAGTGTAGGGGGTCATGCTGGGGGTGGTGTTTCAGGGTTTAGGGCAGTGCAGTGGTGTTCAGGCAGTGTAGGGGGTCGTGAAGGGGTGGTGTTTCAGGGTTTAGGGCAGAGCAGTGGTGTTTGGGCAGTGTAGGGGGTCGTGCTAGGGGTGGTGTTTCAGGGTTTAGGGCAGTGCAGTGGTGTTCGGGCAGTGTAGAGGGTCATGCAGGGGCTGGTGTTTCAGGGTTTAGGGCAGTGCAGTGGTGTTCGGGCAGTGTAGGGGGTCGTGCTGGGGGTAGTGTTTTAGGGTTTGGGGTAGTGCAGTGGTGCTTGTGTAGTGTAGGGGGTCGTGCTGAGGGTAGTGTTTTAGGGTTTAGGGTAGTGCAGTGGTGTTTGTGTAGTGTAGGGGGTCATGTTTTAGGGTAGTGCAGTGGTGTTTGGGTAGTGTAGGGGGTCATGCTGGGGGTAGTGTTTTAGGATTTAGGTTAGTGCAGTGGTGTGTGGGTAGTGTAGGGGGTCGTGCTGGGGGTAGTGTTTTAGGGTTTAGGGTAGTGCAGTGTTGTTTGTGTAGTGTAGGGGGTCATGCTGGGGGTAGTGTTTTAGGGTTTAGGGTAGTGCAGTGGTGCTTGTGTAGTGTAGGGGGTCGTGCTGGGGGTAGTGTTTTAGGGTTTAGGGTAGTGCAGTGGTGTTTGTGTAGTGTAGGGGGTCATGTTTTAGGGTAGTGCAGTGGTGTTTGGGTAGTGTAGGGGTCGTGCTGGGGGTAGTGTTTTAGGGTTTAGGATAGTGCAGTGGTGCTTGTGTAGTGTAGGGGGTCGTGCTGGGGGTAGTGTTTTAGGGTTTAAGGTAATGCAGTGGTGTTTTTGTAGTGTAGGGGGTCATGTTTTAAGATGCAATGCTCCAATACCTGACCAGTCTGCACTACATAAAACTGCAAAAAAACTAAAAATAAAAAGTGTTTTGCACACTTTTGTCATTGGGCTATATGTGGGCTACATCTGGGTAATATTTGTGCTACATTTGGGCTCTTTTTTCACTGGTGGCCATCTTGGAAGACTTCTTTGTTATGAAGTTTCCTAATTTCTTCATTTACTGCAGTCTCCTCAGTAGGAAATGCTTTCAGTTTTTTACTTTGATTCCATCAAGAAGGCATTCAGATGTGTCTCACATCTGCCATAAATTCAGAATGTTAGCACTCTAGTTGCTCATTAGATCACTGGAGTAAAGCTACTGCTCACCAGGGAGTTAACTGGTAGTCTGCTGCTGGTATTGAAAGTGATTGTTTCAGTCTGCATGTCAGAATTTTCTAATGAAATAGAAGAGGATTTGAGATCTCACTTAAAACATGCCCTAATTTTTCTTTCTGCAGCACTAACCATAATTTCTATTTCAAAAAGAACCCCTCATTTTGTTCCTTTTAAATTAAATGTTTTAAGTGTTACCGGTTTATTCCAATCAAGATGGCTTCAGGTGTGCCATACTTTTGTCATAAGTAAGGCTGTTAGCGCTCTAGTTGTTCTTTAGAACACTCTGGGAAGCTGCAGTAGAACAAAAAGGCATCAACTGGCAGGCTGCTCCTGTTGAAATATAACAGGAAGATATTTGAGATCACACTTGAAATATGTCCTAATTTTTCTTTCTACAGCACTAACCATAATTTCTATGACAAAATGAACCCCATCATTTTGTTCCTTTTTAAATTAAATGTTTTAAGTGTTACCAGTTTATTCCAATCAAGATGGCTTCAGGTGTGCCATACTTTTGTCATAAGTAAGGCTGTTAGCACTCTAGTTGTTCTTTAGAACACTCTGGGAAGCTGCAGTAGAACACAAAGGCATCAACTGGCAGGCTGCTCCTGTTGAAATATAACAGGAAGATATTTGAGATCACACTTGAAACATGTCCTAATTTTTCTTTCTACAGCACTAACCATAATTTCTATTTCAAAAAGAACCCCTCATTTTGTTCCTTTTTAAATTAAATGTTTTAAGTGTTACCGGTTTATTCCAATCAAGATGGCTTCAGGTGTGCCATACTTTTGTCATAAGTAAGGCTGTTAGCGCTCTAGTTGTTCTTTAGAACACTCTGGGAAGCTGCAGTAGAACAGAAAGGCATCAACTGGCAGGCTGCTCCTGTTGAAATATAACAGGAAGATATTTGAGATCACACTTGAAATATGTCCTAATTTTTCTTTCTACAGCACTAACCATAATTTCTATGACAAAATGAACCCCATCATTTTGTTCCTTTTTAAATTAAATGTTTTAAGTGTTACCAGTTTATTCCAATCAAGATGGCTTCAGTTGTGCCATACTTTTGTCATAAGTAAGGCTGTTAGCACTCTAGTTGTTCTTTAGAACACTCTGGGAAGCTGCAGTAGAACACAAAGGAATCAACTGACAGTCTCTGCCCTTGTTGGATGTATATGTTTTACTGAGAATGTCAGACTTCATTCTCACATGAGTGAGAAAGATAATGTGAATTTACAGAAAATATGCTCTCATTTTAGCTTCTGGAGCACCTTCCAAACCTCCATGGGACAAGCATGAGAAAATAGTGTTCTCTCAAACATGATTCATGATATCCCAGCAGAAGGTTTTTCACATGGTAAAATCACCTTAGAATACACCACAATTCCTAAAATTAGTATGGTACCATCAACAAATAAATTCTAATGTAACTAAAGCCTGTTATCACCCTTTATAGTTCTCCTTTTGGTGACCCTCAAAATCTTCTATTCACTACAATGCATTTCAATGAGGTACTATCATTTATATTGGTCCCAAGATGGCTGCCAGCAATTCCAGGATGAAGTGCTGACAGACAATCAGATCTCACGATGACATGTGTGGTTAGGCTCCGCCCAGATATATATGTGACTTTACTTTTGATTTTCTCAGGAACTACTGAACGGATTTACACCATTTAAGCAAAAGGCACGACACTGAACCAAGGGCTACCTCTTTGCCAAATTTGGTGTAATTCCGTTCAGCAGTTCGGGCTGTAGCTGCGACTAAAGGTTCCTATGGAAAAATGAATGGGGAAAACTCGTTTAGGGACCCCCCTTTTTTCTCGGCCCCCGCTTGACGTATCACCCCGAGACTTTCAGGATAGGAGCGGACCGGAGCGCCCCAACAAGTTGGAAACTTTCGCGAAGATTCGTCAGCCGGCGCCAACGTTATTTCAAATAGAATGTCGCAGATTTCCTATGGATAATAGGTTTTAACTATAACTATCTACTGGCGACCGCCAGTAGATAATATATATATATATATATATATACACATACAGTTTAAGGTAAAAGCACACATTGCAACAGAGGTCCCTAACACTGAAGGGTCTAAACTTTGTGCTGTTGTACGCATTGTACAAGAACAGAAGGCCGTCGCTCACAGTCAGGAAAGCTAATGGCTGAAGTGGGTTGAACCTCTAACCCATGCTCTATGCTGTAGTGGGCTGAGGCAGAATGCGAACAACACTACAGCATGCCAATGGATGAAGAGGTTTGACAGAAATCTCTTGTCAGAAAATATATCAAATATATCTATATATATATTAAACACAAAATGTTTCTTGTTTGGGGAAAGAAATACAAAGACGTGGTCTGGTGTCCCTTGCAGGCCACCATCATGGATTGCAAGCAATTCACAGGGGGTCACAAATTGCATCCTCCCTAATTATTATTGATCAGGCAGGTCATTTTTCGATCTCCTGTGAATATATAATTTTCAATGCAACCTAATATTGCAAACGTGAGATCGCGATTGCATACGCAAATCAGTAGTGGGTGTGCAGTCTGGATATCTCACCTGTGCGAATGTTTGTTAGTGCATTGGCCCCTCGCCTTGACTATTGTGTAAAGTTCCAAAGTCCTCATTAGAGATATTGCAGCTAGTATTGGAGACCTGACATACTGGGGCTTATTTCCAAGCCCCTTGCTCTGCCGGTACTTAACTTTTTCCCATATTAAAAGTGACGCACCGGAGGTAGAAGGGGCTTGTAAATAAGCCCCACTGTATTTTGTTGTGAAGACTGCTTTACCAGCAGACTAAATTCAGAATGGAGATTGTCCAGAGATGGGCGACGAAAAAACTGCCTGGCTTAATCTTCAGGGCCTGCGAACTGCCTGGCTTAATCCGCAGGGCCTGCGAGGGGAGGTCTGTGGAGGTGGATTTACATATACACAGCTGGTGGAAAAGGACATTCAAATTCAGACACGGTGAAGAGGCAGCATTAGCCATCGAAAGGCTTCCTTAAACCTGCAGGTCATGCAGTGAGACTGGGTTGGGCGTCTCCGGGGGAACATTCAGGGATGTAACACAGAGCCCCGCAGCCCCTGCCACGGACTGGAGGGGGGCCCTCAAGCGCCCATGCAATGCTCCTAAAATGTAGTAAAATAAAGAACATCAAATGCTGCTGCCTGTCAAAAGCCTGCTCCGTGAGATATGTTGGCAGTTTTCTGAAGAATCACAGTTGCAAAATGTATTGATTAATTGTTGCAATATAGAAAATCCCAGGGAAAAGGCACCCATGTGAGGAAGAGAGAGTAAGAACCGAGAGAAACAGTGGGAATTACCCACCAGAGAAAGAGAAATTAGACACTATGGAGAGTCTCTACAGCGGCGGCTCTTCTGCTAAGGTGGAGGACAGTGGAGGCCGGCATGACTCGTGGGTGGTGGGGCAGGAGCAGGCGTGGGGGGCTGAGGGGAGGGCGCGGGTTGTGCAATGAGAAAAAAAGTACACTTACTTTGCCGCCGGGTCCCATGTCTCTGCTCCTTGCTCTTGCTCTCCTCGTGGGACTCGAGTAACAGGAAGCCAGGAAGAACAGCCAGGCTCCCCTGACCAATCACTACGCTGCAATACAGTGTTGTGATTGGTAAGCACCCAGGCTCCCCTGACCAATCACAACGCTGCAATGCAGCTTTGTGATTGGTTTTGGGCATCCTGGTTCGACGCTCAACCAGGGAATGGGGGCCTGGGTATGTTCTCCATGCAGGCTGTAATGTCGCCTGTATGGAGAACGGAGAAAGTGCGCATGACTGGTTTGGGCTGCCCGAGAGGGCCGACCAAACAGTCATTGCGCACTTAGGAGTGGGCAAACCACTCCTCCCCTGCCCTGCTCCGAGAGCAGAGCAGCCCCTCCCACCCACCCGCCCGCAAAGGAAACATAAAATGATAATAACTCAAAGATATTATCATTTCATATTTCCTTTACTTTACACTGCTCAAAGCAGTGGGGCGACGCTCCTCTGCCATAGCGGAGGCGCCGCCACTGGCGGAGGAACGCCACCCCACTGCTCTGCGAGCAGTTTAAAAAGGAAAACTAAAATGATAATAACTAATGTTATTATCATTTTAGTTTTCCTTCCTGCTTAGGTGCAGGGCGTGGCAGGTAAGGCTGGGCTGGCCAGAGCAGGGGCCAGGGGGAGGAGTGTGAAGCACACTCTAAAGTAAGCAGGATGGTTTGGACAGCCATCTTGGGCCGGCCAAATAGTCCTGCGCACTTTGCATGTTCCACACCAGACTGCATTACACAGCTTGGTGGGGAACATGCACCAAACCACGGCGCTCAGACCAATCACAACGCTGCTGTAAGGCAGCATTGTGATTGGCTAGGGGATTCTGGGACGCTGTGTGCTTCCTGTTGCAGCTTGGAGAAGACGACGGAGGAGAGGTAGCAGCCGGTGGCTCTCAGGTAAGACATTTTATTTAATTTTTTTATTCCCTCCCTCTGCTCCCCCACCCCACCACCCCCGTTCAGTAGCAGCCGGTACTGATAGAGAGGGAGAGATGCAAACTATAAAGAGTTAAGTGAGTTAAGAGACAGCTGAGTGAAAGAGAGACAGAGAAACAGAGAGAGTTAGGTTATAAAGAGATAGGCGAGAAAAGTAGCTGTTGTGAGCAAAGGATAGAGAATAGAAAGAAAAGAGAGAGATATCAGATAGAAACAGAAAGAGAGGCATGTAGGCAATATAAACACAGTTGCATGACAGAGAGGCAGAGAAAGGTGAAAGCGAGAGAGAGCGAGGCTATAAAACGACAGGTGAGAAAAAGAGCAGAGTGAAAAAGTGAAAGAGGAGAAAGTGAAAGGGGAATACAGCACTTAGGCCCTGATCAATACTGCTGCGGAGATGTATAGAGTATTTATTGCACTGGAAAAATCTCTACGCCCCTGGGTTTGGACTTTTTCAAGTGCAATAAATAGCACCTATATAGCACCTATTCAGAATTTTCCCCAGTGACAGGTAATAACATGCATCAAAATCTCCTTGTCCCGGTAATTACCGGGCCTTTTTCCCCGTTAAACCAGTCTCTGAATCTTTGTGAAGGTAGCTATGGGGGACAAGGCTGGTTGGGATATATATATATATATATATATTCACAACACTGATCCCCAAAAGGGAGCTTCTCACCGCACTCACAACTCCGTGCTTCTCTATGCAGTTCCAATAAATTCCATCCACTTAATGCAGTTCAAGGGTGTTTATTCATAGCCTGCCAACACACCCCTACGCGTTTCAGTCTCCACCGAGACAAGGTCTCGGTGGAGACTGAAACAGCGTAAGTGTGTGTTGGCAGGCTATGAATAAACACCCTTGAACTGCATTAAGTGGATGGAATCTATTGGAACTGCATAGAGAAGCACGGAGTTGTGAGTGCGGTGAAGCTCCCTTGGGGATCAGTGTTGTGAATATTGGAAACGGCTTGGTCCTGCCGTACTCGTCCACGCACCACCACAGAAGCGCCCTTGGCCAGGAAAATGGGACCATGCGGAAAGGAATATATATATATATATATATATATATATATATATATATTATGAAACAGGATTCGCCTCAAGCAGCTCCTCAGCTACTCCATTTCATGCAGAAAAGACGAAGAGCGGACCCAAAGTTCTTGGTGCAATTTCAGATAGTGCTTTATTAAGTGCCCAGCATATCCGCCATTACGCGTTTCGACCCCAACTCGGGCCTTGATTACATGTGTATATATATATATATATATATATATATATATATATATATATATATATATATATATATATATATACCTACTGGCGGTCGCCAGTAGGTAGTTATAGTTAGGACCTAGTTTCCATAGGAAAAGCGTTTTTGTTTTCCTAATAACTTTGGCGTCGTTTGACGAATCTTCGCGAAATTTTCAAAACTAGTGGGGCACTCCGGTCAGCTCCTTTCTTGAAAGTTTCAGGGTGATTCATCAAGCGGGGGCCGAGAAAAAAGGGGGGTCCCAAAACGCGTTTTCCCCATGTAATTTTCCATAGGAAACTTTAGACAAAGCTATAGCCCGAACTGCTGAACGGAATTACACCAAATTTGGCAAAAAAGTAGGGCTTGGTTCAGAAAGATCCCTTTTTGTTAAATGGTGTAAATCCGTTCAGTAGCTGCTGAGAAATTAAAGAAAGAAAAAATGTATATATCTGAGTACCGAGGAGGGTTTGCGAACCCTCCCGAGCACGAGCTTCACTCTGATTGGCTGCCAACACTCCAAACCAGGAACTGTTGGCAGGCATTTTGTGACTCGGTAGAACCGAGCTAGAAGAAAACTGTTTCAAAAAGGATGAAAAATAAGAAAAGGGGGCAGGGTAGAAACACCCTGACCCCCTAGGCCTGCTCAGGCCTGCTCAGGTTGCGAATCCTGCCTAGAAAATTAAATAAAAACAAAGCGCAGGCTCCCGTGCTTCATTTTCAAAAAGCCCCCGGGTAGGCCAGGTCCCGGAGGCAATCAATGATTTATTTGCGGGGGCCCGTGGGGGCCCCTGCAGCCCTGGGGACCGCCACCTCCCCGGGGCTGAAATAAAAAAAAACTGTGTGGGGGGCTCCTGCCCCTCCCCGGGGCATTCAATATTTAAATACAGGGGTCCGTTGCGGACCCCCAGGGACCACCACCTCCCCGGGGCTTTGAAATGGAGGGAGGGGGGCTGCGTGGCCCCCCTCCAGGAGCCCTCGATGGCCCTGGGGACCACCACCCACCAGGGCCGGCTCCTGCAGTGTCCCGGGGTGCCCACCCCCGGGACATTGCCGTTTGCTATGACAGGGTGGGAGCACGGCTCCTGTCCTGCCATAGCAAACTCTGCTTTGCGTCCTTGAAGCGAGAGCAGGAAAGCCTGCTCTCGCTTCAACGAAGCAAAGCAGAATTGCTTTTGAGCAAGGGGAGCTGCATGTCAGCAGCTCCCCTTGCTCAAAAGCAATGCCGGCTCCTGCAGGAGGCGGGGAGCCGGCAGGGACCATGGGGGCATTGGGGCTCCCCCCATGGTCCCCAACATGAGGCCAGACCCCGGGGGATGGGGTCCCCGGGGCCAGAAGTGGCCTGGGAGGGGGCCACACGGCCCCCCTTCCTCAATAAAATATATTTTTTTTTTTAAAAAGAGGCACAGCCCCGGTGGATGGGGTCCCTGGGGCCAATAGAGGCCTCAGGAGTGGGGCCACGCAGCCCCCCTCCTTAAAAAAAAAAAATATGTGGCCATGCCCCGGGGGATGGGGTCCCCGGGGTAAAAATGGACCGGGAGGGGGGCCACGCCACCCCCTTTCCTTTTAAAAAAACGAATTGGCAATGCCCCGGGGGATGGGGTCCCCGGGACGAATATAAATTAATGAAAGTGGACGTTTTTTTTTTCCGCAAAAGTTTGGAGTCGCGGCCCTTGCGCGGCGCTCAGCGCAGCCCCTAGTGTGAACGCGATGGGTGCGCGGTGCTCAGCGCGGCCCCCTAGTGTAAACACGATGGGTGGCAGCTCTCAGCGCGGCCCCCTAGTGTAAACGCGATGGGTGTGCGGTTTGAAAAGGCTGTGTTGGTGGTTTTTCTAAACTCTGTCAGGCAGTTAAAACTCTCCTGTTAAAGCCCGTTTCCTTGAAGAAACCGGGCCCTAGATGGTTTGATTCTGCATGCTCTGCTGCCAACAGGAACTTGCGTATGGCTTTGTCAGCTGACCCCAGGTGTTTCCATGATGTAATACAGGCTAGACAGATGTATAAACTAGCTATTACTAACCGGAAAGAGGCACTCGTAAGGGATCGTTGGGAAGCCCTATCGCAGGCTGCTACGGAAAAAAGGGGTAACTTATTTTGGACTGCTGTAAGGGATCTTAGATCCATGGGACAGCTATTAACACCAATTAGCTGCACAATCTCGAGCCAGTCCTGGGAAAATCATTTTTCAAATATTTATGCCACCCCGCAGGGAGAGATTGAACAGCTGGAGTATAGTCTCCCCAATACTCTTCAAATCACACTCCCTGAAATAGAAGAGGCTATCCATCAGTCTATCGGGAATAAAGCCCCTGGCCCGGATGGGTTACCGATTGATATTATCAAATGGATCCCGGACTTCTGGGCTCCCTTCTCCTGAATGTTTTTAATCACTGTATGTTGGGCCCGCTCCCTGATACTTGGGCAAAAAGTATTATAGTTCCAATATTTAAAAGGGGACAGGTCACAGCCCATTAATTACAGACCAATATCGTTGATTGATAACACTGTTAAAATACTGGGCAGAGTCCTATATAACAAGATCCTGGAATGGTCAGAGGAATATGGCATTTTAGAGCGCTGCCAGTTAGGCTTTCGTAGGAAGGTTGGTACCATCGAGCAATGTCTGAACCTCAGCCTTGTGATTGGGAAATATACCATTGCTCGTAAAACTCCTGTCTACCTGGCCTTCATGGATTTGTCCTCAGCTTTTGATTTTGTCAACAGGTCAAAGCTGTGGGCTATCCTGTTGGGCCATGGTTTAGACGCTCCCCTGGTTCATTTCCTGGCTTATCTTCATAAGGACCTTCAGGCACAAGTAAGAATTGGTAGAGGTGGGGAGGTCTCAGGGCCTATCAAGGTAGGAAGGGGGTCAGGCAGGGATGCGTTCTGGCCCCCCTTCTTTTATTATTTATATTAACGGCCTGAACAAATCATTGATAGGTGCAACCAAAGATGTGCCTATGATTAACGGCAAACCTTTGCCAGTGTTACTTTATGCTGACGATGCGGTGCTTATAGGTCGCACCCCAAACTCATTGCGCATTTTAGTACAGTCGTTTGTTAAACATATGGACAGTTTGGATTTAAGAGCTAATTTAAAAAAATCATTTTTAATGTCTTGTGGCCCACAAAAACGCTCCTTACCTCCATCTCCGTTGGCAGCCAAAAATTAATATGCACTGGTAAATTCCCCTACCTTGGTGTGGTCTTTGCTGCGAACGGCTCCTGGACTGAGCATCTTTCTCAGTCCAGGAGCAAGTTCTCAAAGACCATCAATTCCATTTTTAGCTTTCCCCGTCCCAAGAACACTGGCGTTATTTTAGCTATCTTAAAAAAATTTAAATTGCAATGCGTCCCAGTAGCTACTTATGGAGCGGAGATTTGGGGCACCACAAACAGTTCCTGCATTCAGCGGGAAGAAAACAGATTCTGCAGGAAACTGTTGGGCGCCCCAATCTCGACATCTCATTATGTTTGCCATAAAGAATTAAGGGGCATATTAGCAAGACCCACGTTAAAATTATCGCCGTTTTAGCGGCAGGAAACTGCCGCTAAAACGGCGATAATGAGCTTGCTAATATGCGTTATAGAATTCAATAGAAGCCCAGGTTAGATGTGCAGGACATCTAACCTGGGCTTCTATTGAATTCCATAACGCATATTAGCAAGCCCATTATCGCCGTTTTAGCGGCAGTTTCCTGCCGCTAAAGCGGCGATAATTTTAACGTGGGTCTTGCTAATATGCCCCTCAATTTAAATTATGTCACTGATTTTATACGTGCTCGCCCGGCTCTCTTTTGGCTGTCTGTCTGGAAGAATGAGGAAGCTATTCTGACTAGAGATATCATCATGGACTGTTTGAAGTGTGAGAAAGGGATGGATATCCCCTGGCTATCCGGAGTTTATCAGAGCTTATGCAGTATTAATCAGGGTTGTATTTTTAGAAACCCTTGTAAAGCTGAAACACTATGGAAAATAGATCTTAGGAATGCACTTTACCTATTTTACAGTACCGAGCGTATAGCTCAGGAATCACAGAAAACCCTTGTCTCTAGTTATATGTCACTAGTCCAATATTGTTATCCCCTACCAAACTACCTCACCTTACCTATGAGTCACTGGGAAAGAAGTCTGTTATTCCGTCTCAGAGCAGGGACACTCAAGTTTGTATTATGTTTTCCCCTTGGTTATCATCCCAAAATTGATTTGGTACCCTGCCCATGTGACGGAATTAGCGGACAGACAACCCTGCACTTTTTATTCTTTTGCAAATATTATATGAAATATAGCAAGGGGACACTTTATCCCTATTTTAAAAAGAGGAAACCTGTTAGCCTGGATCTGGCTTATACAAGCATGCTTGGTATGATCGATGAGGAGCTTGTATTCCGCTTAAGTACTTTTCTGAGAGCTGCGATCTGGGCACGTCAGTCCATGTCAGACCCTTGAATTCTTAACTGTGATTGGTTATGTTGTAAATAATGCATTTTATTCATCATATTCTAAGATGTGAAATTGTGTCTGATAATTTTAACAGTTTTTTTTTTATGGTTGTACTTTTATGGATATACTGCCTATCCGAATAAAGATTATGAATTGAATTGAAAAGGCGCGATGGGTGCGCGACTCCAAGCAAAAATAATTAAGAATTTTTTTTTTTGAAAGCTTGGTTATATGTTGGGTTATTGGGTGGCTCTAAAAAGAGCCCTTGTTTTGATTGGGAGATTGTTGTAGCTACATGTAAGTGCGGATGCAGAGCTTCAGGTTGTTGAGAAACTCTCTGGGGCATATTCACAAGGAGCTATCGCCGAATTAACGGCACTTTATCGCAGCCAAAGTCGTGATAAATTTTCCCCCCCATTCACAAGCCGGTGTAAACAGCCCACAGCACCAGTTTACCCGGGATAGCACCCGCAAAAAACATCGCCACAGAGGACCCCCGCAAATATCGCTAATGAGATGCAGAGTAGGCGTTCCCGTGACAAAAGCCTAGAGAACAGCACACCTCAACATTCACAACGACCAGCCACATCCGCGATAAAAACACAAAACAGGCGATAAGGCGCGTTAGCACCAGGAAATCTACACCTGCTCTGACCTGGTGTAAAGTCGGACGGCAGCCAGCACCACAAAGGGAGCACAGCCCAGGGCCACATCCGAAGGGCAACAGATGCCATGGAGCCACCCATCATGCGGCCCGGACACCCAAGAGGGCCACAACACCCACCTCCACCACCCCAGGACCCCAACCCACACCCGGAACCCCCCCCCAGACCACGACAGACGCAGCGCAGACAAAGACAGCGGAACCCCAGGAAACGTACCAGCCGCACAAACCCAACATCTGACAATGTCACCGTCCACTACAGGCTGAAAGGGACAACCAACCTACGCATCCTGACCATCATCGCCTAACAGGCCTACGGCAACAACACAGCGGACAACCAACATCCCACCCCACACAAAGCTAATGGCGTGGCTGCACCTGTTGGCCCCTGGGACCCCCCATCCAACACCCGCCAGAGTCGGAGGAGTCTCACAGCCAGCCACATCCAAGTCCCCCACACCTGTCCTGGACATCACCATCACCCTGGTACCCCAGTCCCCATAAGTACAACACAATGCGCAGGATCCGCTGGAGACCAAGCAAGGACCATACGCCATAGCAGGATGCACGCACGTGCTGGGGGCAATACACAGCACACATGTACTACCTGTGCCCCCTGGTGACACAGCACACAATCACCGCAACAGGAAGCACACGTCTCACACCAATGTGCAGGCAACAACAGAACACCGTGGAACACCCAACAATGTCGCCTTCAAATACACAGCCAGTGTGCATGATACCTTCATCCTCCGACAGTCCATCATCAACCAGCGTTCCCAGGATGGCAACAAGGGAAATGCACAGCCCCTTGGCAATATACAAATGAACACCCCACATACCTCAACTCCACAACCATGCAACTCACAACGCTGGCAATGCACACGTCTCAAAATCACATACAACAGGCACAACAATATGCCCACCCACCAGACACGACAGAACAACTTACAATGTCCACATGGGCAAGCCCTGAACATGAGCCAGCAAAGGCATGGCACCTCAGCCACATAATAGCAGAATGTACGGAGAGGTGGCAACCAGGCATGTGTGAAGGATGCAGTAGAACCATGATTGGGAAAGTACACAATGCCAAGAGTGCCGGAGATGTGCTGGACACCTCGCAGTATGCAGAACACACCCATATCCATGGCGACATACACCGCTTGCGTATGGAGTGTAGTGGACAGTGGACGCCACCATGTCACCCCAGCCAGTGGGGGACCTCGCGGAAATGTTGCCTGTTACGCCCCCCCTAAGCATCAGTGGAGTGGGATGGCCCGGCATACGCCACGCCAGCGTAGGGGTGTGAATAAAAAGCACGTAGGCCTGGTCCTCTTCCGGAAAGACCCACGTCTCTGCTAGAGCGGCGCCTCCCACCTCGCCACTAGGCCGACGCCCTCCTCGTGAGCGGAGTTGCCTGCGATGTCGTGCGCCTGCCGGACCCCGGCACGCTGGACCACGAACCCGTCAGGCCAGCCCCTGCGCAGCCAGGCCACACTGATCACCTTCCGACACCGGCGAGTGTCAAGGAGGGCCCACCACGTGCCAGCGCAAGCCCCAAGCCCGAGGCCCGAGACCTTGGCAGCCACCTCAGACCATCACGGCCTCCACGACACAGGCCCGCTTTATTCCTTTTTTGTTTACGTACTCCACTGCCGCCCCCGGCCTACTCTTCGGACCAGTAGGTCCCATATGTGAAACTGTGTCCTGAGTCGTGAATGGCAGTGACCCCAAATCCGGGCCAGCGGCCACAGCACCAGACTCCCCCGATCAGTGAGGCATAGTTCCATATGGGCATCTTGTGACACGTGGTGCCACTAACCCTGTTCAACGCCAGCCTGCTACACGTGGTGCCACTAACCCTGTTCAACGCCAGCAGGCTACACGTGGATGAGGGACCAGGACTACCCTGCTGACCAGTAGGTCACACATCCAGCACCTAGTCGCAAAGCACGAATGGCAGAGTCCACACCAGTGGTCGCACGGAGAGGTGTAAGAGGAAGATGCGGCTCAGTCCGGACGAATGCCGGGTCACATACACGGAGGTGACCTTAACACGTGGTGCCACTGAACCTGAACTACGCAGGCCGGTGGGGCCATCCAACCCAAGCCGGAGACACTCAGTGAATGGGCCGTGCTGACCGCTGCCTCCGGCCTACACTGCGGTCCAGTAGGTCACAGAGCCTTGATTTGGCATTCTTGGAGTTCAAATATGTGTATCGGCATCATCGCAGACTGCATCCCCTCACAGCACCTGTGCCACTAAGTTTGTTCCCCGACATTCATGGACTCTCACTGGTCGTACATTGGTGGCGTTTGTGTCAATGGACTAGGGCCTAGTTTTCATCCTCATGTAGCTGATCCCGAATTGTTGGTGCAAACGAGGGTTGCGCTTTCCACTCCTCCATTTGCTGCTTCCAGATAACATCAGACCTTCCGCATCATGCCCTGGAGGACACCTTCCACTGTCCCCCGAAACCCTCCGCAACATACACCTCGAACATTGATGGGGACCTGCTCAGGTCGCATGGCCCATCTGACTGCACCGCAAGTCACCGTCCCGTGGCTGGGTGCCTGTGCCGGCCGCAGTGCATCCGGGGCCACTAACTCTGTGCTGCTCAGGCCTGGGACCCCTTCTTCTGAGACATTGAATGGCCTCTGTAGCGATGGTCTTGGGGTCATCAACGCCATGTGTCTGTGGCCCTGCGCTGTCCGCCTCCTCCGGCCCCAACTGCGGGCCACCAGGGCCCACACATGGCATCGAGTCTTGACCGGCCCGGACATCGCATCACCGCAGGAGGCACACGCCACCACCGCAAGGACCACCTCCAACCGCCATCTGCCAGAGTCGAAAGGGTGGTCCTGACAGACCTACGGAGTTGCTCAGACCTGTCGTGGATGCCATCATCGGCCTGATACCCTGCTCAGCACTCCAGGTGCCAGTGACTCAGTGCACCACAAGCCATTGTCCGTTACTGATTGAGTTTTGTGCTGTTGTGAGGTTGTGCAGCAATGTCACCTCATGCAGTGGGGAAGACCTGGGACCATGAGGAGGATGTGTCAAGTGTGTGGACGGGAGAAGGCACAGACAATCGGAGGGCAGGTGGCAACAGCCCCAAGGCAGGAATGCAGACTAGTGGCGGTAGTCAAGCTACACACCTGGATCTAATACTGGGTATTGCGCTGTGGACTGCGGACGCAACTGTCACCTCAGGCAGTGTGGGAGACCTGGGACGTTGATGAGGAAGTTGATGTAGTTGTAACACACCCCACTGCATCTGAATCAGGACTAACCCAAAGGGACACAATCCTAGCAATTTCTTCACATGAGCGCGCTCTTCTCTAGTGCCCCTACCTCAGTGCACTGCAACTCACGGAACCTCCAGACTGAATATTGGGTGACCTCTGTCCTTACTCCGGATCCCTCCATGTTGCTCTGCATTTGACTCTGTTATGCTGGTGTTTTCTGTTTCCATTACACTGGTGTCCACTGTTCAGGTTGTTGGCAGCACCAAGCACTCCGTGGGGGCTGGCTTATACTCACCCCACACACATCCAGCACAGGCGTCACTGTACATGTGGCTCTGCCAATAAAGGGGCCGGGCGCACGTGCCCATAGCCAGTTCAACATGATATGTGCATGTGTCTCTGTGGAGGTGTGGGTCTCCTTTGTGGGTTGTAGGTGGTCCCTGAAGGGTATTGGACACCCACGTATGTGTTCTAGTTCGCATTCCATGGGTTCGGCAACACCCTCACCTGTTGGGCCACCTCCTTTTGGCGTTCTGCCACCTGGCATTGGGGTGCCATGTGTGGGTGGGTGAAGTGTTGTGAGCAAGCCTTGATTGCGGGTGCTACATGCTGTGTGGTCTGTTGCAGGCGCTGGGTTCTCCTCTGAGTAGCTTGTCTGCCCTGGTCCTGGTGGTGGGTTGTGTGGGATGTCCATGGGCTGTTGTAGGGCGTCGGTTTCGGGGGTGTGGTGTTCGTCTCGGGCATCACTGATGGGTTGTCTGTTCTGACCTACAGGAGGTGTTGTTTGTCCCTCTGCATTGTGAAGGGGAGGTGCATGTTGGCATTGTGTTGGCGCCTTGTTCTTGTCGACATGCAGACTGTGTGACAATGTACATTGTGACTGTTTGGGCGGTGGTGGCTATTTGAGCTGGGACAGTGTACATTTGGCCTACATGGCTGATGTGGGGTTGTAGGGGTAGATGTGCATCTCACAGTTCCCTGCTCTGTCCAATGTGATTGTTCTGTTTCTGCGCCTGGGTGGACCCAGTTGTGTCCCCTGTTCTGCAGTGTGGGTGTTGCACTTTGTGCCACATTGTCATGGTATGTGCTGTGATTGCTATGTGTGTGTGCTGCAGTGTGCCACGGGGATGGGGGACATGTCCCTGGGTAATTGTGGGTGTGCAGTGTGTTACACCTCATTGTGCATGTGTGGCATTGTGCCCATCACCCCCGTCCCCCCAGTCCCTGTTGGATCCTCACCCTGTTGTTGTTGTGTCGGGTCCTCTCGAGCTGTGTCTGTACTCCCTACTCCTTGCACCCTCTCCACACTGTTGACTGTGGCCTGGGTTTCCTCCAGCTCCTCCTGTGGCGCTGGACTGCCACCTCCTGTCGCCGTTGCTGCCTTCCTGTTGGCAGCGGGTTTGTACCTGGTTTAGGTTGTCACGTCCTGCCGGCGTCTCTTGGCCTCCTGGATTGGCCTCCTGGGCACTCCGACTGCATTCCAGGTGGTCTGCTTGTGGGTCAGTTGCTGGTAGTGTTCTGTCGCCTCCGTGGCCTTGGTCTTGTTTTCCTGCGGTCTGCACCCCGTCTTCCTCTCCCTTTTCTCCTTGGCCTTCCCCGAGCCAGTTGTTCCTTGCTGGTGGTCTGTGGGGGTTGTGGGGTTCGCGTTGCCTCTGCGCTGGGTCAGGGTGCATCCATGTTGCTACGTGCTTTGGCTTGTTTCTGGTGTGTTGTGTCTGTGGTTTTTATGGTGCAATTTCCCGCCAGACGCGTGGGATTTGCAGGCCTGAGGCTGCTTTTCGCTACTTTTTGTACCGCGATTGGCCTCATCGCATGATTTCTCGCGTTCGCGTTTCGCATTTTTTCGGCGTGGCGTTGATTTTCACGCTGACATTTGACACGTTATCTGGTGACTAACGCATGGTACCGCCTTGTTGTGAATTCCACATTGACACGGGGCTATTTTCCCGCAATAGGCTGTGTTATTGAAAGTTGCGTTACGCTACTCTTGCGGTCGTTATCACACGTTCTTGTGAATATACCCCTCTGTTCCCTTCATCAGTGAAGTGTACTCCATCACTTCTGTAGATGTCATCCATATGGAAAAATAGATTGTTGTTATAGATGGAGCCCATCCTATGGTCTCTGAGGTAAGCGGAAACAGCTTTATTGACAATTTTTCTAGCTTTCTCAATCTGTGGACAGAATTGATTGGACCATTTCCATTTCTGTCTTTGGCATATGTTAGAGTATACAAAGACAGTTTGGGGGAAAAGCAACATCAATTGTGCAAAGGTGTCCTTCATGAACATTTCCAGACCTACCCCAGACAATGTGCCTAGGTCATTGCCACCACAGTGCACAATCATGAGGTCAGGGGGTTGGAGATGCAAAATGGTTTTAACCAAAGGCATCAATTGGTGCCACTTTAATCCTCTCTGTCCAATCCATTTAATGTCTACATTTTGCAAAGCTAGGTCTTTGTCAATACCTCTGCGTTCAGCATACCTTTTGCACCAGAAAACATAGCTGTGTCCAACAATCCACACTGTAAGCATCTTGAAGGGAGTCTGTAAGTAATGAAGAGATGTGTGTAGCTGAGGTAGTCAGTTGGTAGAATGAGAGGTATGTAAAATGGTGGACAAGATGCCATTTTTTAAAAATTAGAGAATTGATTGGCTGTTTAAGAACATTCTACATTCAAAAATAGGGTGCATTTTACTTTTTTTTAAAAGCATTTTTCTTATTGGTTAGTAAAAAATGTTTGAAAGGTACAATAGAAAGGATAAGATCAAATTTTGCCAAGTCAACCACACCTGCTGTTTGCATTTGCAACATTGTGTGGTGAACTTGAAAATATGGTGAACTTGTGACCTGTGAGTTCAGTTGAATGTTCCATGAACTGTTACTATGGAAACTGGCATGGAGCAGAATGGGGGAAGGCTTGCAATTTAACTGTGGTTTTAAAATGTGAAATTGTAATTTATATAAGTAATATTTTTTTTCTATGATATTTCCCAAGTCAGTACTATCTTTAGAAGTGGTGTTTAATTAAAAAATAGTGTTGAATTTATTTGTTATATCTTTTTGAACTCCCGTATGAATCCGCGACTCATCGCGGTGGTGCACAATGGGGTCGCGACTTCGAAAAAAAATGTAGAACAGTTTGGGCACCTTTAGATGTTAGTTGCTAAGAGTTATTATGTGTAACCAATAGAAATGTGTTTTACAATTTGAAAAAATCTGGGAAGCAATGTGATTTGTTAGTTATATGATTTTGTGTGGAGAAAGAGAGGGAAACTTTGCCATTACTTGTTTTACCTTGCTGAGCCTGGTGCATTATATTGATTGTGTGTAAAAGAAAATCCTGTCAGAGTTTGTGAGATTTTAAATTCAACACATTGATTTGCAAGGTGAGTTATACATTTGTGAGGTTTATTTTTAAATTTTTAACATTTTTCAAAAACTGTGTTGTTTGAAATATATTATTAAATGTATAGATGTATATTGCAGTTTGTTTGATTGTACTTAAATGTTGTTTAAAAAGAGTCTGTACAGTAATATGTGTATTTTTTAAGATGGATTACTGATGTTCATATAAGATGCTATTAATTAGGCTTGTTTTTTAAGTCTGTACAAAGGTATAGTTGAATGATGCCGCATAAGTTTAGATAGTTTGGTAAAGATGCAGCACAACTGTGCAGTTTAAAAGATGTTTATATAAGGTGTTATTAATTAGGTTTCTTTTTTCTAGTTTGCAGAAAGGTAAAGTTAAATGATGCGACATATTTTTAGATAGAATGATGAAGATGCATCACAAAAGTGTGCTTTCTAGGATGGTCATATAAGGTATTATTAATTAGGTTTCTTTTTTCTAGTCTGGAAAATGGCATACTTAAATGATGCCACATAATTTTTCAGAAAAAGATGAAGATGCAGCATAAAATAGTGGTTTAAACATTGGAGAAATAAGGGGGGATATTCACAAGAACGTGTGCTAAATATCACCAAAAAATGTCAACGCAACTTTACACATTGCAGTCCATCGCGGGAAAATAACCCCGTGTTAACGTGGAATTCACAACACGGCGGTACCATGCGATATTCTCCTGAAACCGCGGACAATGTCCGCGATACAACCACCGCGACGGCGATAAAAACACAAACCCCAACACCAAAAAACATGCGATGAGCCCATTCGCGATGAGGAAATCAGCGATAAGCAGCGCCAGGCCTTCCATACACACACGGCAGGCGGGAAAATCACTACAAAAGGAGAAAAAACACACAAACACAAAATGACCAACACCGAAGCACCATGGAGGCAGCCGGAGCAGGCGCAGAGGACGAGCGCAACCCCACAAGTACCCCGGACGACCAGCCCGGGACCACGGTGACAGGGAAGGGCAAGGACAAAAAGAAGAGGAAGACGAAGTACAATCCGCAGGAGAATCGGATCCTGGTCACGGAGGTGATAGAACACCATCAACAACTGTTCATCGCCTCCAATGTGTCATTGGGCACCAGAAATGGATTATGGCGGGCCATCATGGACAAGGTGAACGCCGTCGGAGAGCACAAGAGGTCAATGGACGAGGTCAAGAGGTGATGGAATGACATCAAGCGCAAGACCAAGGAGAAACTCGCAGCCAACCAGAAGGCAGCAATGCAGACTGGAGGTGGGAGCCCTGCGCCACAGCAGGAGCTGGATGACATGGAGGAGCTGGTGTCGACAGTCATCAGTGTGGAGACCGTGGCAGGAGTCGGGGGACGGGACACTGCTCGACATGACACAACACAACAGCAACAGGGTGAGTAACCACCAGGTACTGGGGGAACGGGGGAGATGGCCACAATGGCACACATGCACAATCAAGCAGAGCACAGTGCACACCCACAATGACTCTGGATCATGGCCCTGATCCACAGACTGTCACAATGTACAATGCCATGCTGTCTGAATGTGAACCTGTACCATGCGGCTACATACATGCGGACACATTGTAATACACCATCTCCCCTTCACATTGCAGGGGCACCATCAACACCTCCTGCAGAGCAGTCCCAGCCACTCTTCACAGATGACGAGGAGGACACCACCAGCAACGACACCTAAGCCCTCCAAGACATCATTGAACTCATCCGCCAATCACCTCCAGGACCAGAGCAGTCCAGCTGCATCGAGGAGACCCCACCCACTACACAAACCACCCAGCAGGAGGCACCCACAACCCCAGCTGTCTCCCAAGACCCCCCCGAGCAACACATGGCCTTCCAACGCCGTGTGTTGGAGGTCCAGAGGGAGATGGCTGAGCAGGTGCGGGTGGGGTTCGACCTCATGGCTACCAAACTTGATGCCATCCATGGGTGTCTAGGTCCCATCAGTGACCAGCTCCAGTCCCTAATGGACACCCATGGTCCGCTCCATGGTCTCCAACGAGCCATGACTGACATCGCTGGAGTCCTGACTCGGAGACAAGAACACCTGTCCGCTCAGAGTGGCTCCAGCGATTCCAGCCATGAGCTGGCACACATGCGGAGGCTCATGGAGGACATGGTGCGGATGGAGGCGGAAAGGATGGCAGCCACCGCTGCACATCAGTGAAATGTAGCTGGGATCTACCAGGCCCTGCATGTCCTCATCATGGCATTGCTGCCACAAGGCGTGGCGATGATGAATGCTGCTGCCCCCACACCATCCACATCTCCGCCCCCTGGTGTGTCAGTGCCTCCCAGTGCGGCAGGCATATCCACTCCAGCACCTGATGTGTCACTGCCACACAGTGGGGCAGAGCACACATCCAAGGACGAGGACGTGGATGGGATTGCGATCAGAAGGAGGCACTAGCATTCATTTCCGCCACCTTGCCTGTTTCTGCTTGGTGCCGCACATGGCCCCATGACCTTCCACTGACCCCCGATACACTCCGCTGCACTCACCTTGGACCGCGACATGGACTGCCATATCCTGTTTGATGACCAATGACACGGCGACCACACTGCGGACTGTACCCTTCCTCTTCCGCAGTACTTGTCATCCCCGGATGGACTCTGGCTGGCCCTCCACGGCCCTATATTGTGAAGTGTGCTTGGCATGGCCCTGTACTGCTCCAGCTGCAATACTCCACTGGATGTGCAATAAACATCCAGAAATGCACTGCTGTGTCATGTCTTTCATCATTCATGTATGAATGTGTAGATGAATGTAGGGACAGTGATTTCCCTTACGTCAATGATGCTCATCTAGTGGGATGCCAGTCACAGTGTGCTACATTGCCGATTGTGTTCGGGGTGCCGTAGACACTACAACAGGGACACACGCATTAGTCACTTCCTTGTCCGGACATGGACTGAACCACGCCCAGAACCCCCGAGTCATTGTTGCAAGCCCTGCGCTGGTCCGGCGTACGCCAGGCCAGACCACTCCGCTTACGCTCCGAGGGGGGGCCCGCATAGCTACATGTCGCAAGCGTACACGCTGGTGGTATGAAGGTCACTGGTCTAGTTGTCAGCATGTCACGGCCACTCCCTGAGGGCAGGTTTGCACACACACCACACTCATCCGGGACAGGCGTCACTGCCCATGTGACCCCGCCAATATAAGGGGCCGACAACGTCACATTACCCACTGCCGGTGGTGACTGGATGACGGATGCTCCACGGTTCTCAATCATAAAGGGCCCATGACTTGTTGCGCACAGGGTTGGTGGCACCTGAAGCCTTGCGCCCGTCACAGGCCTACCACCACGTGGCGCTGACTGGGGTTGCACAGGGTTAGTGGCACCCGAAGCCTTGCGCCAGTCATGGGCCTACCACCACGTGGCGCTAACTGGGGTTGCACAGGGTTAGTGGCACCGAAATAGCTGAGCGGGTGTGCAGCCTGCGATGATGACGTGTGCACTGGAGTGGTCTCTGCCATTGATGACTCAGGACTCAGCGTCATGTGTGGGACCTGCTGGGCCACGGGGCGGCTCCGCATGATGTGGACCATGCCATGGTGGCGGGACCGGGGCCTGTAGCTTGCACGGGCACGTGGTGTGCCCACTGGTGGACACACCGTTGGCGGCAGGTGAGCAGTGGGCCCGGGGTACGCAAGTGCGGACAGCCAGCGCTGGTCAGCGGGAGGGGGTGGGGTGCGGCTGCATGCGTGCGCAGGGACGGACAGGCGTTGTTGCCGTGTGCTGGGTGATGGACTCTGCCATGATTGACTCTGGCCTCGATTACAGGTTGCAGACCTGGTGGCTTGCAGTGTATCCCGGCACGTGGTTGGAGACACACCGGTGGCAGCAGGTGAACAGTGGGGCCTGGGTGCGCAGGGGCGGCGGTGTCTCTCTCTCTCTCCCTTCCTTCCCTCTCTCTCTCACTCTCTCTCTCCCTTCCTTTCCTTCTCTCTCTCTCTCTCACTCTCTCTCCTTTCCTTCCCTCTATCACTCTCTCTCTCTCTCCCTTCCTTTCCTACTCTCTCTTTCTCTCTCTGCATTTCTTTCATTTTCTGTTTCTCTGTGTCTCGCTCCTTTGATGTGCGCATGGCACACGTTCTGATTTTGTGCTTTGTTTTCCAGGCTGTGACATCGAGATTGTCCCGGACGGACCCGACAGAAGTCTTCCGCATTGGTGTTTTGTGTTGTATTTCAATTTGGTTGTTACTTCAGTGCTGTGTGACTGTTTTTCGTTCTTCTGGCCACACATGTGTGTTATTTTTTGTCAATGTGCGTCATCATGCGCATTTTGGGGCTCTTGTGTTGTGCACGGTATGTGTATGTCGGGGGGGGCCTGAGGGCGGGGTGGCGGTGGGTGTTGTGGCCCTCATGGGTATCAGAGCTGCATGATGATTGTCTCCATGGCATCTGTGGGTCTTCAGGTGTGGCTCTTGGCTGGGCTCCCTTTCATGCTGCAGGTAGTCGTCCTGCTTTACACCAGCAAAAGGCAGGTGTTAAATCCCTGATGCTACCGCGGCTTATCGCCTGTTTTTGGTTCGCATCGCAGATCTGGCAGTTCGTTGTGAAAGTGCTGTTGTGGTTTTTTCGTGTGTTTTTGCACGGGAACGCCTACTCTGCATCTCATTAGGGTTAGTTGGTGGTGTCCACCGTGGTGTTAGATTTTGGGTCAGTTATCGCGGGAATACTGGCGATGTCTGCTGTTTGCACCCGCTTGTGAATGGGGTGTTAAATCCACTTTTGATGAGTTAAGGTGGAGATAAATCGGAGATAAGTCCTTGTGAATATCCCCAAGGCTTTTTTTTCTAGTCTGAACAAAGGAATAGTTGAATGATGCCACATAATTTTAGATAGAAAGGTGAAGATGCAGAATAAAAGTGTGGTTTTAAAAATGCTCATAAAAGGTGTTGTTAATTAGCCTTTATTTTTAAGTCAGTTGAAAGGTATAGTTTAATGATGTCGCATATTTGTAGATACAATGGTGAAGATGCAGCTCAAATGTAAACCACCACATATTACCCTTGCAGGCATGTTGCACTTATCTACTTAAGTAGGTAATAAGTAATGACTCATCTATGTCTTCAGATTGTATTTATACAATTATCTGTATGCTTAGTAAAGTATTGAGAGGCTGCCTGACCAATTACAGGACTGCAAAGGTAGTGACTGGGTGATTTTGAAACTACATGACTAATGATTGACTGATTCCATATTCTCCAATCACCCAGTTAGTATGCTAGCACTCATGAAATCACTCCACCACTACCCAAGCACTTATGAAATCAACCAGGCACTACCCATGCACTCTCCCAGTCACCCAAGCACTACCCATGTTCTCATGCAATAACTCAAGCATTACCCATGCACTTATGCAATCACACATGCAGTACCCATGCAATTCTGCAATCACCCAGTCAGTATCCAAGCACTCATGAAATCACTCCGCCACTACCCAAGCACTTATGAAATCACCCAAGCACCACCCATGCACTCTCCCAATCACCCAAGCACTACCCATGTACTCATGGAATAACCCAAGCATTACCCATGCACAGATGCAATCACACATGCAGTACTCATTGAATTCTCCAATCACCAAGTTAATATGCAAGCACTCATGAAATCACTCAGCAACTACACAAGCAGTTATGAAATCACCCAAGAACTACCCATGCATTCTCCCAATCACTCAGGCACTACCTTTGCAGTCATTAAATCACCCATGCCCTTCTGTTGCATTCGTGTACTTACCTAGACAGTACTCAATGATTCATTGATCCCTTCAGGTGCTATTTATAAACTTAACCATGCAGTCAATGTGTATGTATGCATTCAGGGAATTAGATAGCCACTATCTATCTTGTCCTACAAAACTTCCAGTGACTACCGTTGCTCTCAATCACCCAAGCACTACCTACGGAGTTTTGGAATCACTCAGGCAGATGTAGTACATGTCTCAGTTTCTAGGTTTTCCTATATTTTAGAAATTGTGTTTATATATTTTTTTTACATATCATGATGATTTGGGAAGGTAGACCCATATGTATGTGTACCCATGCACTTACAAAATCTCCCTGTCACTACCCATGCACTGCTCCAATCACCCAGCCAGTACCATGTACTTATCCAATCACTCCGCCAATACCCAAGCAGTTATAAATTCACCATGCACTCTCCTTGCAGTACTCTAATCATCCAGTCAGTACCCATGTACTCATGCAATGACCCAGGCAGTAACCATGCACTGCTACAATCACCTGTACGCTGCCCATACAATCCTCTAATCACCTAGACACTACTCATTCCCACCTTCAATTACCCATGTGGTACCCATGCAGTCCAGCAATCACCCTGTCACTGCCCATGCACTCCTCCAATCACTCAGCCAGTACTATGTACTTATCCAATCACTCCGCCAATACCCAAGCAATTATAAATTCACCATGCACTCTCCTTACAGTACTATAATCATCCAGTCATGTGTAATTGTGAATATATTCCGAAAACTATATATGCACTTGTTTGTAGCTTTTAAATAGAAGGTGATTCTTTAGTAATAGATTAGTATATTTCGAAATAATTTTTTAAATAATATTAAATTCATTTTAAATATTGTTTTTTTCAGATAGTGTTCATTATTATTAAGAAACACTTACCATGACAAAAAAACGGAAAAGAGAAAAAGAAGAACAGAAACAATACTATTTAAAGAAAAGACAACAGCAGGAATTAGATGAACTACAACATGTGGGAAAAAAGAAAAAGTCTTGTGATAAGAGAACAAAGGAATTTATTAAAAGAATTTCAAGGAGAGGAAAGGATTTTGGAAATGATGAAAATAGAAAGAATATTTGTAGAATGAAAAAGAATGAAATGAAAAAAATACAAATTAATAGAAATTCAGGAAATGAGAAAAAAATCTATGTTGAAAGAAGAAAGAAACAATTTTATGAAATTAGGAAACATATGTATAAAAGTAGAGTACTACAAAATTTGTTGAAACATGGCAAGAAATATAAAAAAAGATCTGCATTTTATAAAAAGAAAAAAAGATTGAAAGTATAGTCGAAACGGCTTTGAATTGAAAAGAAGATTGTTCATTTTAGTTTTAAAGAATGCGAACATTAGATAAACCGATGTATTCTATGAAGAACAAAACTAAAGGGAAAAGACTAATCAACAGAACTAACTTTTGTAAAAATATTTGGGGTGAATGGAAGCATACTTCTAGTTCAGAACCCTTTTTTAATGAAGAGAGCTTTTCAAAACAATACATTAGTTCACGCAGTTGATACCAATGGTCGTGCTTATGAAGTGAAGAACGGTTGTGCAATTGAAAAAGAAAATATGGTTCCTAGAAATGTAGAAGAAGTGATAGCTGATGAAGTTCTAGGGAGACGTACTAAAGCCCCAGTGTATACTTGGGATTGTAGTAGTATGTGTAGTATACTGCAGGAGTCTATTGATATTTTACGAAATTTGTTACGAGAGTATACTAAAAAAAGTATTAAAAAAGATTAAGATGTTGCAAGGACTAGAACCTTGCAAAGTGAGAAACAATACTGGCTTGCAAGGTCATTCTCTGGCTTGTCTTTCTAGAAAAGTGTGTCAAAGTGTTTTTATCATTCGAGAATGTTAGCGTACATCACTCTGCAATGCGGAAGTTAGTAAGAAGATTGTACTATGTAAAAAGTCCTGCAATAATTTTAAGTGACTTAAACACTGCTCTTTTGCATGGGTAAAAAAAGTTTGTGATGATATAGAGTTTCGTTTCTTTGGTCCTGAACAGGAGTGTAGAGAAAGTGATAGTTTGATAAGTGTAGGTGTTGAAGAAGAGTTTGAAGATAGTCGTACTGAGAAGTTTGAAGAAGAAATTACGAAGTTTAAGGTAATTTGTTGTGAAAGACCAAACTATGGGGCCTATTAGGATGGCGGGCGGACTTACGTCCGCCCGCCATCCCTGTGGAGCTGGGACCGTCCGCCATAGGTGCGCCGGTCCCGCCCGCTGTATTAGGATGTGCCCGCCACACTGGCAGGCGCATCCTGGTAGGTTAACATTGCGGACGGTGCTGCTGGCTGCAGCACCGTACGCAATGTTAAATTACCATGTTTTGCATTGCGATGCACAACGTGGCAGGCACCGCGCGGTGCCTGCCACCTTGAGCATGGCAATGTTGGGGGTACCATAGGTACCTCCCAAGTGCAGCCACCCACCCCCCCGGGGGCCCGCAACGGGCCCCGTGGAAAAACACTGCATGCCTTTCCATGGCAGCATCGCCGCCATGGAATGGCCGGTTAACGCTGGCATCCTAATCTGGTGGACGGTGCCTGCTAGGCACCGCCACCATTTTGGGCTCCCTGGACCGTCCGCCAGGCAATCGGGATGATTGCTGGCGGCGGGCGGTCTTTGCGTCCGCGGCAGACGCATTCATGTTCCCACCGCCATCCTAATCTGGTGGTGGGAAATATCCATTAGATGGTGGAAGGACCGCCAACGCAGGGCCGGTGGTTGCCACCGCCGGCCCTGCGGTGGCGGTCCTTCCGCCATCCTAATAGGCCCCTATGTTTGTATTTGTTGTTGACGTACTCACTACAAAAATCAAACTAGGAATGTTGATCTCTATTTAAAAAGTGAAAAAGAAAACAATGATAAGTGGAAGGAATTTGGAGCTTATTTGTTGGTGGATGATTGCTTTGAGTTGGGTAGTGATCAATGTATTTGTAAATATTGTTATACCAAATTAGAGGAGAACAAAATGCAGCTAGAGCTGTACATAATAACCTAGAGTTGGTAGCTATTCCTCCAGAATTGGTAGATTTAAATACGTATGAGTCCATTCTGATTCAATCTGTGCACCCGTTTCAGGCTATTGTTCGTATGGAGCCTAAAACAGGTAAGTTGCCTCCCACAGATTTACAAAGAGGATTAAAAGGAAGAGTTGTATATTTACCTTTAGATTTAAAAAATAATATTGAAACTATTGGTGTAGAAAAAGAGGAAACTGAACCTGTAGTTATTCTAGTTAATGGTGTTCCTACGAAGAGTCGGAAAATATGGCAAGAATTAGTAGATGTCAGCAAAGTGCAAAAGGCTACGTTATATCTCACAAAAAACAATGTTTACTACAAAAATGTGTATGTGGAAGAAGAAGAAATAGTTTTAGGAGATGATAGCGATATTTCAAGTGGCCAAATTGAAAAAGTGGACATCTCTAAAAGTGAAGAAATTTATGAACATTATAGTGTACATCCTTTACATTCAAAGGAAGTGATTGGAAATACTATTGAATTATTCCAAATGAAGAAAGTGAAGGGAACTCCCATGAGTGTTTGGGAAAGAAGTTTGGAAGCTCGTTGTTTTCCACAGCTCTTCCCCACTGGAAAAGGTGGACGGTATGACGAACGACCAATACAAATTCCAGCATCAGAATATCGTACAAGATTGTACAGAGAAGATCCAAGATTTCGACAATGTATTCCATATATATTTCATCTTTTGTTTGAAAGTGACTTGTCTGGACTTTCATATGCAGTGAACCACATATTAAAAACAGGAGTTCATCTTCAACATGTTTCTGCAAAGGAATTCATGGACAAAGTACAACAGAGAGACGATCATTTAGAATCTCAATTGATTAATTTGATGGCGTGTCAACGTGGTACTAATGAGTATTGGTATCGTCATCATGGAGAACTTAAATGTATGTTACGGAACTTAGGAACCCCTACATGGTTTGTTACGCTAAGCTGTGCTGAATACGCATGGGATGATTTACTTGAATTTCTTCGAGAAGCAAATTCAAATATTTAAAACATTGAATTCAAGACAGCTGGAGAACTGTGTTCCTTGGATCCTGTAAATGTGTGCAGATATTTTAATCATAGGTTTCAAGCTATGATGTCTTTTATCTGTAATAAAAACAACCCACCTCTTGGAGAAGTTATTGATTTCTTTTGGAGAAAGGAGTACCAAGCTAGAGGTGCTCCTCATATACATATGCTTTTATGGATCAAGGATGCACCTAAATTTGGAACTGATTCAGATGAGACTGTTTTATCTTTCATTGAAGACTATGTTACATGTGGTATTCCAAAAACAGGAGAAGAAAATACCTTAAGACAACACGTTTTACGGTTTCAAACTCATCGATGTGGCAAATACAGTCGACGGAAATACAAGTCAAAAGAAAAGTTTTATACAAAATGTCGTTTTGGATTTCCACGTCCAGTAATTTCCAAAGGAAGAGTCAACAGTTTCATGTCAGCAGTGAGGCATACTATTACTCGGAAATCTCCAAAAAATACTTACAATTTAAAAAGAAGTGAACATTCAAAGTATATTAATTATTACAATCCGGTGATTTTGTCGATGTGGAATGCAAATATGGATATCCAATATGTTGCAGATAATTCCATTGCTGTTACTCGCTATGTTACGTCATACATAGCAAAATCTGAAAAGACGGAGTTGAAAGAAATGTCGCAAGAAATTTCACAAGAGAAGACTCTTAGTAACAAATTGTACAGCTTTAGTTTGAAGATGCTGTCCCATCGAGAGATTGGATCCTACGACTGTTCGGATCGGTTGACATCTGCAAGTTTATATTCAAAGTCAAGAGGAATCATTTGGGTTAGTCTTGGTCTTGCTGCAACACGAAATCGAGTATTGAAATCTGTACAAGAAATTGAATATTTAGCATTAAATGAACCGGAAAGCACAGATATTGTTAAAACAAACATGTTGGATATGTACTATCCTAAAAGAAGTCCCTATCTTGAAAACATATGTCTCTATGAAGTACTGCAATATTACAGCTTTAAGAGAAATATTACAGAGAACTTAAATGAAGAAAAATATGAAGTCATTGGCTGTGATGGATGTTTGGTGAAACATACCAAAGGAAATCTCATTAATCACAGGAAACTCAGTTGCGAAACACCAGATAAAAGGGAATTTTACTATTTAGCACTTCTGCAACTGTTCAAGCCTTGGCGTACTGAAATGGAATTACTTGGAGATTTTCAGTGCTATGAAGATTCTTTTAATGCATGTAAAGATAGCACTGAATGCACAGTTTTTCAAAATTATCTACAAATGTTGAATGAAGAAATTGAACAAGTTGCTACTATTGCAGCTGAGATTGCTAGAGACAGTTCTCAAGATAGTCAAAGTTCTGCTCCATTGAGCCAAGATCCACTAGGAGAACCAATTATGGAAAATGAAGCAGCAATAGCCATGAGTGAAGTAGAAACAGCAATGCATCAAGCTCAACATGATATTCTGGAGTTGGGAAACTTGGAAGAACAACTAAATATTGAACAGAAAGAAATATATCAGCAAGTTACACAACAAATAGACCATGGTTTACTTCATGAAAATAAAGAATGCAACTGCACATCATTTAAACCTATTCAAATGTATATCAGTGGTCAAGCTGGTACAGGAAAAAGTTTCTTAATTAAAGTTTTGACCAGTTATCTACAGAAAACCACTGAATCACATTTATCTTGTGTTGTAACCACTCCAACTGGGTTAGCAGCACACAACATTAAAGGGATTACATTACATCGTTTACTAATGCTACCTGTTGAACATGAAAACAAGTTGGAATATCACAATCTTTCTGGAGAAGCTTGTTTGGAAGTTTCAAGAGTACTAAAGAAAATGAAACTTCTGATCATTGATGAGGTGAGCATGGTCTCAAACTTAATGCTTGCCTTTGTACATTTAAGAATGCAGCAAATTTTAAAAACAGATTATGATGTGTTATTTGGAGGAAAACATGTGATTGTTTTCGGCGATCTACTGCAACTTACTCCTGTAAAAGAGGAACCAATTTTAAAACACTTGTGCATGAAGACACCAGGAAATCTTTGGGAAGTATTGGAAATGTCAACATTTGGTCATATTTTGAATACAAAGAACATATTAAAAATATGCGACAGGCAAGTGATGAAGATTATGGAAGCATTCTCCAAGATATAAGAATTGGTGTATTGACAGAACATGGTAAAGAAGCTTTGCAAAGTCAGCTACTTACAAACTTGTTTCCAAATGAAAATGTTGCTCCGGAAAGAATATACAAAAAAATTGGAGAAAAGAAATCTATAATCTGCCTAATGCCAACACTGCGAGAGTGTTCTACATTCAATGAAGAACTTTTAAAGCTTGAAAAACAACAAATAATAAAAATGGAAGCCATTGATAAAATATAGCACGAAGGAATTACTATTGTTTTGTCTGAAAAATTAAAAACAAAATTGGATTCTTTGGAAAAATCTATATCTAAGACTGCAGGTTTAGAAAAGAATTTATATGTATGTGAAAACTGTCGGGTAATTTTACGGCGTAATTTGAATGTGGAAAACGGTTTAGTAAATGGAGCGATGGGAAAAGTTGTTAATTTTGTTAATTATCTAAATAGAGATGGAATTGAATTTTGGAAGATTAAATTTGATCAGATTGAAGAGGTAAAACAGATTGGACGTTGTGCTGTTCGTTTTTTGCTTGTTAAAGACTTTTATGTTCGTAGAAAACAGTTTCCTCTTTCTTAAGCATATGCGGTGCCCATTCATAAATCTCAAGGTTTAAGTGTATACAGTGCTTTGGTAAACATTGGAAGTACCGTGTTTAAAGAGGGCATGGCATATGTTGCATTGTCCCGAGTCAGAACTTTATCTGGATTGTATTTGATTGATTTTGATGAGAGAAAGATTAGTGCAGATGCAAATTGTGTAAGAGAGTATAATCGGTTAAGAAGACTGTATGCTCCCAACTTAGGTGAATATCCTGTATATGAAAAGCGTGTAGTATGTCGAAAACGAACATATGAGAAACTCTGTAGTGAGGTTGGAAAGAAGAAAAAAATCAAGAGAATGTTGAGGTTCCAAACAAAAAGAAAACCGACACTGTTGAAGATATTGTAGAATATCAGTTAGAAAATTGTTCAGGTATCAACTGCTATGCTAATGTAGTTGTGAATGTCATATTTTTTCTAGAAAATCTTCAACAACAAATTATGGAGAATCGAGAAAAAAGGTTTTGTTCTTTGTTGCATTCTATTTTTGAAAACTTGACAACCGATAAAACTAAAATCCAAAGTGCTTCTGGCATTCGGCATCTTCTGGATATATGTTCTGGTTCTTCACAATTTACACTTAATGTACAGCAAGATGCTCAAGAATTTCTTGTGTTTATACTTGCAGTATTGGAAGATGAAGGAATACAAATTGAAAATCTGTTTGGACTACATTACAGATGGGACCATAAATGTGATAGCTTTTCTTTTTCTTCTACCACAGAAATAGACACTGAAAGATTCATATATTTGACAATACCAGATTGCAAAACAGTGGGGCATATTATCAAAGAATTGTGATAATTATCGCAAAGCGCGCTTAGCACTGTTTTTTTTATCGCCGGCTATCGCTGGATTTCCTCGCCGTGATAGCGCGCTATTAGCAACGCGTATCGCAAAGGCGATAGGAAATCCAGCCATAGCTTGTAGAACCAGCAATAGCAGGAGAATCCCAGCTCTAAATCAACAGCGCTAATGAAAAGCTTGCTAATAGGCAAGTGTATACTTAACCCAACAATCCACCCCCCATTGACAAGATGGTTAAGGCAAGTTTTTTTCAGGCGTTAAGTTCCAGCGATAAGCGCGGTTAGCGTGAATTTTCCTATCGCTTCGCGGGCGTTGATAATAGGGGGAAGTTGTGTTTGCGACTGTTTCAAAGGAGTTTTAGTCAGGAACGCCTACTTTACATGTCATTAGCGATAATTATCGCTGACATGCAAAGCGGCAACACAACGGCCGCTATCGCCATTAAGCTGTCGCTAACAGCTGTTAGCGACAGCTTGCTAATAGGGCGATAAAAATATCGCCGCTTTATCGGCAAAAAGTGCCGCTAAAGTGGCGATACTGCCCTTTATAATATGCCCCAGTGTCTTTTAACAAATTAGTAAAATCAGCTAATCAAAATATGGAATGTAGTCACTGCAAATCAGAAATGTTATCAACATTATTTATAGAAAGATTTGGACAATATATCATTTTAATGATACAACGTTGTAGAGCAGATGTAAGAAAATTGGAAACTAAAATTAAAAAAATTTGTAGCAAGTCAACTATCAATATCAGGAAGAACTTCCAAAGCAGTGGCAATTATATTCCACAATGAACCTTCTACGACATCTGGACACTATACTGTGTATTTAAAATGCAATAAAGGATGAACACATTGTAATGATGCCCATTTGCAATTCAAATATCGGTTGCCTTTTGAATTACCAAATTCCTATCTAATATTTTTGATGCCAAAGTTCTGAAAACATCATTCGGCCTATTGGGAAGATGTCATGATGAAATAATGAGTTTATTTTGGAAATTTTCAATACAAACGATTTCAGAAACATCATTTGGCCTAGTGGTAAGATATCAAAATGAATTAAGAAGTTTATTTTGGATATTCTCAATGAAAATGATTCCGGAAACATCATTCGGCCTATAGGGAAGATATGAACAATTACTGTTTCAATTATCGTTCCTGTTCTTTGAAATTGTATTTAGAATTTTTTTTTGAAAGGAGCAGTTCATATATTTGATCTTTGTATTATATGCAATGCAAATGAGAGTGTTTATTTTTGAAAATGTAAACAGATAGTTGAGTTTGTTGAAAATATTTTGAACACAGATTTGTTTTTGTTTTAACAATCTAATTAATTGTATTTTTTGCCCGCTGTCACATGATGATCAACATTGAAATCACTGTGTATGGTGAAATTCAATAGAATCTGAAAACAGCAAAAAAGGCAAACTGAATATGTAATGTAATTGTAAAATTATGTTGTGTACTTAAAACTATAATATTATATTTTATAACTGTATTTTTCTTCTCTTTTACAGACCCAAATTCTAAAGTTTGAAACTATTTTAAATTTAGATTATAAAAAAAAACGAAAAAAATGTTTCAATGACTTTCAGATCTACTTCAAAAAAGGTAAGATTAAGTAACCCAAGCACTACCCATGCAGTACCACAATCACCTGTGCACTACCCATGCAGTCCTCTAACCACCTAGACACTGCTCATTCACACCTTCAATTACCCAGGTAGTACCCATGCAGTCCAGCAATCCCACTGTCACTCCCCATGCACTCCTCCAATCACCCAGCCAGTACCATGTACTTATCCAATCACTCCGCCAATACCCAAGCACTTATAAATTCACCATACACTCTCCTTGCAGTACTCTAATCATCCAGTCATGACCCATGTACTCATGCAATGACCCAGGCAGTACCCATGCACTGCTACAATCACCTGGGTACTACCCATACAATCCTCTAACCGCCTAGACACTGCTCATTCACACCTTCAATTACCGAGGTAGTATCCATGCAGTCCAGCAATCCCCCTGTCACTCCCCTTGCACTCCTCCAATCACCCAGTCAGTACCATGTACTTATCCAATCACTCCGCCAATACCCAAGCACTTATAAATTCACCCAGGCACTCTCCTTACAGTTCTCTAATCATCCACTCAGTACCCATGTACTCATGCAATGACCCAGGCAGTAACCATGCATTGCTACAATCCCTTGTGCACTACCCATGCAGTCCTCTAACCACCTAGACACTACTCATTCACACCTTCAATTACCCAGGTAGTACCCATGCACTCCAGCCATCACCCTGTCACTACCCATGTACTCCTCCAATCACCCAGCCAGTACCATGTACTTATCCAATCACTCCGCCAATACCCAAAAAGTTATAAATTCACCAGGCACTCTCCTTGGAGTACTCTAATCATCCAGTAAGTATACATGTACTCATGCAATGACCCAGGCAGTAACCATGCACTGCTACAATCACCTGTGCACAACCCATACAATCCTCTAATCACCAAGAGACTGCTCATTCACACCTTCAATTACCCAGGTAGTACCCATGCAGTCCAGCAATCCACCTGTCACTCCCCATGCACTCCTCCAATTACCCAGCTATTATCCATGAACTCATTCAATCACGTTGCCACTACCCAAACATTCATAAAATAATGATGCACTAGACTTGCATTTCTCCAATCACCCACACAGTGTCCATACTCTCATGCAATCACTCTGGTAATTTTTCTTTTTTTAACCAGTAGATGTGGTTCCGTAAGAACCGTTTCTTTTTTTTTTGGAACAATTTTTTAAAAAATTGTTTATTTTTAACCTTTTTTCTTTTTTGTGTGTTTTTCATTTTTATAAGAACAGACAAAAATGAAGATCAACAAACGATCTCTCTAACAAAAACAAAAGCACATTATAAAAAAAAATGTGCAGTTATGTGCTTTTAGAGCAGCAGTGATGACATCCACACATTGCTCTCCAATGCAAAGTTTGGTGTCGCACTTTGTGCAACTTACTGTAGCATTTAAAAATTCGGGCAGAATGTGGGGCCTTGGAGCAGGTTGAAGTTGCTGTGCTGAGGTGGAAGGAGCATTACGGTCTTGTTCTGCAGCAGCATTCAATTCTCTCCTCCTCTCCTCTCTTGCCAGGTGAATTGGGTGCAGGGTCTCCAGATGTTTTTTCATGCTGCTGGTACCGCATGAATATTTCTTCTCCGACCCTCGAGACAATACCCTCTGGCAAATTGTGCAGGTGACTTTTCGGGCATTATCTTTCTTCTCGCCCTCTGGAACAGAGAAGAAGGCCCAGACAATACTTTCCTTCCTTTTTCTGGTGCGCTCCACAATCTCTTCTTCCTCCTCAATGGCCAAAGGATCAACAGGAGCAAGGCTGGAAGCCATTGTTGTTAAAAAAAAAGAAAGAAACACACAAAAAATGTATATAAGGAAAGAGAAGCAGCAACAGGTGTTCTCTCAATGAAACTCAAATAGTAAGGGGAATATCAGAAGGATGGATCCTCCCTCTTCCAGAATGAAAATGATTTAAACCAATCAGATTCTTTTTTTTTCTGCTGACATGAAGTCGCGTACGGTGCGCGCACCCGTCACGCACCCATTGCGCATCCGTAAAATATTGTATACATGATTATACACTATAAATAAACATTTCTATAATATTTTAATAAGTATATTAGCAAAACTGTTTACTCTAATATCATATTCTAACTTTCAATAGTCATTTTTTAAAGTTTGAAAATACGCCGATGTTGCGACCCCCGCGCGATCACGGCGCGACCCCGGAAATACGTGCGGGGAGGGGTCGCGCACGCTACGTGCATTCGTCGCGCAGACGGAACATTTCGTATTGTTCGAAGTATACTGAAAAAATTAGTTTATAAATACTTTTGTAAATAACATTAAACAAACACTTAAAGCACAACTTTTATTGATAATTACTTTAAAGATATTTCATACTTTCCAAATTACGCCAAAGTCGCGACCCCCACGCGATTTCTAAAATGGGCGCTACCAGGATGCGCGCAGCCATCGTGTAGGGTGCGCGTATGCTGCGCGACTTCTGTATTATAATTTAAAAAAAAGAAAGAATGAATATAGTTTTCCTAACTATAAATTCATCTCAAGTTTTGTTTAAAAAATATATATATATATATGTAGTCATTTAAAAAACCATAGGATTGAGGTACATTATACTTAGAAATTCTCATTTAAAAAACCTTTGAAATTCACTGAAAAAACCAAAGGTTTCAGGGACGTTATAGTTAGAAATTAGCATTTAAAAAACCTTAGAAATTCACTGAAAAAAACCACAGGTTTCAGGGACGTTATAGTTAGTTGGACATTTCACTCGTACTAAACCAGAGAAATTCAGCCGTTATAGTTAGTAGAGCTAACTATAACTCGTACCCCCGCAATGCACTGCTGATGACGTCACATATTACATCACTCATGACATGGTCAGTGACATCACTGATGACATCACTGATGACATCTCAAATGACATCACTGATGACATCACTGATGACATCATCAACGTGATAATCTGATGCACCTCCTCACACCCTAATATAACCTTTGATACACCCACTCTAAAATGCAGACTACCATTTTCAAAACCATAGACACACCAATACTAGTTACTACATACGCATTCACTGATTCCTAGCTCTACACACACAAATCCACTCATTCACCCATACAGTAACTCATACTTGCAGTCACTCATCAATACAGCACTATTATATGCACTCATACACTTATATATATACTCACACACCGCCACTCATCCATAGAGTTACTCACACACCTACTCAGTCATGCAAAGAATAAATCACACCCATTTACTCACCTATACAGTTATACACAGACCACCTCACTTATTTATACAAATACTAACACATACTTACTCTCTTATAAAATTACTGATACAAGCACACACTCATCCATACAGCCACTCTCACAATCACTCACTCTCACATATAGACATTTATAAACTCTAACATTCACATATACAACCTTTCACATATGTAGTTACTCACACATATACCACTGAGACATCCATTCACTCACCAACACAGCCATACACACACTCACCCACCCATACAGCCCTTCACAGATGCACTCTTGAACCCATACACCCAGTGAATCACCCGCTCACACATCTATGCATAAAGTCACACACCTCCCACCCACCCAAACAGACACTCAGGCACCCATACAGATACTCAAACAACCAATCAATAACCCATACAGACACTCATGTAGCTACTCACCAAACCATGCAGCCGCTTACACACCAACAGACAGAAGGATACAGACATTCACACAGTTTAGTCACTAACCCATACATTCAGAAAGACACACTTAATCAGTCACTTATACAGTCAGTCACACACCTACTAAATCATCCATCCAGACAGTCATACACCCACTCATTCTTCAATACACTTTGGCCTATATATCTATAAAACATATTTACACTTTACAGAAACACACATTCACTGGATGATGTCATCAGTGATGTCATTTGAGATGTCATCAGTGATGTCATCACTGAAAAAACCATAGGTTTCGGGTACGTTATAGTTAGTTGGACATTTCACTCATCCAAACCAGACAAATTCGGCCGTTATAGTTAGTTAAGCTAACTATAACTCGCGCCCCCGCAATGCACTGCTGATGACGGCACATATTACATCATTCATGACATGGTCAGTGACATCACTGATGACATCTCAAATGACATCACTGATGACATCATCCAGTGACTGTGTGTTTCTGTAAAGTTTAAATATGTTTTATATATATATATATATGCCAAGGTGTATTGAAGAATGAGTGGGTGTATAAGTGTCTGAATGGATGATTTAGTAGGTGCGTGACTGACTGTATAAGTGAGTGATTAATCGTGTCTTACTGAATGCATGGGTTAGTGACTAAACTGTGTGAATGTCTGTATTAGTCTGTCAGTTGATGTGTAAGCGGCTGCATGGGTTGGTGAGTAGCTACATGAGTGTCTCCATGGGTTATTGATTGGGTGTCTGAGTATCTGTATGGGTGCCTGAGTGTCTGTGTGGGTGGGTGGGGGGTGTGTGACTCTGTGCATAGATGTGTGAGTAGGTGATTCACTGGGTGTATGGGTTCAAGAGTGCATCTGTGAAGGGCTGGATGGGTGGGTGAATGTGCGTATGGGTTTGTTGGTGAGTGAATGGATGTCTCAGTGGTACATGTGTGAGTAACTCCATATGTGAAAGGCAGTATATGTGAGTGTTGGAGTATATAAATGACTATACGTGAGAGTGAGTGATTGTGAGAGTGCCTGTATGGATGAGTGTGTGCTTGTATCAGTGATTGTATAAGAAAGTAAGTGTTACTATCTGTATGAATAAGTGAGGTGGTGTGTGTATAACTGCATAGGTGAGTAAATGGGAGTGTGATTGATTCTTTGCATGACTGACTAGGTGTGTGAGTAACTCTGTGGGAGAGTGGCAGTGTGTGAGTGTCTGTATAGGTGTATGAGTGCATATGATAGTGCTGTATTGATGAGTGCCTGAATGTATGAGTGACTGTATGGGTGAATGAGTGGATGTGTGTGTAGACCTAGGAATCAGTGAGTGGGTATGTAGTAACTGTTATTGGTGTGTCTATGGTTTTGAAAACGGTAGTCTGTATTTTAGAGTGGATGTATCAAAGGTTATATTAGGGTATGAGGAGGTGCATCAGATTATCACGTGGATGATGTCATCAGTGATGTCATTTGAGATGTCATCAGTGATGTCACTGACCATGTCATGAATGATGTAATATGTGACGTCATCAGCAGTGCATTGCGCGAGTTATAGTTAGCTTAACTAACTATAACGGCCGAATTCTCTGGTTTTGTACGAGTGAAATGTCCAACTAACTATAACGTCCCTGAAACCTGTGGTTTTTCAGTGAATTTCTAAGGTTTTTTAAATGCTATTTTCTAACTATAACGTCCCTGAAACCTATGGTTTTTTCAATGAATTTCAAAGGTTTTTTAAATGCTAATTTCTAATTATAACGTCCCTGAAACCTGCCATTTTTTCAGTGAATTTCAAAGGTTTTTTAAATGCTAATTTCTAACTATGCCTACAGAGGTAGGACATGTGCAGAAAGAGGAAGAAAGGCGCAGAAAGAAGCAAGAGAAACGCAGAAAGAGGCAACAGAAGTCCAGAAAGAGGAAGAAAGGTGCAGAAAGAAGCAAGAGATGAGCACAAAGAACCAACAGAGGAGCAGAAAGAGGCCTTGTTACAAAGTCATCCTGTGCCCCCAACTTTTTGCTGACGGGTACTGGTGGTAACTGACTCTGATTAACCAGGCCTAGAGCCAGTGCTATGCTAAAAGACACTTAGAATACAGTGAAAACACCTACTAGGGAACACTATGCGTTGGGGTACCCCTGTGATTGGCATGACCTCCTCTGTAAGGCCCTAGTACATAATAGCAAAAGAAACAATTGATGGACGGAATGCTGAACATTGCAAACATTCACCCCCAGTCACAAGGATCTGGGTTTAATCCATCATTCTTTTGCTCACCACGCCACCCCAGTTTGGACCCAGCTATATGCAAATCAGGCTTGACCCTGTGCCTCATGGGAACAGTCCAGCCCGAACTGCCAAGCCAGGTCCTCCCTGGACCGGAAACAAGCATCCTGGGACCGGTTTCAGAGCATCACCCTTCATCAACCAAGCTAGCTTGAATCCAGTGGCGCAGTGAGCACGGGACCCACGTCTGGGCATACCCTTCCCACTTAGGGCGACAAATGCAAAAGAAACAATTGATGGACGGAATGCTGAACAATGCAAACATTCACCCCCAGTCACAAGGATCTGGGTTTAATCCATCATTCTTTTGCTCACCACGCCACCCCAGTTTGGACCCAGCTATATGCAAATCAGGCTTGACCCTGTGCCTCATAGGAACAGTCCAGACCGAACTGCCAAGCCAGGTCCTCCCTGGACCGGAAACAAGCATCCTGGGACCGGTTTCAGGGCATCACCCTTCATCAGCCAGGCTAGCTTGAATCCAGTGGCGCAGTGAGCACGGGACCCACGTCTGGGCATACCCTTCCCACTTAGGGTAACAAATGCAAAAGAAACAATTGATGGACGGAATGCTGAACAATGCAAACATTCACCCCCAGTCACAAGGATCTGGGTTTAATCCATCATTCTTTTGCTCACCACGCCACCCCAGTTTGGACCCAGTTATATGCAAATCAGGCTTGACCCTGTGCCTCATGGGAACAGTCCAGCCCGAACTGCCAAGCCAGGTCCTCCCTGGACTGGAAACAAGCATCCTGGGACCGGTTTCAGGGCATCACCCTTCATCAGCCAGGCTAGCTTGAATCCAGTGGCGCAGTGAGCACGAGACCCACGTCTGGGCATACCCTTCCCACTTAGGGCGACAAATGCAAAAGAAACAATTGATGGACGGAATGCTGAACAATGCAAACATTCACCCCCAGTCACAAGGATCAGGGTTTAATCCATCATTCTTTTGCTCATCACGCCACCCCAGGTTGGACCCAGCTATATGCAAATCAGGCTTGACCCTGTGCCTCATGGGAACGGTCCAGCCGAACTGCCAAGCCTGGTCCTCCCTGGACCGGAAACAAGCATCCTGGGACTGGTTTCAGGGCATCACCCTTCATCAGCCAGGCTAGCTTGAATCCAGTGGCGCAGTGAGCACGGGACCCACGTCTGGGCATACCCTTCCCACTTAGGGTGACAAATGCAAAAGAAACAATTGATGGACGGAATGCTGAACAATGCAAACATTCACCCCCAGTCACAAGGATCTGGGTTTAATCCATCATTCTTTTGGTCACCACGCCACCGCAGTTTGGACCCAGCTATATGCAAATCAGGCTTGACCCTGTGCCTCATGGGAACAGTCCAGCCCGAACTGCCAAGCCAGGTCCTCCCTGGACCGGAAACAAGCATCCTGGGACCGGTTTCAGGGCATCACCCTTCATCAGCCAGGCTAGCTTGAATCCAGTGGCGCAGTGAGCACGGGACCCACGTCTGGGCATACCCTTCCCACTTAGGGCGACAAAGGCAAAAGAGACAATTGATGGACAGAATGCTGAACAATGCAAACATTCACCCCCAGTCACAAGGATCTGGGTTTAATCCATCATTCTTTTGCTCACCACGCCTCCCCAGTTTGGACCCAGCTATATGCAAATCAGGCTTGACCCTGTGCCTCATGGGAACAGTCCAGCCCGAACTGCCAAGTCAGGTCCTCCCTGGACCGGAATCAAGCATCCTGGGACCGGTTTCAGGGCATCACCCTTCATCAGCCAGGCTAGCTTGAATCCAGTGGCGCAGTGAGCACGGGACCCACGTCTGGGCATACCCTTTCCACTTAGGGTGACAAATGCAAAAGAAACAATTGATGGACGGAATGCTGAACAATGCAAACATTCACCCCCAGTCACAAGGATCTGGGTTTAATCTATCATTATTTTGCTCACCACGCCACCCCAGTTTGGACCCAGCTATATGCAAATCAGGCTTGACCCTGTGCCTCATGGGAACAGTCCAGCCCGAACTGCCAAGCCAGGTCCTCCCTGGACTGGAAACAAGCATCCTGGGACCGGTTTCAGGGCATCACCCTTCATCAGCGAGGCTAGCTTGAATCCAGTGGCGCAGTGAGCACGGGACCCACGTCTGGGCATACCCTTCCCACTTAGGGCGACAAATGCAAAAGAAACAATTGATGGACGGAATGCTGAACAATGCAAACATTCACCCCCAGTCACAAGGATTTAGGCCCAGATCTCTGTACTGGGGTGAATGTACGACATTGTTCTGCATTCTGTCCATCAATTGATGTTTTTGCATTTGTCAGCCCGAGTGGGACGGGTATGCCCAGACGTGGGTCCCATGCTCTCCATGCCACTGGAGTCAAGCTATCCTGGCTGATGAGGGCTGAAAGCCCGAGACCGGTCCTAGGATGCTTGTTTCCAGTCCAGGGAGGACCTGGCCTGGCAGTTCGGGCTGGACTGTTCCCATTGGGCGCAGGGTTAAGACTGATTTGCATATGGCTGGGTCCAAACTGGAATGGCAAGGTGAGCAAAAAGCGATGGATTTAGGCCCAGATCTCTGTACTGGGGTGAATGTACGACATTGTTCTGCATTCTGTCCATCAATTGTTGCTTTTGCATTTGTCACCCGAGTGGGACGGGTATGCCCAGACGTGGGTCCCGTACTCTCCATGCCACTGGAGTCAAGCTATCCTGGCTGATGAGGGCTGAAAGCCCGAGACCGGTCCTAGGATGCTTGCTTCCAGTCCAGGGAGGACCTGGCCTGGCAGTTCGGGCTGGACTGTTCCCATTGGGTGCAGGGTCAAGACTGATTTGCATATGGCTGGGTCCAAACTGGAATGGCATGGTGAGCAAAAGCGATGGATTTAGGCCAGATCTCTGTACTGGGGTGAATGTATGACATTGTTCTGCATTCTGTCTATCAATTGTTGTTTTTGCATTTGTCACCCGAGTGGGACGGGTATGCCCAGACGTGGGTCCCGTGCTTCCATGTCACTGGAGTCAAGCTATCCTGGCTGATGAGGGCTGAAAGCCCGAAACCGGTCCTATGATGCTTGTTTCCAGTCCAGGGAGGACCTGGCCTGGCAGTTCGGGCTTGACTGTTCCCATTGGGCGCAGGGTCAAGACTGATTTGCATATGGCTGGGTCCAAACTGGAATGGCATGGTGAGCAAACAAACAATGGATTTAGGCCCAGGTCTCTGTACTGGGGTGAATGTACGACATTGTTCTGCATTCTGTCCATCAATTGTTGTTTTTGCTAGTACATAATAGGGCAGGGGGAATAAAACTACCTATAAGTCAGAGGTGCAGAAAGATGCTGCTTTAAGTAGTAGTCACGTTTGCAGAGTGGTGGAGAAACGGTGCTGGGCCTCCGACCAGCGCTCAGGAATTCCGCTGCATAGGACTTAGAGGAGGTACCAAGAGGGCTTCTTGGCCCCCAAAGTCCCTCAGGAGTAAATTGGACTTCCTCCCCATCCCGTAGTATGCCAGGATGCGCGTTTGCAGAGTGGTGGAGAAAGGGGGCATGTCCTCCTTAGACGTCTTAGCAATCCCACTGTGTGGGACTTACTGCAGGTAACAAGAGGGGTAGTTGGCCCCCAAGGACAACCTTGGGGTCCAACTACCCTCCTATTACCTCCAGTAAGTCCCACACAGCAGGATTGGTAAGTTCTCATAGCAGGCCACGCCCCCTTTGCCCACCACTCTGCAAACGCACTCCCTGGCGCGCTCTTGGATGGGGATTGAAGTCCCCTTTGCTGCTGGGGGTCCTTTAGGGGCCAACTAGCCTACCTCTTACCTCCAGTAAGCCCCACACAGTGGTGTTGCTGAGAGGTGGACAAAGGCCACGCCCCCTTTCCCCACCACTCTGCAAACGCGCCTCCTGGCGCGTTCTAAGTTGGGGTTTTAAGTCCCCTTCATTCCTGAGGCTCCCTGTGAGCCAACTAGCCCACCAGGTACCTCCAGTAAGCGCCATCTAGCTGGTTAGCAGAGAGGTGGTCCGAGGCCACGCCCCCTTTTTACACCACTCTGCAAACGTGGCTCCTGGTGCACTGCTGCTTGGGGGATGAAGTCCACTTGTGTCCTGAGGTCCTCAGGACACAAGAGGACCTCATTGCCCCACCAGCAGTGCGCCAAGAGGTGCGTTTGCAGAGTGGTGTAAAGGGGCGTGGCCTCGGACCACTCTCTGCAAACCAGCTATGTGGCGCTTACTGGAGGTACCTGGTGGGCTAGTTGGCCTCAGAGACCCTCAGTATTCCTGGGGACTTAATTTCCCATCTTACAACGTGCCAGGGGCGTGTTTGCAGAGTGGTGCAGGGAGGGGCGGGGCCTCTGGTGTGATGCTGGCTTATTTATTTTATTTTTTTATTAGAAGGGGGGCTGTGTGCCCCCCTTCTTTTACTATTTTTGGGGCCCTGGGGACCCCATCCCCCAGGGCCTGACCCCTTTTTTGTTTTTTGTTTTTTTTACGGGAAGGGGGCCGCGCGGCCCCCCTCCCAAGGCCAATTTCGGCCCCGGGGACCCCATCCCCCGGGGCATGGCCACATATACATTTTTTTTTTACTTTTAATGGAGGGGGGCCGCGTGGCCCCCCTCCTGAGGCAATTATCTGCCCTGGAGACCCCATCCCCGGGGCATTGCCTCTTTTTTTTATTTTTTGCATTCAGGAGGGGGGACGCGTGGCCCCCCTCCCAGGCCACTTCTGGCCCCGGGGACCCCCTACCCCGGGGCTTGGCCATTATATATATTTTTTTTTTAAAGGAGGGGGGCCGTGCGGCGCCCCTCCCCAGGCTGATTTCGGCCCCAGGTACCCCATCCCCCGGGGCCTGGCCATTTTTTTTTTAAAGTAAAGGGAGGGGGGCCGCGTGGCCCCCCTCCCGGGCCACTTCTGGCCCCGGGGACCCCATCCCCCCGGGGCCTGCCCTTTGCATTGGGGACCGTGGGGGGAGCCCCAATGCCCCCACGGTCCCGCCGGCTCCCCGCCTCCTGCGGGAGCCGGCATTGCTTTTGAGCAAGGGGAGCTGCTGACATGCAGCTCCCCTTGCTCAAAAGCAATCCTGCTTTGCTTCGTTGAAGCGAGAGCAGGTTTTCCTGCTCTCGCTTCAACGAAGCAAAGCAGGGTTTGCTATGGCAGGGCGGGAGCCGTGCTCCTGCCCTGCCATAGCAAACGGCAATGTCCCGGGGGTGGGCACCCCGGGACATTGCAGGAGCCGGCCCTGTGGGGTGGCGGTCCCCAGGGCCATCAAGGGCTCCAGGAGGGGGGCTGCGCGGCCCCCTCCCTCCATTTCTAAAGCCCTGGGGAGGTGGCGGTCCCCTGGGCTTGCGGGGGCCTGGGAGCCCCCTCCTCACATCCAAATAAAGAAGCCCCGGGGAGGTGGCAGTCCCCGGGGCTGCGGAGGGGCCATGTGCCCCCTGCATATAATTAGCATAGCCCCGGGGAGGTGGTGGTCCCCGGGGCTGCGGGGGCCCCCAAGGGCCCCCGCTATTTAATTTTGGCATTGCCCCCAGGACCTGGCCCACCCGGGGGCTCATTAAAATGAAGCGCGGGAGTCCTCGCTTCATTTTTTTAAAATTTTCTTGGCAGGATTCGCACACCCAGCGTGAATTCTGCCAATTTAGTTTTTTAAAAAAATGCTTTTTTACCGACTAGCCCACCAGGTACCTCCAGGTACCTCCAGTAAGCGCCACAGAGCTGCGTTGCAGAGTGGTGTAAAAAGGGGTGTGGCCTCAGACCACCTCTCTGCAACGCAGCTCTGTGGCGCAAACTGGAGGTACCTGGTGGGCTAATTGGTCCCCAGGGACCCTCAGGATTCAAGGGGACTTAATCCCCCAAGTTACAACGCGCCAGAGGGCGCGTTTGCACAGTGGTGCAGGGAGGCAGCGGGCCTGATATAACAAGTGTGCAAACCGCCCCCTGGCGCGTTAGTCGTGGGGATTAAGTCCCTCATCCTGAGGGTCCCTGAGAGCAACTAGCCCACCAAGTACCTCCTGTAAGCACCACAGAGCTGTGTTGCAGAGAGGTGGTCCGAGGCCACGCCCCTTTTACACCACTCTGCAAATGCGGCTTCTGGTGCACTGCTGGTGGGGCGATGAGGTCCTCTTGTGTCCTGAGGACCTCAGGACACAAGTGGACGTCATCCTCCGAGGAGCAGTGCGCTAGAAGCCGTGTTTGCAGCATGGTGTAAAAAGGGGCGTGGCCTCGAAACACCTCTCTGCAACGCAGCTCTGTGGCACTTACTGGAGGTACCTGGTGGGCTAGTTGGCCCCCAGGGACCCTCAGGATTCAAGGGGACTTAATAGGGACGTTATAGTTAGAAATTAGCATTTAAAAATCCTTAGAAATTCACTGAAAAAACCATAGGTTTTAGGGACGTTATAGTTAGAAATTAGCATTTAAAAAACCTTTGAAATTCACTGAAAAAACCATAGGTTTCAGGGACGTTATAGTTAGAAATTAGCATTAATAAAACCTTTGAAATTCACTGAAAAAACCATAGGTTTCAGGCACGTTATAGTTAGAAATTAGCATTTAAAAAACCTTAGAAATTCACTGAAAAAACCACAGGTTTCAGGGACGTTATAGTTAGTTGAACATTTCACTCATACAAAACCAGTGAAATTCGGCCGTTATAGTTAGTTCAGCTAACTATAACTCACGCCCCCGCAATGCACTGCTGATGACGTCACATATTACATCACTCATGACGTGGTCAGTGACATCACTGATGACATCACTGATGACATCTCAAATGACATCACTGGTGACATCACTGATGACATCATCCACGTGATAATTTGATGCATCTTCTCACACCCTAATATAACCTTTGATACACCCACTCTAAACTACAGACTGCCATTCTCAAAACCATAGACACTCCAACACCAATAACTACATACTCACTCACTGATTCTTAGGTCTACACACCCATCCACTCACTCACCCATACAGTCACTCATACTTTCGGTCACTCAGTACAGGACTATCATATGCACTCATACACCTATATAGACACTCACACACTGTCACTGATCCATAGAGTTACTCACACACCTAGTCAGTCATGCAAAGAATTAATCACACTCCCATTTACTCACCTATACAGTTATACACACACCACCTCACTTACTCATACAGATACTAACACATACTTATGCTCTTATACAATCACTGATACAAGCACACACTCATCCATACAGCTACTCTCACAATCACTCACTCTCACATATAGTCATTTATATACTCCAACACTCACATATACTGCCCTTCACATATGTAGTTACTCACACATGTACCACTGAGACATCCATTCACTCACCAACACACCCATACACATACTCACCCACCCATACAGTCCATCACAGATGCACTCTTGAATCCATACACCCAGTGAATCACCCACTCACACATCTATGCACAGAGTCACACACCCCCCACCCATACAAACACTCAGGCACCCATACAGATACTCAGACAACCAATCAATAACCCATATAGACACTCATGTAGCTATTCACCAACCCATGCAGCCGCTTACACACCAACAGACAGACTGATACAGACATTCACACAGTTTAGTCACTAACCCATGCATTCAGTAAGATACGTTTAATCACTCACTTATAGAGTCAGTCACGCACCTACTAAATCATTCATTCAGACACTCATACACCCACTCATTCTTCAATACACCTTGGTCTATATATATTAAACATATTTCACTTTACAGAAACACACAGTCACTGGGTGATGTCATCAGTGATGTCATCAGTGATGTCATTTGAGATGTCATCAGTGATGTCACTGACCATGTCATGAGTGATGCAATATGTGACTTCATCAGCAGTGCATTGCGGGGGCGCGAGTTATAGTTAGCTGAACTAACTATAACGGCCGGATTTCACTGGTTTTGAACGAGTGAAATGTCCAACTAACTATAACATCCCTGAAACCTGTGGTTTTTTCAGTGAATTTCTAAGGTTTTTTAAATGCTAATTTCTAACTATAACGTGCCTGAAACCTATGTTTTTTTCAGTGAATTTCAAAGGTTTTTTAATGCTAATTTCTAACTATAACGTCCCTGAAACCAATGGTTTTTTCAGTGAATATATATATATATATATATATATATATATATATATATATATATATTCACTGAAAAAACCATAGGTTTCAGGCACGTTATAGTTAGAAATTAGCATTTAAAAACCTTTGAAATTCACTGAAAAAACCATAGGTTTCAGACACGTTATAGTTAGAAATTAGCATTTAAAACCTTTGAAATTCACTGAAAAAACATAGGTTTTAGGGACAGTTATAGTTAGTTGGACATTGCACTCGTACAAAACCCGTGAAATTCCCTGTTATAGTTAGTTCAGCTAACTATAACTCGCGCCCACAATGCACTGCTGATGACGTCACATATTACATCACTCATGACATGGTCAGTGACATCACTGATGACATCACTGATGACATCTCAAATGACATCACTGATGACATCACTGATGACATCATCCAGTGACTGTGTGTTTCTGTAAAGTTTAAATATGTTTAATATATATAGGGAAAGGCGTATTGAAGAATGAGTGGGTGTATAAGTGTCTGAATGGATGATTTAGTACGTGAGTGACTGACTCTACAAGTGAGTGATTAAACGTATCTTACTGAATGCATGGGTTAGTGACTAAACTGTGTGAATGTCTGTATCCGTCTGTTTGTTGGTGTGTAAGTGGATGCATGGATTTGCGAATAGCTACATGAGTGTCTATATGGGTTATTGATTGGTTCTCTGAGTATCTGTATGGCTGCCTGAGTGTTTGTGTGGGTGGGGTGTGTGTGACTCTATACATAGATGTGTGAGTGGGTGATTCACTGGGTGCATGATTTCAAGAGTGCATCTGTGATGGACTGCTTGGGTGGGTGAGTGTGTGTATGGGTGTGTTAGTGAGTGAATGTATATCTCAGTGGTACATGTGCGAGTAACTACATATGTAAAAGGCAGTATATATGTGTGTTAGAGTATTTAAATGGCTATAAGTGAGAGTGTGTTATTGTGAGAGTGGCTGTATGGATGCGTGTGTGCTTGTATCAGTTATTGTATAAGAGCGTAAGAATGTGCTAGTATTTGTATGAGTAAGTGAGCTGGTGTGTGTATAACTGTATAGGTGAGTAAATGGGTGTGTGATTAATTTTTTGCATGACTGACTAGGTGTGTGAGTACCTCTATGGATGAGTGGCGGTGTGTGAGTGTTTATATAGGTATATGAGTGCATATGATAGTCCTGTACTGAGTGACTGTAAGTATGAGTGACTGTACAGGTGAGTGAGTGGATGTGTGTGTAGACCTAAGAATCAGTGAGTGGGTATGTAGTTTTTGGTGTTGGAGTGTCTATGGTTTTGAGAATGGCAGTCTGTAATTTAGAGTGGGTGTATCAAAAGTTATATTAGGGTTTGAGAAGATGCATGAAATTATCACATGGATGATGTCATCAGTGATGTCATTTGAGATGTCATCAGTGATGTCATCAGTGATGTCACTGACCATGTCATGAGTGATGTAATATGTGACGTCATCAGCAGTGCATTGCGGGGGCGCGAGTTATAGTTAGCTGAACTAACTATAACAGGGAATTTCACGGGTTTTGTACGAGTGCAATGTCCAACTAACTATAACTGTCCCTAAAACCTATGTTTTTTTCAGTGAATTTCAAAGGTTTTTAAATGCTAATTTCTAACTATAACGTGTCTGAAACCTATGGTTTTTTCAGTGAATTTCAAAGGTTTTTTAAATGCTAATTTCTAACTATAACGTGCCTGAAACCTATGGTTTTTCAGTGAATTTCAAAGGTTTTTAAATGCTAATTTCTAACTATAACGTGCCTGAAACCTATGGTTTTTCAGTGAATTTCAAGGTTTTTTAAATGCTAATTTCTAACTATAACGTGCCTGAAACCTATGATTTTTTAAGTGAATTTCAAAGGTTTTTTAAATGCTAGTTTCTAACTATGCCAACAGAGGTAGGACATGTGAAGAAAGAAGAAAAAACGCACAGAAAGAAGCAAAAGATGTGCAGAAAGAACCAACAGAGGAGCAGAAAGAGGCCTTGTTGCAAAATCATCCTGTGCCCACAACTTTTTAGACGGGTACTGGTGGTAACTGACTCTGACTAACCAGAGCCAGTGCGCGTTTGCACAGTGGTGAAGGGAGGGGGCCTGAGGTGACATGTGTGCAAGCGCGCCCCGTGGCGCGTTTTAAGTTGCGGGATTAAGTCCCCTTGAATCCTGAGGGTCCCTGGGGCCCAACTAGCCCCCAGGTACCTACAGTTAGGACCACAGAGCTGAGTTGCAGAGAGGCGTTCCGAGGCCACGCACCTTTTTCACCTCTCTGCAACGCAACTCTGTTGTGCTTACTGAAGGTACCTGGTGGGCTAGTTGGCCCATAGGATTCAAAGGAATTAACTCCCCAACTTAAAACGCACCACAGGGCGTGTTTGCGCACATGTCACCTGAGGCCGCGCCCCCTCCCTTCACCACTGTGCAAACGCGCCCCGTGGCGCGTTTTAAGTTGGGGGATTAGGTCACCTTGAATCCTGAGAGTCCCTGGGCCCCAACTAGCCCACCAGGTACTTCCAGTAAGAACCACAGGCCTGCGTTGCAACGCCTGTAACAAATTGTGCAGTTGTGTTTAGGTAGTGAAGAGGGTCGTGCTGGGGGTAGTGTTTTAGGGTAGTGCAGTGGTGTTTGTGTAGTGTAGGGGGTCATGCTGGGGGTAGATTTAGGGTTTAGGGTAGTGCAGTGGTGTTTGGGTAGTGTAGGGAGTCGTGCTGGGGGAGTATTTTAGGGTTTAGGGTAGTACAGTGGTGTTTGGGTAGTGTAGGGGGTCGTGCTGGGGTTAGTGTTTTAGGGTTTTAGGGTTTAGGGTAGTGCAGTGGTGTTTGGGTAGTGTAGGGGATACTGCTGGGGGTAGTGTTTTAGGGTTTAGGGTAGTGCAATGGTGTTTGGGTAGTGTAGGGGGTACTGCTGGGGGTAGTGTTTTAGGGTTTAGGGTAGTGCAGTGGTGTTTGGGTAGCGTAGGGGGTACTGCTGGGGGTAGTGTTTTATGGTTTAGGGTAGTGCAGTGGTGTTTGGGTAGTGTAGGGGTTCGTGCTGGGGGTAGTTTTTTAGGTTTTAGGGTAGTGCAGTGGTGTTTGTGTAGTGTAGGAGGTCGCGTGTTAGGGTTTAGGGTAGTGCAGTGCTCTTTGGGTAGTGTAGGGAGTCGTGCGGGGGTATTGTTTTAGAGTTTAGGGTAGTGCAGTGGTCTTTGGGTAGTGTAGGGGTTGTGCGGGGATAGTGTTTTAGGGATTAGGGTAGTGCATTGGTATTTGGGTAGTGTAGGGGGTCATGCAGGGGTAGTGTTTTAGGGTTTAGGGCAGTGCAGTGGTGTTTAGGTAGTGTAGGGGGTCATGCTGGGGGAGTGTTTTAGGGTTTAGGGCAGTGCAGTGGTGTTCGGGTAGTGTAGGGGGTCGTGCTGGGGGAGTGTTTTAGGGTTTAGGGCAGTGCAGTCGTGTTCGGGTAGTGTAGGGGGTCGTTCTGGGGAGAGTATTTTAGGGTTTAGGGTAGTGCAGTGGTGTTCGGGTAGTGTAGGGGGTCATGCTGGGGGTAGTGTTCTAGGGTTTAGGACAGTGCAGTGGTGTTCGGGCAGTGTAGGGGGTCGTGCTGGGGGTGGTGTTTTAGGGTTTAGGGCAGTGCAGTGGTGTTCGGGCAGTGTAGGGGGTCGTGCTGGGGGTGGTGTTTCAGGGTTTATGGCAGTGCAGTGGTGTTCGGGCAGTGTAGGGGGTCGTTCAGGGGGTGGTGTTTCAGGGTTTAGGGCAGTGCAGTGGTGTTTGGGCAGTGTAGGGGGTCGTGCAGGGGTGGTGTTTCAGGGTTTAGGGCAGTGGTGTTCGGGCAGTGTAGGGGGTCATGCTGGGGGTGGTGTTTCAGGGTTTGGGGCAGTGCAGTGGTGTTCGAGCAGTAAAGGGGGTCATGCTGGGGGTGGTGTTTCAGGGTTTAGGGCAGTGCAGTGGTGTTCGGGCAGTGTAGGGGGTGGTGCAGGGGGTGGTGTTTCAGGGTTTAGGGCAGTGCAGTGGTGTTCGGGCAGTGTAGGGGTCGTGCAGGGGTGGTGTTTCAGGGTTAAGGGCAGTGCAGTGGTGTTCGGGCAGTGTAGGGGGCGGTGCAGGGGGTGGTGTTTCAGGGTATAGGGCAGTACAGTGGTGTTCGGGCATTGTAGGGGGTGGTGCTAGGGCTGGTGTTTCAGGGTTTAGGGCAGTGCAGTGGTGTTCGGGCAGTGTAGGGGGTCGTGCTGGGGCTGGTGTTTCAGGGTTTAGGGCAGTGCAGTGGTGTTCGGGCAGTGTAGGGGTGGTGCTGGGGCTGGTGTTTCAGGGTTTAGGGCAGTGCAGTGGTGTTCGGGCAGTGTAGGGGGTCTTGCTGGGGCTGGTGTTTCAGTGTCTAGGGCAATGCAGTGGTGTTCGGGCAGTGTAGGGGGTCTTCCTGGGGCTGGTGTTTCAGGGTTTAGGGCAGTGCAGTGGTGTTCTGGCAGTGTAGGGGGTCGTGCTGGGGGTGGTGTTTCAGGGTTTAGGGCAGTGCAGTGGTGTTCGGGCAGTGTAGGGGGTCGTGCTGGGGCTAGTGTTTCAGGGTTTAGGGCAGAGCAATGGTGCTCAGGCAGTGTTGGGGGTTGTGCTGGGGGTGATGTTTCAGGGTTTATGGCAGTGCAGTGGTGTTAGGGCAGTGTAGGGGGTCGTGCTGGGGGTGGTGTTTCAGGGTTTAGGGCAGTGCAGTGGTGTTCCGGCAGTGTAGGGGTCGTGCAGGGGGTGGTGTTTCAGGGTTTAGTGCAGTGGTGTTCGGGCAGTGTAGGGGGTCGTGCTGGGGTGGTGTTTCAGGGTTTAGGGCAGTGCAGTGGTGTTCGGGCAGTGTAGGGTGTCGTGCTGAGGGGTGGTGTTTCAGGGTTTAGATGCAGTAGTGTTTGGGCAGTGTAGGGGGTCGTGCTGGGGGAGTGTTTTAGGGTTTAGGGCAGTGCAGTCGTGTTCGGGTAGTGTAGGGGGTCGTGCTGGGGGACTATTTTAGGGTTTAGGGTAGTGCAGTGGTGTTCGGGTAGTGTAGGGGGTCATGCTGGGGGTAGTGTTCTAGGGTTTAGGGCAGTGCAGTGGTGTTCGGGCAGTGTAGGGGGTTGTGCTGGGGGTGGTGTTTTAGGGTTTAGGGCAGTGCAGTGGTGTTCGGGCAGTGTAGGGGGTCGTGCTGGGGGTGGTGTTTCAGGGTTTAGGGCAGTGCAGTGGTGTTCGGGCAGTGTAGGGGGTCGTGCAGGGGGTGGTGTTTCAGGGTTTAGGGCAGTGCAGTGGTGTTCGGGCAGTGTAGGGGGTCGTGCAGGGGTGGTGTTTCAGGGTTTAGGGCAGTGGTGTTCGGGCAGTGTAGGGGGTCATGCTGGGGGTGGTGTTTCAGGGTTTGGGGCAGTGCAGTGGTGTTCGAGCAGTAAAGGGGGTCATGCTGGGGGTGGTGTTTCAGGGTTTAGGGCAGTGCAGTGGTGTTCGGGCAGTGTAGGGGGCGGTGCAGGGGGTGGTGTTTCAGGGTTTAGGGCAGTGCAGTGGTGTTCGGGCAGTGTAGGGGGTGGTGCAGGGGGTGGTGTTTCAGGGTTTAGGGCAGTGCAGTGGTGTTCGGGCAGTGTAGGGGGTCGTGCAGGGGGTGGTGTTTCAGGGTTTAGGGCAGTGCAGTGGTGTTCGGGCAGTGTAGGGGGCAGTGCAGGGGGTGGTGTTTCAGGGTTTAGGGCAGTGCAGTGGTGTTCGGGCAGTGTAGGGGGCAGTGCAGGGGTGGTGTTTCAGGGTTTAGGGCAGTGCAGTGGTGTTCGGGCAGTGTAGAGGGTCGTGCTGGTGTTTCAGAGTTTAGGGCAGTGCAGTGGTGTTCGGGCAGTGTAGGGGGTCGTGCTGGGGCTGGTGTTTCAGGGTTTAGGGCAGTGCAGTGGTGTTCGGGCAGTGTAGGGTGTCTTGCTGGGGCTGGTGTTTCAGAGTCTAGGGCAATGCAGTGGTGTTCGGGCAGTGTAGGGGGTCTTGCTGGGGCTGGTGTTTCAGGGTTTAGGGCAGTGCAGTGGTGTTTGGGCAGTGTAGGGGGTCGTGCTGGGGGTGGTGTTTCAGGGTTTAGGGCAGTGCAGTGGTGTTTGGGCAGTGTAGGGGGTCGTGCTGGGGCTAGTGTTTCAGGGTTTAGGGCAGAGCAATGGTGCTCAGGCAGTGTAGGGGGTTGTGCTGGGGGTGATGTTTCAGGGTTTATGGCAGTGCAGTGGTGTTAGGGCAGTGTAGGGGGTCGTGCTGGGGGTGGTGTTTCAGGGTTTAGGGCAGTACAGTGGTGTTCCGGCAGTGTAGGGGGTCGTGCAGGGGGTGGTGTTTCAGGGTTTAGTGCAGTGGTGTTCGGGCAGTGTAGGGGGTCGTGCTGGGGTGGTGTTTCAGGGTTTAGGGCAGTGCAGTGGTGTTCGGGCAGTGTAGGGGGTCATGCTGGGGGTGGTGTTTCAGGGTTTAGGGCAGTGCAGTGGTGTTCGGGCAGTGTAGAGGGTTGTGCTGGGGCTGGTGTTTCAGGGTTTAGGGTAGTGCAGTGGTGTTTGGGTAGTGTAGGGAGTCGTGCTGGGGGAGTATTTTAGGGTTTAGGGTAGTACAGTGGTGTTTGGGTAGTGTAGGGGGTCGTGCTGGGGTTAGTGTTTTAGGGTTTTAGGGTTTAGGGTAGTGCAGTGGTGTTTGGGTAGTGTAGGGGATACTGCTGGGGGTAGTGTTTTAGGGTTTAGGGTAGTGCAATGGTGTTTGGGTAGTGTAGGGGTACTGCTGGGGGTAGTGTTTTAGGGTTTAGGGTAGTGCAGTGGTGTTTGGGTAGCGTAGGGGGTACTGCTGGGGGTAGTGTTTTATGGTTTAGGGTAGTGCAGTGGTGTTTGGGTAGTGTAGGGGTTCGTGCTGGGGGTAGTTTTTTAGGTTTTAGGGTAGTGCAGTGGTGTTTGTGTAGTGTAGGAGGTCGCGTGTTAGGGTTTAGGGTAGTGCAGTGCTCTTTGGGTAGTGTAGGGAGTCGTGCGGGGGTATTGTTTTAGAGTTTAGGGTAGTGCAGTGGTCTTTGGGTAGTGTAGGGGTTGTGCGGGGATAGTGTTTTAGGGATTAGGGTAGTGCATTGGTATTTGGGTAGTGTAGGGGGTCATGCAGGGGTAGTGTTTTAGGGTTTAGGGCAGTGCAGTGGTGTTTAGGTAGTGTAGGGGGTCGTGCTGGGGGAGTGTTTTAGGGTTTAGGGCAGTGCAGTGGTGTTCGGGTAGTGTAGGGGGTCGTGCTGGGGGAGTGTTTTAGGGTTTAGGGCAGTGCAGTCGTGTTCGGGTAGTGTAGGGGGTCGTGCTGGGGGAGTATTTTAGGGTTTAGGGTAGTGCAGTGGTGTTCGGGTAGTGTAGGGGGTCATGCTGGGGGTAGTGTTCTAGGGTTTAGGACAGTGCAGTGGTGTTCGGGCAGTGTAGGGGGTCGTGCTGGGGGTGGTGTTTTAGGGTTTAGGGCAGTGCAGTGGTGTTCGGGCAGTGTAGGGGGTCGTACTGGGGGTGGTGTTTCAGGGTTTAGGGCAGTGCAGTGGTGTTCGGGCAGTGTAGGGGGTCGTTCAGGGGGTGGTGTTTCAGGGTTTAGGGCAGTGCAGTGGTGTTTGGGCAGTGTAGGGGGTCGTGCAGGGGTGGTGTTTCAGGGTTTAGGGCAGTGGTGTTCGGGCAGTGTAGGGGGTCATGCTGGGGGTGGTGTTTCAGGGTTTGGGGCAGTGCAGTGGTGTTCGAGCAGTAAAAGGGGTCATGCTGGGGGTGGTGTTTCAGGGTTTAGGGCAGTGCAGTGGTGTTCGGGCAGTATAAGGGGCGGTGCAGGGGGTGGTGTTTCAGGGTTTAGGGCAGTGCAGTGGTGTTCGGGCAGTGTAGGGGGTGGTGCAGGGGGTGGTGTTTCAGGGTTTAGGGCAGTGCAGTGGTGTTCGGGCAGTGTAGGGGGTCGTGCAGGGGTGGTGTTTCAGGGTTTAGGGCAGTGCAGTGGTGTTCGGGCAGTGTAGGGGGCGGTGCAGGGGGTGGTGTTTCAGGGTTTAGGGCAGTACAGTGGTGTTCGGGCATTGTAGGGGGTGGTGCTAGGGCTGGTGTTTCAGGGTTTAGGGCAGTGCAGTGGTGTTCGGGCAGTGTAGGGGGTCGTGCTGGGGCTGGTGTTTCAGGGTTTAGGGCAGTGCAGTGGTGTTCGGGCAGTGTAGGGGTGGTGCTGGGGCTGGTGTTTCAGGGTTTAGGGCAGTGCAGTGGTGTTCGGGCAGTGTAGGGGGTCTTGCTGGGGCTGGTGTTTCAGAGTCTAGGGCAATGCAGTGGTGTTCGGGCAGTGTAGGGGGTCGTGCTGGGGCTAGTGTTTCAGGGTTTAGGGCAGAGCAATGGTGCTCAGGCAGTGTTGGGGATTGTGCTGGGGGTGATGTTTCAGGGTTTATGGCAGTGCAGCGGTGTTAGGGCAGTGTAGGGGGTCGTGCTGGGGGTGGTGTTTCAGGGTTTAGGGCAGTGCAGTGGTGTTCCGGCAGTGTAGGGGGTCGTGCAGGGGGTGGTGTTTCAGGGTTTAGTGCAGAGGTGTTCGGGCAGTGTAGGGGGTCGTGCTGGGGTGGTGTTTCAGGGTTTAGGGCAGTGCAGTGGTGTTCGGGCAGTGTAGGGTGTCGTGCTGAGGGGTGGTGTTTCAGGGTTTAGGGCAGTGCAGTCGTGTTTGGGCAGTGTAGGGGGTCGTGCTGGGGGGAGTGTTTTAGGGTTTAGGGCAGTGCAGTCGTGTTCGGGTAGTGTAGGGGGTCGTGCTGGGGGGACTATTTTAGGGTTTAGGGTAGTGCAGTGGTGTTCGGGTAGTGTAGGGGGTCATGCTGGGGGTAGTGTTCTAGGGTTTAGGGCAGTGCAGTGGTGTTCGGGCAGTGTAGGGGGTTGTGCTGGGGGTGGTGTTTTAGGGTTTAGGGCAGTGCAGTGGTGTTCGGGCAGTGTAGGGGGTCGTGCTGGGGGTGGTGTTTCAGGATTTAGGGCAGTGCAGTGGTGTTCTGGCAGTGTAGGGGGTCGTGCAGGGGTGGTGTTTCAGGGTTTAGGGCAGTGCAGTGGTGTTCGGGCAGTGTAGGGGGTCGTGCAGGGGTGGTGTTTCAGGGTTTAGGGCAGTGGTGTTCGGGCAGTGTAGGGGGTCATGCTGGGGGTGGTGTTTCAGGGTTTGGGGCAGTGCAGTGGTGTTCGGAGCAGTAAAGGGGGTCATGCTGGGGGTGGTGTTTCAGGGTTTAGGGAAGTGCAGTGGTGTTCGGGCAGTGTAGGGGGCGGTGCAGGGGGTGGTGTTTCAGGGTTTAGGGCAGTGCAGTGGTGTTCGGGCAGTGTAGGGGGTGGTGCAGGGGGTGGTGTTTCAGGGTTTAGGGCAGTGCAGTGGTGTTCGGGCAGTGTAGGGGGCCGTGCAGGGGGTGGTGTTTCAGGGTTTAGGGCAGTGCAGTGGTGTTCGGGCAGTGTAGGGGGCAGTGCAGGGGGTGGTGTTTCAGGGTTTAGGGCAGTGCAGTGGTGTTCGGGCAGTGTAGGGGGCAGTGCAGGGGTGGTGTTTCAGGGTTTAGGGCAGTGCAGTGGTGTTTGGGCAGTGTAGGGGGTCGTGCTGGGGCTGGTGTTTCAGAGTTTAGGGCAGTGCAGTGGTGTTCGGGCAGTGTAGGGGGTCATGCTGGGGCTGGTGTTTCAGGGTTTAGGGCAGTGCAGTGGTGTTCGGGCAGTGTAGGGTGTCTTGCTGGGGCTGGTGTTTCAGAGTCTAGGGCAATGCAGTGGTGTTCGGGCAGTGTAGGGGGTCTTGCTGGGGCTGGTGTTTCAGGGTTTAGGGCAGTGCAGTGGTGTTCGGGCAGTGTAGGGGGTCGTGCTGGGGGTGGTGTTTCAGGGTTTAGGGCAGTGCAGTGGTGTTTGGGCAGTGTAGGGGGTCGTGCTGGGGCTAGTGTTTCAGGGTTTAGGGCAGAGCAATGGTGCTGAGGCAGTGTAGGGGGTTGTGCTGGGGGTGATGTTTCAGGGTTTATGGCAGTGCAGTGGTGTTAGGGCAGTGTAGGGGGTCGTGCTGGGGGTGGTGTTTCAGGGTTTAGGGCAGTACAGTGGTGTTCCGGCAGTGTAGGGGGTCGTGCAGGGGGTGGTGTTTCAGGGTTTAGTGCAGTGGTGTTCGGGCAGTGTAGGGGGTCGTGCTGGGGTGGTGTTTCAGGGTTTAGGGCAGTGCAGTGGTGTTCGGGCAGTGTAGGGGGTCATGCTGGGGGTGGTGTTTCAGGGTTTAGGGCAGTGCAGTGGTGTTCGGGCAGTGTAGGGGGTTGTGCTGGGGCTGGTGTTTCAGGGTTTAGGGCAGTGCAGTGGTGTTCGGGCAGTGTAGGGGGTCGTGCTGGGGCTGGTGTTTCAGGGTTTTGGGCAGAGCAGTGGTGTTCGGGCAGTGTAGGGGTCGAGCTGGGAGTGGTGTTTCAGGGTTTAGGGGAGTGCAGTGGTGTTCGGGCAGTGTAGGGGGTCTTGCTGGGGGTGGTGTTTCAGGGTTTAGGGCAGTGCAGTGGTGTTCGGGCAGTGTAGGGGGTCTTGCTGGGGGTGGTGTTTCAGGGTTTAGGGCAGTGGTGTTCGGGCAGTGTAGGGGGTCTTGCTGGGGGTGATGTTTCAGGGTTTAGGGCAGTGCAGTGGTGTTCGGGCAGTGTAGGGGGTCTTGCTGGGGGTAGTGTTTCAGGGTTTAGGGCAGTGCAGTGGTGTTCGGGCAGTGTAGGGGGTCTTGCTGGGGCTGGTGTTTCAGAGTCTAGGGCAATGCAGTGGTGTTCGGGCAGTGTAGGGGGTCTTCCTGGGGCTGGTGTTTCAGGGTTTAGGGCAGTGCAGTGGTGTTCTGGCAGTGTAGAAGGTCATGCTGGGGGTGGGGTTTCAGGGTTTAGAGCAGTACAGTGGTGTTCGGGCAGTGTAGGTGGTTGTGCAGGGGGTGGTGTTTCTGGGTTTAGGGCAGTGCAGTAGTGTTCGAGCAGTGTAGGGGGTTGTGCAGGGGTGGTGTTTCAGGGTTTAGGGCAGTTCAGTGGTGTTCGGGCAGTGTAGGGGGTCATGCACGGGGTGGTGTTTCAGGGTTTAGGGCAGTGCAGTGGTGTTCGGGCAGTGTAGGGTGTTGTGCTGGGGCTGGTGTTTCAGGGTTCAGGGCAGTGCAGTGGATGTTCAGGCAGTGTAGGGGGTCGTGCTGAGGCTGGTGTTTCACGGTTTAGGGCAGTGCAGTGGTGTTCGGGCAGTGTAGGGGTCGTGCTGGGGCTGGTGTTTCAGGGTTTAGGGCAGTGCAGTGGTGTTCGGAGAGTGTAGGCGGTCGTGCTGGGGCTGGTGTTTCGGGGTTTAGGGCAGTGCAGTGGTGTTCGGGCAGTGTAGGGGGTCGTGCTGGGGCTGGTGTTTCAGGGTTTAGGGCAGTGCAGTGGTGCTCGGGCAGTGTAGGGGGTCGTGCTGGGGGTGATGTTTCAGGGTTTAGGGTAGTGCAGTGGTGTTCGGGCAGTGTAGGGGGTCGTGCAGGGGCTGGTGTTTCAAGGTTTAGGGCAGTGCAGTGGTGTTCGGGCAGTGTAGGGGGTCGTGCTGGGGCTGGTGTTTCAGGGTTTTGGGCAGAGCAGTGGTGTTCGGGCAGTGTAGGGGGTCATGCTGGGGGTAGTGTTTCAGGGTTTAGGGCAGTGCAGTGGTGTTCGGGCAGTGTAGGGGTTCGTGCTGGGGGTGGTGTTTCAGGGTTTAGGTCAGTGGTGTTCGGGCAGTGTAGGGGGTCTTGCTGGGGGTGATGTTTCAGGGTTTAGGGCAGTGCAGTGGTGTTCGGGCAGTGTAGGGGGTCTTGCTGGGGGTAGTGTTTCAGGGTTTAGATCGGTGCAGTGGTGTTCGTGCAGTGTAGGGGTCGTGCTGGGGGTGGTGTTTCAGGGTTTAGGGCAGTGCAGTAGTGTTCGGGCAGTGTAGGGGGTCGTGCAGGGGGTGGTGTTTCAGGGTTTAGGGCAGTGCAGTGGTGTTCTGGCAGTGTAGGGGGTCATGCTGGGGGTGGGGTTTCAGGGTTTAGGGCAGTACAGTGGTGTTCGGGCAGTGTAGGTGGTCGTGCAGGGGGTGGTGTTTCAGGGTTTAGGGCAGTGCAGTGGTGTTCGGGCAGTGTAGGGGGTCGTGCTGGGGCTAGTGTTTCAGGGTTTAGGGTAGTGCAGTGGTGTTCGGGCAGTGTAGGGGGTCTTGCTGGGGGTGGTGTTTCAGGGTTTAGGGCAGTGGTGTTCGGGCAGTGTAGGGGGTCTTGCTGGGGGTGATGTTTCAGGGTTTAGGGCAGTGCAGTGGTGTTCGGGCAGTGTAGGGGGTCTTGCTGGGGGTAGTGTTTCAGGGTTTAGGGCAGTGCAGTGGTGTTCGTGCAGTATAGGGGGTCGTGCTGGGGATGGTGTTTCTGGGTTTAGGGCAGTGCAGTAGTGTTCGAGCAGTGTAGGGGTTGTGCAGGGGGTGGTGTTTCAGGGTTTAGGGCAGTGCAGTGGTGTTCGGGCAGTGTAGGGGGTCGCGCTGGGGGTGGTGTTTCAGGGTTTAGGGCAGTTCAGTGGTGTTCGGGCAGTGTAGGGGGTCATGCACGGGGTGGTGTTTCAGGGTTTAGGGCAGTGCAGTGGTGTTCGGGCAGTGTAGGGGTGGTGCTGGGGCTGGTGTTTCAGGGTTTAGGGCAGTGCAGTGGTGTTCGGGCAGTGTAGGGGGTCATGCTGGGGCTGGTGTTTCAGGGTTTAGGGCAGTGCAGTGGTGTTCGGGCAGTGTAGGGGGTCTTGCTGGGGCTGGTGTTTCAGAGTCTAGGGCAATGCAGTAGTGTTCGGGCAGTGTAGGGGGTCTTCCTGGGGCTGGTGTTTCAGGGTTTAGGGCAGTGCAGTGGTGTTCTGGCAGTGTAGGGGGTCGTGCTGGGGGTGGTGTTTCAGGGTTTAGGGCAGTACAGTGGTGTTCCGGCAGTGTAGGGGGTCGTGCAGGGGGTGGTGTTTCAGGGTTTAGTGCAGTGGTGTTCGGGCAGTGTAGGGGGTCGTGCTGGGCTGGTGTTTCAGGGTTTAGGGCAGTGCAGTGGTGTTCGGGCAGTGTAGGGGGTCATGCTGGGGGTGGTGTTTCAGGGTTTAGGGCAGTGCAGTGGTGTTCGGGCAGTGTAGGGGGTTGTGCTGGGGCTGGTGTTTCAGGGTTTAGGGCAGTGCAGTGGTGTTCGGGCAGTGTAGGGGGTCGTGCTGGGGCTGGTGTTTCAGGGTTTTGGGCAGAGCAGTGGTGTTCGGGCAGTGTAGGGGGTCGTGCTGGGAGTGGTGTTTCAGGGTTTAGGGGAGTGCAGTGGTGTTCGGGCAGTGTAGGGGGTCTTGCTGGGGGTGGTGTTTCAGGGTTTAGGGCAGTGCAGTGGTGTTCGGGCAGTGTAGGGGGTCTTGCTGGGGGTGGTGTTTCAGGGTTTAGGGCAGTGGTGTTCGGGCAGTGTAGGGGGTCTTGCTGGGGGTGATGTTTCAGGGTTTAGGGCAGTGCAGTGGTGTTCGGGCAGTGTAGGGGGTCTTGCTGGGGGTAGTGTTTCAGGGTTTAGGGCAGTGCAGTGGTGTTCGGGCAGTGTAGGGGGTCTTGCTGGGGCTGGTGTTTCAGAGTCTAGGGCAATGCAGTGGTGTTCGGGCAGTGTAGGGGGTCTTCCTGGGGCTGGTGTTTCAGGGTTTAGGGCAGTGCAGTGGTGTTCTGGGCAGTGTAGAAGGTCATGCTTGGGGTGGGGTTTCAGGGTTTAGGGCAGTACAGTGGTGTTCGGGCAGTGTAGGTGGTCGTGCAGGGGGTGGTGTTTCTGGGTTTAGGGCAGTGCAGTAGTGTTTGAGCAGTGTAGGGGGTTGTGCAGGGGGTGGTGTTTCAGGGTTTAGTGCAGTGCAGTGGTGTTCGGGCAGTGTAGGGGTCGCGCTGGGGGTGGTGTTTCAGGGTTTAGGGCAGTTCAGTGGTGTTCGGGCAGTGTAGGGGGTCATGCACGGGGGTGGTGTTTCAGGGTTTAGGGCAGTGCAGTGGTGTTCGGGCAGTGTAGGGTGTTGTGCTGGGGCTGGTGTTTCAGGGTTCAGGGCAGTGCAGTGGTGTTCAGGCAGTGTAGGGGGTCGTGCTGAGGCTGGTGTTTCACGGTTTAGGGCAGTGCAGTGGTGTTCGGGCAGTGTAGGGGGTCGTGCTGGGGCTGGTGTTTCAGGGTTTAGGGCAGTGCAGTGGTGTTCGGAGCAGTGTAGGCGGTCGTGCTGGGGCTGGTGTTTCGGGGTTTAGGGCAGTGCAGTGGTGTTCGGGCAGTGTAGGGGGTCGTGCTGGGGCTGGTGTTTCAGGGTTTAGGGCAGTGCAGTGGTGCTCGGGCAGTGTAGGGGGTCGTGCTGGGGGTGATGTTTCAGGGTTTAGGGTAGTGCAGTGGTGTTCGGGCAGTGTAGGGGGTCGTGCAGGGGCTGGTGTTTCAAGGTTTAGGGCAGTGCAGTGGTGTTCGGGCAGTGTAGGGGGTCGTGCTGGGGCTGGTGTTTCAGGGTTTTGGGCAGAGCAGTGGTGTTCGGGCAGTGTAGGGGGTCATGCTGGGGGTAGTGTTTCAGGGTTTAGGGCAGTGCAGTGGTGTTCGGGTAGTGTAGGGGTTCGTGCTGGGGGTGGTGTTTCAGGGTTTAGGGCAGTGCACTGGTGTTCGGGCAGTGTAGGGGGTCTTGCTGGGGGTGGTGTTTCAGGGTTTAGGGCAGTGGTGTTCGGGCAGTGTAGGGGGTCTTGCTGGGGGTGATGTTTCAGGGTTTAGGGCTGTGCAGTGGTGTTCGGGCAGTGTAGGGGGTCTTGCTGGGGGTAGTGTTTCAGGGTTTAGATCGGTGCAGTGGTGTTCGTGCAGTGTAGGGGGTCGTGCTGGGGGTGGTGTTTCAGGGTTTAGGGCAGTGCAGTAGTGTTCGGGCAGTGTAGGGGGTCGTGCAGGGGGTGGTGTTTCAGGGTTTAGGGCAGTGCAGTGGTGTTCTGGCAGTGTAGGGTGTCATGCTGGGGCTGGGGTTTCAGGGTTTAGGGCAGTACAGTGGTGTTCGGGCAGTGTAGGTGGTTGTGCAGGGGGTGGTGTTTCAGGGTTTAGGGCAGTGCAGTGGTGTTCGGGCAGTGTAGGGGGTCGTGCTGGGGCTGGTGTTTCAGGGTTTAGGGGAGTGCAGTGGTGTTCGGGCAGTGTAGGGGGTCTTGCTGGGGGTGGTGTTTCAGGGTTTAGGGCAGTGGTGTTCGGGCAGTGTAGGGGGTCTTGCTGGGGGTGATGTTTCAGGGTTTAGGGCAGTGCAGTGGTGTTCGGGCAGTGTAGGGGGTCTTGCTGGGGGTAGTGTTTCAGGGTTTAGGGCAGTGCAGTGGTGTTCGTGCAGTATAGGGGGTCGTGCTGGGGATGGTGTTTCTGGGTTTAGGGCAGTGTAGTAGTGTTCAAGCAGTGTAGGGGGTTGTGCAGGGGGTGGTGTTTCAGGGTTTAGGGCAGTGCAGTGGTGTTCGGGCAGTGTAGGGGGTCGCGCTGGGGGTGGTGTTTCAGGGTTTAGGGCAGTTCAGTGGTGTTCGGGCAGTGTAGGGGGTCATGCACGGGGTGGTGTTTCAGGGTTTAGGGCAGTGCAGTGGTGTTCGGGCAGTGTAGGGGGTGGTGCTGGGGCTGGTGTTTCAGGGTTTAGGGCAGTGCAGTGGTGTTCGGGCAGTGTAGGGGGTCGTGCTGGGGCTGGTGTTTCAGGGTTTAGGGCAGTGCAGTGGTGTTCGGGCAGTGTAGGGGGTCTTGCTGGGGCTGGTGTTTCAGAGTCTAGGGCAATGCAGTGGTGTTCGGGCAGTGTAGGGGGTCTTCCTGGGGCTGGTGTTTCAGGGTTTAGGGCAGTGCAGTGGTGTTCTGGCAGTGTAGGGGGTCGTGCTGGGGGTGGTGTTTCAGGGTTTAGGGCAGTGCAGTGGTGTTCGGGCAGTGTAGGGGGTCGTGCTGGGGCTAGTGTTTCAGGGTTTAGGGCAGAGCAATGGTGCTCAGGCAGTGTTGGGGGTTGTGCTGGGGGTGATGTTTCAGGGTTTATGGCAGTGCAGTGGTGTTAGGGCAGTGTAGGGGGTCGTGCTGGGGGTGGTGTTTCAGGGTTTAGGGCAGTGCAGTGGTGTTCCGGCAGTGTAGGGGGTCGTGCAGGGGGTGGTGTTTCAGGGTTTAGTGCAGTGGTGTTCGGGCAGTGTAGGGGGTCGTGCTGGGGTGGTGTTTCAGGGTTTAGGGCAGTGCAGTGGTGTTCGGGCAGTGTAGGGTGTCGTGCTGAGGGGTGGTGTTTCAGGGTTTAGGGCAGTGCAGTAGTGTTTGGGCAGTGTAGGGGGTCGTGCTGGGGGGAGTGTTTTAGGGTTTAGGGCAGTGCAGTCGTGTTCGGGTAGTGTAGGGGGTCGTGCTGGGGGGACTATTTTAGGGTTTAGGGTAGTGCAGTGGTGTTCGGGTAGTGTAGGGGGTCATGCTGGGGGTAGTGTTTCTAGGGTTTAGGGCAGTGCAGTGGTGTTCGGGCAGTGTAGGGGGTCGTGCTGGGGGTGGTGTTTTAGGGTTTAGGGCAGTGCAGTGGTGTTCGGGCAGTGTAGGGGGTCGTGCTGGGGGTGGTGTTTCAGGGTTTAGGGCAGTGCAGTGGTGTTCTGGCAGTGTAGGGGGTCGTGCAGGGGGTGGTGTTTCAGGGTTTAGGGCAGTGCAGTGGTGTTCGGGCAGTGTAGGGGGTCGTGCAGGGGTGGTGTTTCAGGGTTTAGGAGCAGTGGTGTTCGGGCAGTGTAGGGGGTCATGCTGGGGGTGGTGTTTCAGGGTTTAGGGCAGTGCAGTGGTGTTCGAGCAGTATAGGGGGTCATGCTGGGGGTGGTGTTTCAGGGTTTAGGGCAGTGCAGTGGTGTTCGGGCAGTGTAGGGGGCGGTGCAGGGGGTGGTGTTTCAGGGTTTAGGGCAGTGCAGTAGTGTTTGGGCAGTGTAGGGGGTCATGCAGGGGGTGGTGTTTCAGTGTTTAGGGCAGTGCAGTGGTGTTCTGGCAGTGTAGGGGGTCATGCTGGGGGAGGGGTTTCAGGGTTTAGGGCAGTACAGTGGTGTTCGGGCAGTGTAGGTGGTCGTGCAGGGGGTGGTGTTTCAGGGTTTAGGGCAGTGCAGTGGTGTTCGGGCAGTGTAGGGGGTCGTGCTGGGGCTAGTGTTTCAGGGTTTAGGGCAGAGCAGTGGTGTTCGGGCAGTGTAGGGGGTTGTGCTGGGGGTGATGTTTCAGGGTTTAGGGCAGTGCAGTGGTGTTCGGGCAGTGTAGGGGGTCGTGCTGGGGGTGGTGTTTCAGGGTTTAGGGCAGTGCAGTGGTGTTCGGGCAGTGTAGGGGGTCGTGCAGGGGGTGGTGTTTCAGGGTTTAGGGCAGTGCAGTGGTGTTTGGGCAGTGTAGGGGGTCGTGCTGGGGGTGGTGTTTCAGGGTTTAGGGCAGTGCAGTGGTGTTCGGGCAGTGTAGGGTGTCGTGCTGAGGGTGGTGTTTCAGGGTTTAGGGCAGTGCAGTGGTGTTTGGGCAGTGTAGGGGTCGTGCTGGGGGTAGTGTTTTAGGGTTTAGGGCAGTGCAGTGGTGTTCGGGTAGTGTAGGGGGTCGTGCTGGGGGACTAGTGTTTCAGGGTTTAGGGTAGTGCAGTGGTGTTCGGGTAGTGTAGGGGGTCATGCTGGGGGTAGTGTTCTAGGGTTTAGGGCAGTGCAGTGGTGTTCGGGCAGTGTAAGGGGTCGTGCTGGGGGTGGTGTTTTAGGGTTTAGGGCAGTGCAGTGGTGTTCGGGCAGTGTAGGGGGTCGTGCTGGGGGTGGTGTTTCAGGGTTTAGGGCAGTGCAGTGGTGTTCGGGCAGTGTAGGGGTCGTGCGGGGTGTGTTTCAGGGTTTAGGGCAGTGCAGTGGTGTTCGGGCAGTGTAGGGGGTCGTGCAGGGGGTGGTGTTTCAGGGTTTAGGGCAGTGCAGTGGTGTTCGGGCAGTGTAGGGGGTCGTGCTGGGGCTGGTGTTTCAGAGTTTAGGGCAGTGAAGTGGTGTTCGGGCAGTGTAGGGGGTCATGCTGGGGCTGGTGTTTCAGGGTTTAGGGCAGTGCAGTGGTGTTCGGGCAGTGTAGGGTGTCTTGCTGGGGCTGGTGTTTCAGAGTCTAGGGCAATGCAGTGGTGTTCGGGCAGTGTAGGGGGTCTTGCTGGGGCTGGTGTTTCAGGGTTTAGGGCAGTGCAGTGGTGTTCGGGCAGTGTAGGGGGTCTTGCTGGGGCTGGTGTTTCAGGGTTTAGGGCAGTGCAGTGGTGTTCGGGCAGTGTAGGGGGTCGTGCTGGGGGTGGTGTTTCAGGGTTTAGGGCAGTGCAGTGGAGTTCGGGCAGTGTAGGGGTCGTGCTGGGGCTAGTGTTTCAGGGTTTAGGGCAGAGCAATGGTGCTCAGGCAGTGTAGGGGGTTGTGCTGGGGGTGATGTTTCAGGGTTTATGGCAGTGCAGTGGTGTTAGGGCAGTGTAGGGGGTCGTGCTGGGGGTGGTGTTTCAGGGTTTAGGGCAGTGCAGTGGTGTTCCGGCAGTGTAGGGGGTCGTGCAGGGGGTGGTGTTTCAGGGTTTAGTGCAGTGGTGTTCGGGCAGTGTAGGGGGTCGTGCTGGGGTGGTGTTTCAGGGTTTAGGGCAGTGCAGTGGTGTTCGGGCAGTGTAGGGGGTCCTGCTGGGGGTGGTGTTTCAGGGTTTAGGGCAGTGCAGTGGTGTTCGGGCAGTGTAGGGGGTCGTGCTGGGGCTGGTGTTTCAGGGTTTAGGGCAGTGCAGTGGTGTTCGGGCAGTGTAGGGGGTCGTGCTGGGGCTGGTGTTTCAGGGTTTTGGGCAGAGCAGTGGTGTTCGGGCAGTGTAGGGGGTCGTGCTGGGAGTGGTGTTTCAGGGTTTAGGGGAGTGCAGTGGTGTTCGGGCAGTGTAGGGGGTCTTGCTGAGGGTGGTGTTTCAGGGTTTAGGGCAGTGCAGTGGTGTTCGGGCAGTGTAGGGGGTCTTGCTGGGGGTGGTGTTTCAGGGTTTAGGGCAGTGGTGTTCGGGCAGTGTAGGGGGTCTTGCTGGGGGTGATGTTTCAGGGTTTAGGGCAGTGCAGTGGTGTTCGGGCAGTGTAGGGGGTCTTGCTGGGGTAGTGTTTCAGGGTTTAGGGCAGTGCAGTGGTGTTCGGGCAGTGTAGGGGGTCTTGCTGGGGCTGGTGTTTCAGAGTCTAGGGCAATGCAGTGGTGTTCGGGCAGTGCAGGGGTCTTCCTGGGGCTGGTGTTTCAGGGTTTAGGGCAGTGCAGTGGTGTTCTGGCAGTGTAGAAGGTCATGCTGGGGGTGGGGTTTCAGGGTTTAGGGCAGTACAGTGGTGTTCGGGCAGTGTAGGTGGTCGTGCAGGGGGTGGTGTTTCAGGGTTTAGGGCAGTGCAGTGGTGTTCGGGCAGTGTAGGGGGTCGTGCTGGGGCTGGTGTTTCAGGGTTTAGGGCAGTGCAGTGGTGTTCGGGCAGTGTAGGGGGTCTTGCTGGGGGTGGTGTTTCAGGGTTTAGGGCAGTGGTGTTCGGGCAGTGTAGGGGGTCTTGCTGGGGGTGATGTTTCAGGGTTTAGGGCAGTGCAGTGGTGTTCGGGCAGTGTAGGGGGTCTTGCTGGGGGTAGTGTTTCAGGGTTTAGGGCAGTGCAGTGGTGTTCGTGCAGTATAGGGGGTCGTGCTGGGGATGGTGTTTCTGGGATTAGGGCAGTGCAGTAGTGTTCGAGCAGTGTAGGGGGTTGTGCAGGGGCTGGTGTTTCAGGGTTTAGGGCAGTGCAGTGGTGTTCGGGCAGTGTAGGGGGTCATGCACGGGGTGGTGTTTCAGGGTTTAGGGCAGTGCAGTGGTGTTCGGGCAGTGTAGGGTGTTGTGCTGGGGCTGGTGTTTCAGGGTTCAGGTCAGTGCAGTGGTGTTCAGGCAGTGTAGGGGGTCGTGCTGAGGCTGGTGTTTCACGGTTTAGGGCAGTGCAGTGGTGTTCGGGCAGTGTAGGGGGTCGTGCTGGGGCTGGTGTTTCAGGGTTTAGGGCAGTGCAGTGGTGTTCGGGCAGTGTAGGCGGTCGTGCTGGGGCTGGTGTTTCAGGGTTTAGGGCAGTGCAGTGGTGTTCGGGCAGTGTAGGGGGTCGTGCTGGGGCTGGTGTTTCAGGGTTTAGGGCAGTGCAGTGGTGCTCGGGCAGTGTAGGGGGTCGTGCTGGGGGTGATGTTTCAGGGTTTAGGGTAGGGCAGTGGTGTTCGGGCAGTGTAGGGGGTCGTGCTGGGGCTGGTGTTTCAGGGTTTAGGGCAGTGCAGTGGTGTTAGGGCAGTGTAGGGGGTCGTGCTGGGGCTGGTGTTTCAGGGTTTTGGGCAGAGCAGTGGTGTTCGGGCAGTGTAGGGGGTCATGCTGGGGGTAGTGTTTCAGGGTTTAGGGCAGTGCAGTGGTGTTCGGGCAGTGTAGGGGGTCGTGCTGGGGTGGTGTTTCAGGGTTTAGGGAGTGCAGTGGTGTTCGGGCAGTGTAGGGGGTCTTGCTGGGGGTGATGTTTCAGGGTTTAGGGCAGTGCAGTGGTGTTCGGGCAGTGTAGGGGGTCTTGCTGGGGGTGGTGTTTCAGGGTTTAGGGCAGTGGTGTTCGGGCAGTGTAGGGGGTCTTGCTGGGGGTGATGTTTCAGGGTTTAGGGCAGTGCAGTGGTGTTCGGGCAGTGTAGGGGGTCTTGCTGGGGGTAGTGTTTCAGGGTTTAGGTCGGTGCAGTGGTGTTCGTGCAGTGTAGGGGGTCGTGCTGGGGGTGGTGTTTCAGGGTTTAGGGCAGTGCAGTAGTGTTCGGGCAGTGTAGGGGGTCATGCAGGGGGTGGTGTTTCAGGGTTTAGGGCAGTGCAGTGGTGTTCTGGCAGTGTAGGGGGTCATGCTGGGGGTGGGGTTTCAGGGTTTAGGGCAGTACAGTGGTGTTCGGGCAGTGTAGGTGGTCGTGCAGGGGGTGGTGTTTCAGGGTTTAGGGCAGTGCAGTGGTGTTCGGGCAGTGTAGGGGGTCGTGCTGGGGCTGGTGTTTCAGGGTTTAGGGCAGTGCAGTGGTGTTCGGGCAGTGTAGGGGGTCTTGCTGGGGGTGGTGTTTCAGGGTTTAGGGCAGTGGTGTTCGGGCAGTGTAGGGGGTCTTGCTGGGGGTGATGTTTCAGGGTTTAGGGCAGTGCAGTGGTGTTCGGGCAGTGTAGGGGGTCTTGCTGGGGGTAGTGTTTCAGGGTTTAGGGCAGTGCAGTGGTGTTCGTGCAGTATAGGGGGTCGTGCTGGGGATGGTGTTTCTGGGTTTAGGGCAGTGCAGTAGTGTTCGAGCAGTGTAGGGGGTTGTGCAGGGGGTGGTGTTTCAGGGTTTAGGGCAGTGCAGTGGTGTTCGGGCAGTGTAGGGGGTCGCGCTGGGGGTGGTGTTTCAGGGTTTAGGGCAGTTCAGTGGTGTTCGGGCAGTGTAGGGGGTCATGCACGGGGTGGTGTTTCAGGGTTTAGGGCAGTGCAGTGGTGTTCGGGCAGTGTAGGGTGTTGTGCTGGGGCTGGTGTTTCAGGGTTCAGGTCAGTGCAGTGGTGTTCAGGCAGTGTAGGGGGTCGTGCTGAGGCTGGTGTTTCACGGTTTAGGGCAGTGCAGTGGTGTTCGGGCAGTGTAGGGGGTCGTGCTGGGGCTGGTGTTTCAGGGTTTAGGGCAGTGCAGTGGTGTTCGGGCAGTGTAGGCGGTCGTGCTGGGGCTGGTGTTTCAGGGTTTAGGGCAGTGCAGTGGTGTTCGGGCAGTGTAGGGGGTCGTGCTGGGGCTGGTGTTTCAGGGTTTAGGGCAGTGCAGTGGTGCTCGGGCAGTGTAGGGGGTCGTGCTGGGGGTGATGTTTCAGGGTTTAGGGTAGGGCAGTGGTGTTCGGGCAGTGTAGGGGGTCGTGCAGGGGCTGGTGTTTCAAGGTTTAGGGCAGTGCAGTGGTGTTCGGGCAGTGTAGGGGGTCGTGCTGGGGCTGGTGTTTCAGGGTTTTGGGCAGAGCAGTGGTGTTCGGTCAGTGTAGGGGGTCATGCTGGGGGTAGTGTTTCAGGGTTTAGGGCAGTGCAGTGGTGTTCGGGCAGTGTAGGGGGTCGTGCTGGGGTGGTGTTTCAGGGTTTAGGTCAGTGGTGTTCGGGCAGTGTAGGGGGTCTTGCTGGGGGTGATGTTTCAGGGTTTAGGGCAGTGCAGTGGTGTTCGGGCAGTGTAGGGGGTCTTGCTGGGGGTGGTGTTTCAGGGTTTAGGGCAGTGGTGTTCGGGCAGTGTAGGGGGTCTTGCTGGGGGTGATGTTTCAGGGTTTAGGGCAGTGCAGTGGTGTTCGGGCAGTGTAGGGGGTCTTGCTGGGGGTAGTGTTTCAGGGTTTAGATCGGTGCAGTGGTGTTCGTGCAGTGTAGGGGGTCGTGCTGGGGGTGGTGTTTCAGGGTTTAGGGCAGTGCAGTAGTGTTCGGGCAGTGTAGGGGGTCATGCAGGGGGTGGTGTTTCAGGGTTTAGGGCAGTGCAGTGGTGTTCTGGCAGTGTAGGGGGTCATGCTGGGGGTGGGGTTTCAGGGTTTAGGGCAGTACAGTGGTGTTCGGGCAGTGTAGGTGGTCGTGCAGGGGGTGGTGTTTCAGGGTTTAGGGCAGTGCAGTGGTGTTCGGGCAGTGTAGGGGGTCGTGTTGGGGCTGGTGTTTCAGGGTTTAGGGCAGTGCAGTGGTGTTCGGGCAGTGTAGGGGGTCTTGCTGGGGGTGGTGTTTCAGGGTTTAGGGCAGTGGTGTTCGGGCAGTGTAGGGGGTCTTGCTGGGGGTGATGTTTCAGGGTTTAGGGCAGTGCAGTGGTGTTCGGGCAGTGTAGGGGGTCTTGCTGGGGGTAGTGTTTCAGCGTTTAGGGCAGTGCAGTGGTGTTCGTGCAGTATAGGGGGTCGTGCTGGGGATGGTGTTTCTGGGTTTAGGGCAGTGCAGTAGTGTTCGAGCAGTGTAGGGGGTTGTGCAGGGGGTGGTGTTTCAAGGTTTAGGGCAGTGCAGTGGTGTTCGGGCAGTGTAGGGGGTCGCGCTGGGGGTGGTGTTTCAGGGTTTAGGGCAGTTCAGTGGTGTTCGGGCAGTGTAGGGGGTCATGCACGGGGTGGTGTTTCAGGGTTTAGGGCAGTGCAGTGGTGTTCGGGCAGTGTAGGGTGTTGTGCTGGGGCTGGTGTTTCAGGGTTCAGGGCAGTGCAGTGGTGTTCAGGCAGTGTAGGGGGTCGTGCTGAGTCTGGTGTTTCACGGTTTAGGGCAGTGCAGTGGTGTTCGGGCAGTGTAGGCAGTCGTGCTGGGGCTGGTGTTTCAGGGTTTAGGGCAGTACAGTGGTGTTCGGGCAGTGTAGGGGGTTGTGCTGGGGCTGGTGTTTCAGGGTTTAGGGCAGTGCAGTGGTGCTCGGGCAGTGTAGGGGGTCGTGCTGGGGGTGATGTTTCAGGGTTTAGGGTAGTGCAGTGGTGTTCGGGCAGTGTAGGGGGTCGTGCAGGGGCTGGTGTTTCAAGGTTTAGGGCAGTGCAGTGGTGTTCGGGCAGTGTAGGGGGTCGTGCTAGGGCTGGTGTTTCAGGGTTTTGGGCAGAGCAGTGGTGTTCGGGCAGTGTAGGGGGTCATGCTGGGGGTAGTGTTTCAGGGTTTAGGGCAGTGCAGTGGTGTTCGGGCAGTGTAGGGGGTCGTGCTGGGGGTGGTGTTTCAGGGTTTAGGTCAGTGGTGTTCGGGCAGTGTAGGGGGTCTTGCTGGGGGTGATGTTTCAGGGTTTAGGGCAGTGCAGTGGTGTTCGGGCAGTGTAGGGGGTCTTGCTGGGGGTAGTGTTTCAGGGTTTAGGGCAGTGCAGTGGTGTTCGGGCAGTGTAGGGGGTCATGCTGGGGGTGGTGTTTCAGGGTTTAGGGCAGTGCAGTGGTGTTCGGGCAGTGTAGGGTGTTGTGAAGGGGGTGGTGTGTCAGGGTTTAGTGCAGAGCAGTGGTGTTTGGGCAGTGTAGGGGGATGTGCTAGGGGTGGTGTTTCAGGGTTTAGGGCAGTGCAGTGGTGTTTGGGCAGTATAGGGGGTCATGCAGGGGCTGGTGTTTCAGGGTTTAGGGCAGTGCAGTGGTGTTCGGGCAGTGTAGGGGGTCGTGCGGGGGGTAGTGTTTTAGGGTTGTGCAGTGGTGCTTGTGTAGTGTAGGGGGTCGTGCTGAGGGTAGTGTTTTAGGGTTTAGGGTAGTGCAGTGGTGTTTGTGTAGTGTAGGGGGTCATGTTTTAGGGTAGTGCAGTGGTGTTTGGGTAGTGTATTGGGTCATGCTGGGGGTAGTGTTTTAGGATTTAGGTTAGTGCAGTGGTGTTTGGGTAGTGTAGGGGGTCGTGCTGGGTGTAGTGTTTTAGGGTTTAGGGTAGTGCAGTGTTGTTTGTGTAGTGTAGGGAGTCGTGCTGGGGGTAGTGTTTTAGGGTTTAGGGTAGTGCAGTGGTGCTTGTGTAGTGTAGGGGGTCGTGCTGGGGGTAGTGTTTTAGGGTTTAGGGTAGTGCAGTGGTGTTTGTGTAGTGTAGGGGGTCATGTTTTAGGGTAGTGCAGTGGTGTTTGGGTAGTGTAGGGGTCGTGCTGGGGGTAGTGTTTTAGGGTTTAGGATAATGCAGTGGTGCTTGTGTAGTGTAGGGGGTCGTGCTGGGGGTAGTGTTTTAGGGTTTAAGGTAGTGCAGTGGTGTTTTTGTAGTGTAGGGGGTCATGTTTTAAGATGCAATGCTCCAATACCTGACCAGTCTGCACTACATAAAACTGCAAAAAAACTAAAAATAAAAAGTGTTTTGCACATTTTTGTCATTGGGCTATATGTGGGCTACATCTGGGTAATATTTGTGCTACATTTGGGCTCTTTTTTCACTGGTGGCCATCTTGGAAGACTTCTTTGTTATGAAGTTTCCTAATTTCTTCATTTACTGCAGTCTCCTCAGTAGGAAATGCTTTCAGTTTTTTACTTTGATTCCATCAAGAAGGCATTCAGATGTGTCTCACATCTGCCATAAATTCAGAATGTTAGCACTCTAGTTGCTCATTAGATCACTGGAGTAAAGCTACTGTTCACCAGGGAGTTAACTGGTAGTCTGCTGCTGGTACTGAAAGTGATTGTTTCAGTCTGCATGTCAGAATTTTCTAATGAAATAGAAGAGGATTTGAGATCTCACTTAAAACATGCCCTAATTTTTCTTTCTGCAGCACTAACCATAATTTCTATTTCAAAAAGAACCCCTCATTTTGTTCCTTTTTAAATTAAATGTTTTAAGTGTTACCGGTTTATTCCAATCAAGATGGCTTCAGGTGTGCCATACTTTTGTCATAAGTAAGGCTGTTAGCGCTCTAGTTGTTCTTTAGAACACTCTGGGAAGCTGCAGTAGAACAGAAAGGCATCAACTGGCAGGCTGCTCCTGTTGAAATATAACAGGAAGATATTTAAGATCACACTTGAAATATGTCCTAATTTTTCTTTCTACAGCACTAACCATAATTTCTATGACAAAATGAACCCCATCATTTTGTTCCTTTTTAAATTAAATTTTTTAAGTGTTACCAGTTTATTCCAATCAAGATGTCTTCAGGTGTGCCATACTTTTGTCATAAGTAAGGCTAGTGCACTCTAGTTGTTCTTTAGAACACTCTGGGAAGCTGCAGTAGAACACAAAGGCATCAACTGGCAGGCTGCTCCTGTTGAAATATAACAGGAAGATATTTGAGATCACACTTGAAACATGTCCTAATTTTTCTTTCTACAGCACTAACCATAATTTCTATGACAAAATGAACCCCATCATTTTGTTCCTTTTTAAATTAAATTGTTTAAGTGTTACCAGTTTATTCCAATCAAGATGGCTTCAGGTGTGCCATACTTTTGTCATAAGTAAGGCTGTTAGCACTCTAGTTGTTCTTTAGAACACTCTGGGAAGCTGCAGTAGAACACAAAGGAATCAACTGACAGTCTCTGCCCTTGTTGGATGTACATGTTTTACTGAGAATGTCAGACTTCATTCTCACATGAGTGAGAAAGATAATGTGAATTTACAGAAAATATGCTCTCATTTTAGCTTCTGGAGCACCTTCCAAACCTCCATGGGACAAGCATGAGAAAATAGTGTTCTCTCAAACATGATTCATGATATCCCAGCAGAAGGTTTTTCACATGGTAAAATCACCTTAGAATACACCACAATTCCTAAAATTAGTATTGTACCATCAACAAATAAATTCTAATGTAACTAAAGCCTGTTATCACCCTTTATAGTTCTCCTTTTGGTGACCCTCAAAATCTTCTATTCACTACAATGCATTTCAATGAGGTACTATCATTTATATTGGTCCCAAGATGGCTGCCAGCAATTCCAGGATGAAGTGCTGACAGCCAATCAGATCTCACGATGACATGTGTGGTTAGGCTCCGCCCAGATATATATGTGACTTTACTTTTGATTTTCTCAGGAACTACTGAACGGATTTACACCATTTAAGCAAAAGGCACGACACTGAACCAAGGGCTACCTCTTTGCCAAATTTGGTGTAATTCCGTTCAGCAGTTCGGGCTGTAGCTGCGACTAAAGGTTCCTATGGAAAAATGAATGGGAAAACGCGTTTTGGGACCCCCTTTTTCTCGGCCCCCGCTTGACGTATCACCCCGAGACTTTCAGGATAGGAGCGGACCGGAGCGCCCCAACAAGTTGGAAACTTTCGTGAAGATTCGTCAACCGGCGCCAACGTTATTTCAAATAGAATGTCGCGGATTTCCTATGGATAATAGGTTTTAACTATAACTATCTACTGGCGACCGCCAGAAGATAATATATATATATATATATATATATAGTTCTTAAAGGGAGCCATAGGCCCTCTATCTAATCTGGCATTGTCCTCTGGGATCAAAGTCATAAGCTGCATCTCGGTATTACGAGTTTGTGAGGAGCGTAAGAAAAATTCAGTATCAGTTGATGGCTGGGGTTGGCTTCCGAAGATTCTTACTACAGATAAAGCTGGAGCGAACAATTGATGCCTAAATAGTTCAACCAACACCATTAAACCTTTTTATATCTGCTCAAGGAATACTCACGGTCTAACAACTTTGCTTGAGGACCAAGACATGGCAACCTTCATGTCATATATAGTGGAGCCCTTCATCATATTTCGAAGGGGGGGGCCTAGAGTTTTTTTATGCCACTGGGAACATTAGAACATAGGTGTTTACATAAACAGCGACCAATGTAAGAGTGAGCTCCAGCCGTCCAAGCAGGAACGGTGGAACCAAAGCAGGAAATGAATTAAAAAGCCGTGGGAGAGAGACAGCAGAGCAAGCAAAAGAGGTGTGTAAACGCGGATGTGTGACACAAAATCAACCGACTTGAAGGCCTTCCAGCTCTTACTGAGGTCAAACTCTGGGTTTCTGTGAGAGGTGAGACAGACATGTGAGTCTAGTCACATGGCCTGTGGAGAATGGAAGAGCCAAACTTTTAATGAAAAATGCACAACTACAGGTCCCAGAATGCAAAGGACTTTTGGCTAGCACATACCCGAAATTGGAAACTGTCTTTGCTGCACCTAGAAGAAATAACACTACAACCAAGCACTAAACATTAATCACATGTAGACTTCTAAAACAAAAAACAGGTTGGTGATGGAATTCTTAAAGCCTGGGTATGAAGGTATCCAAACCTGACACCCTTCACTGCCATACTAATGGAAAATAGCCCATTATACAAATCTTTGTCAACATACCATATATTGTCTAGACTGTAGAAAGACATGGGGCACTTGGAAAGCCTACGCAGTACATCTACAGTGACTGCCTGCAGATGCGCCACACTTTCGTGACCTCCTGCCTTACCGTGGGGGGAGGTCCTTTTCATGAAGAGCCGTGATGGCTCGGGGCAGAGCTGAGCGCCTGTTTTTAGGTTTCAACTTCATAGTGCTTCCGCTGTGCTTGTGAAATCTATTGTTTTTAATATAAACTTATAAGGGGCTTACCTCCCGCCCCCTCTCTTTTCTGGCTTTTCATTGGTTCTTGTGTGTGTCACTTAATTTTCCTTCATTTATAATGGCTGTAGCATATTTTCCTGCATTTACCAATCCTTGTTTTTTTTTTTTTTGCAGATTTATATAGCGCGAACTCGACCCGAAGGTATTGGAGCGCTTTACATGAGCACCAGTTACCTTACACAAGGACACACTTGTTCCGTCTGCTTCTCTTATAAGTTTTCCGCCACCGGGTGTTTTAATAAAGTTTTGCCTCTTTTTGCTTTGTCGTCTTGCAGCAAATTTATAAAGCTCACCCGGAGAGTTTCAAGTGATTTGCCCAGAATCACAGGATGTTGCGCCGCTGAGACTCGAACCGGGATCCCCAGCTCTCGAGTCAGCAGCATTGAACACATCATTCAATGAAACGACATACAAGGAATGCAAACAAAAAGTACATAGTTGTAACCACGAAACACTGCACACAACACCCTATAATTGAAAAGTTTCCATGGGAAAAAGACTGCCAAGAGAACCAACGTGCACACCAGTTAAGAAACAATGCGTAGGTTTGCACTATATTATGTTTTGAAAAAAAAGCCTTATAGATATTTCGCTTCAACTGTTTATTTTATTGCCTGGTCTGTGTCCTTTTTGTTTGTCCCTGTTTGTTTTTCCTTTATGGTATTTTGGATTTGTGGGTGCTATGTACTAAACAGCTCAATGACACACCCTAGCAGCATATGCAGTGTTCCAGCACATTTGGCTGCATAAGTTTGTTTCTGTTTCACACCAATTCTTTGCATTTAATTTATGCAGTCAGGGAGCAATTACAATATTTGAGTAAAACACATCCAGGTCAGTGAGCATTTGGATATACTGTTCCTGCCTTTCTTAACATTGGAACTGCTATCCATCCACACAATTGCACTTCAATCCATTCCACTCAATACAATTTTATGCCACACATTCCACTCTATGCCACACAATTCCACTCCACACAGTTCCACTGCACACCATATTGTTCCACTGCACTCCACACAGTCCCACTGCACTCCACACAGTTCCACTCTGCGTCACATAATTCCACTCCATGCAATTCCACTCCACACAATTAAACTCTATTCAACACAATTTGAAGCCACACAGTTCCACTCTACACAATTCCACTCCACCCCACACAACTCCACGCCACATAATTCCACCCCACTCCATGCCACACAATGCCTCTCCAGTCCAATCAAGCCAATAGATCTCACATAGGCAAGACCTATTGGCTTTGCTAACGCTTGTTTGCTTTGGAGGTATCTAAACTGTGCATTTCTCTGAGTTAATGCATGAAATGCAACCAGCACAAGCCGGTTCCATCACGTACTCATTGGTGGATGTTCTGGTACATAGGAATTTGTCATCTAGCTTGTCAAATGAGGTATACCACATTTTAAATAGGAACGAAAAATTTAGGAACTGTGTTAGCATTAAAACCACTCAAAATAAATGCTTTATTGTTAAAGATGACCGCATGGCCTATCTTAATTTCGCATACTTGAACATCAGATTCAAGTACCTCAGATTTTAATGATCTTCCAACTTCATTAAACTTTGCTCACCACATTCAAACACCCATACACATCAAAATTCAAACTTTAGATCATCTTTGGGTTCTGATCTCAGTCTCACAGGCATACTGGTGGAACTATGTGACTGGTCTGACATCATATTATAAAATAGAAGCTAAGGATTTCAAGCAGTTCACCAACACTTAAACACAAGCTCCCGGCCACTCGTCAGTGGAAGGCCCTTATTTGTCAGGAGGTCATCCAGGTACTTAATGAATCTTACTTTGCTCCATCTACTCACAAGGACGAACATTGCACCTCCTTCATTGACTGGATATTCACTCCTATTAACCAACCAGTACCATAAAAAGGCACTCCGCCCTTTTCACTTGCCAAATCTTGGTTCTCGCATAACTTGACAGAGGCCAAAGGCAAATTACGGAGAGGTCTGAATGTAAATGATGTCCTTGACCATCCCTGGATTCAGAGCAGTTTTACAAGATTTAATTAAAATCCTATAAACAGTGTTAATTTTTAAGACTAAACAATGCTGCCCTTCTGAAAGGACAATCTCATACAATAGTCTGGATAAATCGATCTTTCATATTATAAATGATCTTAGTGATACTGACTCCAGCTCCCTCTGATGTAGGCCTATGCCCATTTTTGCTTGACCAACTGCGTCTAATTTCAGAGGAAGCATTGATCCCCTAAGTGCAGACTACAGAATCTGGTGCCCCTTTGACCCTAGTTCTCCCTCTATTTTTAAAGGTCTTCTCCAAAAGATTACTTCCCTGCTGAGGACATTATTAAACTCGTCTCTGAGTCAAGGAGTATCCTTACATTTTTTTATAAAGCTGTTTTTAGGCGTATTCTGAAAAAAGTGGGACCAGATCCTTCCGAAATCAAGAACTTTCACCAACAACTGTTTTTTTATTAGCCTACAAGCCGAATTTAGTGGGTGGGGGGGACTCGACAGACGACGACGAGGGAAAATTAAATAAATTATTATTTTTCCCTCATTGTCGTCTGTCGAGTCCGCCTCACCGCTCTTACCTGCACGAGCCGCTCCTGTGAGAACCTAAGGTCAGATATGGATGCTGGACGACCAGAGCTCTGGTATGGCTGGACTAGTCAGCGGCATTCAATACAGTAGACCTTCCCATCCTAATTGAATGTCTTGCAGCTGGAGCTGTTAGGGGCTTAGCCTTGAACTGGTTCCTCTCCTTCTTCTCTAATCATGCTGTTAAATTAGACCCCTTTATTGGCCTGCGGCATTCCTCAACGCTCGTCACTCTTCCCACATTTGCTGAACATGTATATTATCCCACTTGCTAGGGTCTTGGAAAAGTGGGACGGAAAGGCCTATATAAACTCAGCCGATAATTAATTAGTAGTGAGTCTGGATAACAATCTGCCCTACCAATTGGAATTCCAAAAGACTTTGCCTTTAATTTGTATTGTATGGGGAGAAACAAATTTAAAGTCAATGCCAATAAAACCGATGTGTTGGTTGTGAATGGCCATAACAACATTTGGATATACGCATATTGACCCTCCGAAGTGAGTATTATCCCCAGTCCTCCAAAGATCACTATGAATCTTGGGGACATAGTTACCCATATGTCACTCTGTGCAGCTGATCAAGTCACCTTGCTGTGCTGCGTAATAGGGAAAGGGCAGGAATGCGCCATATTTAATATAATACAGCACATTCCTGCCTTTTCCCAGCACTGGTATACAATATGCTGCCTTGCGCCAATGCAGGCACCCTTGCACTGTAGTGCATGGGTGCCTGCGTTGTAAGCAGGATTGATTTTGTGCAAGAGACAACTTCCTGCACAAAAACAGTCCCCTGAGGCATTTTTTCTTTTTCTATGTGTGATGCAAAATGCAGCACACATAGAAAGAGGAAAAAAGTAGGAGAAATAAACATATTTCTCCTTATTACGCCTCACCTAGGAAGGCATAGCAGTTTTGGCACATTCCCAGCTCTACCACTTATGGAAAATCTAGGAATGCGTCAACATCCATGGGTTTTGTGTGGGAACACCCACACACCACCCAAGGAGTGACTCCCTGGGGCAGCGTAACGCAATGCAGCGATTTGTGCTGCGATGTGTTACTTTGGATTTCTCAAGTCACTCAGTGCCACGCAAGGTGGCCTTGCATGCCTTGAAAAATCGCATTTCAGGGTTGCGATGCACATGCACCCCATTGCATGGTGCAAATCGATGCTACACTTCCCTAAATATTATCACAACAGAACAACGGTTATGGTTTGAATTTCACCTGTACACCGTCTATCCCAAAAGTCCTAATTATGCTCATTCTTCTGGGTCAACCGTAAAAAACCCAAGTCTAAACATTTGTTAGGTCAAATAAGAAAGAGCTTCAAGCTAATAGGGATGTTTAGCATAAGAATAGGGCTGAAAGGAGGATTATGACTGACTATTGGTAACACTGGGCAGGAATGGTCGGTTTACCTGCACTTGTGTAGCATGGCAAGGGGTGTAGGAAAATCGAGTCCTGGTACAATCATAGTCCATATGCACGAGATATTTTGCAAGTTTTAAGGTCAATTGTACAATGTGAAGAACTCTTGTATTTATTAAACAAAAAATATTCCATTATCCATATGGAATTTATGTTGTAGTGTATATACTTTTATGTGTTAGCTGAAAGAGTGACCACTGGTCAACTAATGGAATACTAATCATTGAATGGAATAACAACTCCTTTCAGTATACTTTTTGCATTTGTAAATGTGTTTTTGTACTTGTAAATTTGTTTTCGTGTCTGATTGTTTTTCTAATGTATTGTTTGTATGCTTGTTTTTATGTTTAACAGCCCTGAAGAAGTCCCATTGGAAAAAGGGACGAAACGCGTAGGCTGTTTCCATCTTGAACATCTTATTTTATCGGAATATTTGAGCACTTTACGAATAAAGATGATGAAAAACAATCTAAATGTGAAAGAAATCTGTTCATTATATGACTGCTAGAATTGTTTTGCTGTCACATGTTCTGTTCTTAATAATGTATATACCTTGTGATTTGTAAGAAAAGGATCTTCATAGACTTTCTGAACTCTTTGTGCTCCTCAACTTGTGTATTTGTACTTCCCTAAATATGGCCCTTTGTGTCACACTTGACTCTCAACTGACCCTCTCCACCGTCTCTCTGCCAGTAATTTCTTCATGTTCATACAATCTTAAAATCTTGTGAAATATTTTTTCTGTATTACACAAGGACTGCAAACCTACCACAGTTAGAGCCCTGATTAGATCCGGTCATGTTTATGCAAATTCTTTGTACTTAAGTCTTGCAAAATACATTTTGCAAAGAGCTACAGGTTATGCAGAATACTGCAACCTTTTGGAATTCTAGATGACCTTGTAGCGCACATTCTAAACCCTTACTTCTGAAAATGCATTGGCTACCTATTCCACAGCACTTTCAGTTTAAAGTAGGCTGCATTATTCTTAAGGCTCTGCATTATAGTTGTCTTGGCTTTAACGGTAATCGTCTCCAGAGAAATATCTCTACTGGAACCTTGAGATTATCCTCAGATAATCTTCTCATTGTCTGGAGAATTATGCAACAGAGGCCCAGGTTTAAAAACATGTCACGGAACACAGCCCAGCACCCAGAATTGCTGCACTGTGTTGAGTGACAGGAGAGACCAGGAACGCAATACATCCACAGAAATATGGCACTATACTGCCCTCTCCCTTGCGCTGGCACACAATCAGGTAGCCGAGCCCTACACAGACACCTTTGCACCATAGTGTAAAGGTGTCTGCATGATTTCTAGCATAGACTTTGTATTGAAAGTGTGCCCTTCCAGTACAAAATATTGAGGGCCTTATTTATGAGGCCTTGCAACAGTTTTTGTGACGCATCAGCGGTGTAAAACATGCCCCCTATTGCGCCCTATTTACAAAGCCCCTGCACTACATTATAACTGGGTCAGGAATAATGTATGCAGGGAGGGCGTTCCCAAGCAAGTAAGCCTCGTAGAAGTGATGCAGTGAAATCTATGAGATTTCACTGTGCCACTTCTAGAACGCATATACGTCTAAACCTTACGCCTGCCTCATGGCAGGTGTAAGACTGATGCAGGCCCTTTCACATGGGGCTTGCCCCATGTGAAAGGGTTGCATCACGCTTTCAACACAACTCCAGCAATGCGCCATTTTTGCGCCGACAGATACGTGACGTATCTGTCATTCTTTGCGACATGATGCCTCTAACAGAAACTATGACGCATCCATCATGTTGCAAGGAGGGCACAATGAAAAGTGACGCATCGCTATTTTCACGCAGTGATGCGTCACTTTTCATAAATAAGGCCCTGAACTTAGACAAATGTAAAGACGTTTCCCACATCGGATATGTGCTGTACAGTGCAGGGCACATGCACAGTCGGAAAAGTTAGGAGAAATAAAATAATTTCTCCTTTTAACGCCTGCTTCAAAGTGGCATTCGTTTATGGTGCAGAACCATGTCTACTATTGTTATAGATAGGGTTTTCATCAAAGACCATGTGTGGTTGAATCGGAACACCCATGAATCACCAATGTACTAACCCCAATGCATGGTAATGCGAAGCAGCACAGAGGGCTACTTTGCGTTTCTTCAAGACAACTTTCCAGCACAAAAAAGCTTTGTCCAGACAATGAATGCAAAAAGAAACATTTTACACTGGTTTGTGTCACTTTTGTGATGCAAACCTAGCACAAAATGTTTGTAAATCTGCCCAAAGACTGGGTGGTCGAACCTTCTTTTAAGCAGCAGTAAGGATATAAAATTCACTTCCTGCTTTTTAGTAATGAAACCTTCCTTTCTTTCATTCTGTGCACATCTCAAAACCTGGTTATTCTGTTAATTTTTTGAGGTTTAACTGAAAAATAGTATTATTGTCCTTCATTGGCTCTAAGGCACAGTCGCATGCCCAAACGCCATAGGGGATAATACACACTATAAATGACTATTAACATAACAAGTCACAAACATTGAGCAGGGTTTGCCTCTCTGGGGCAAATTTACAAAAGAATGGCAGAGTGCGGCGTTAAGGCAAAATAGCTAATGCCGCGCTCCGCCATTCTGAAAACGCAGGGATGAACCATATTTACAACAATACAGTGCATCCCTTCATTTTCCCTAGCTCTGGTGCTGAACTCTTCTGCCTAGCACCAACGCTAGCACCCTTGAACCATAGTGAAAGAGTGCCTGCATTGAGGGATTGAATGTTTATGTGCAGGAAGGTGTCCCTTCCTGCACATAAACAATCCAGAATGGCGATTTGTAACTTCTATGTGTGCTGCATTGTGCAGCACAGATAGAAGTTGCAAATTAGCATTTTTTAAATGATTGTTTATATGCAGGAAGGGACATCTTCCTGCACATAAGCAATGATTCATGGTGCTTTGTTGTTTCTATGTGTGCTGCACAATGCTGCACACATAGAAACAGCAAAAACGAGGAGAATTAAAGCATTTCTCCTTGTTTCGCTATGTTAATACCAGGTTTTCCCTGGTCTTAATTTTGGCGCTGCCTCCTATTTATGCCACCCTTGTAAATGGGCAGTGTCAAAATCAATGGGTGTTGCTGTGGAACATCCACCGCAACACCTATTGCCCACCCCTTTCACGCTAAGTACAGCGTGAATGGGTGCCTTATTTACGAGGTGGCTTTAAGCCACATTAAGGGGCATAGGGGCATATCAGCAAGGCCAGGCGATAATTATCGCTAAGCGCACTTAGCGCTAGGATAATTATTGCCTCCTAACGCTGGTTCCTATCGCGGAGATAGCGTGCTATCAGCAACGCATATCTCCAATGCGATAGGAATCCAAGCGTCAGCTGGAAAACAGTGTGATTATCGCTGGAAATCCAGCGATAATCGCACTGCAACCAGCGATACCTTGCTGATAGGGCAGGGTGTTCTTAGCCATGTAATCCACCTCCCATTGGATTACATCGCTAAATCGGATTACAAGCAGGCGTAAGTAAAGTAGCGATAACCGTGGTTAGCGCTACTTTGCTTATCGCTCTGCCTGTTAGCGTCCAGCTTGATAATTGGAGAAATGTCGCTTAGCGACATTTCTCCAGTTATTTCTGGGAGGAACGCCCACTTTGCATCTCATTAGAGATGCAAAGGGAGGCGTTGGGAAAAAGGGTGCTAACATGCGATTATGCATGTTAGCACCCTCTTGTTGATAGGGCGATAGTTTTATCTCAGTTTTTCTGGCTTTTAAAGCCAAAAAAGCGGAGATAAAGCACTTGTAGATATGCCCCATAGTTACTAGGAAACTGTTGGAGCACTGCGTTAAGCCAAAAAGGCTAACGTCGCTCTCTGACAGTTTCGAAACGCAGGAATGTGCCGTATTCACAAGATTATGGTGCACCCCTGCCTTTCCCTTAGCGCTGGTGCTAAATGTGGCTGCTTACCGCCAACGCAGGCCCTCTTGCACCATTCTGCAAGGGTGCCTGCGTTGTAAGGAAAGATTGTTTATGTTTAGGAAGTTGTCCCTTCCTGCACATAAACAATCTGAAATGGCTTTTTGTAACTTCTATGTGTGCTGCAGAATGCAGCACACATAGTAGTTGCAACTCGTCATTTTATTTTAATGATTGTTTATGTGCAGGAAGGGACACTTTCCTGCACATAAACAATCATTCATGGCATTTTGCTGTTTCTATGTGATGCACAATGCACCATGCATAGAAACAGCAAAAACGAGGAGAAATTAAGCATTTCTCCTCGTTTCGCCATGTTTTCCCTGGTCTTAATTTTGGAGCTGCCCCATATTTATGTCACCCTTGTAAATATGTGGCAGCGTCAAAATCAATGGGTGTTGCGGCGCAACGCCCACTGCAACACCCATTGCCTACCCCTTTCACGCTTAGGGGTATATTCACAAGAACGTGTGATAACTACCGCAAGAGTAGCGTAACGCAACTTTCACTAACGCAGCCAATCACGAAAAAATAACCCTGTGTCAACGTGGAATTCACAACAAGGCGGTACCATGCGATAGCCACCAGATAACGCGTAAAATGTCAGCGTGAAAATCAACGCCACGCCCAAAAAATGCAAAACGCGAATGCGAGAAATCATGCGATGAGGCCAATCGCGGTACAGAAATCAGCGAACACCAGCCACAGGCCTGTAAATCCCACGCGGCCGGCGGAAAAAAGCACCATAAAAGAAAGAAAAAAAAAAGCCAAAAAACTATTCAAACTGCGTAGCACCAGCAACATGGATGCACCCGGACCGAGTGCAGAGGACAAGCCGAACACCACAAGCCCTACGGAGGACCATCCAGGAACCCCGCTGTCGGGGAAGGGCAAGGACAAGAGGAAGAGGAAGACCGGGTACAGTCCGCAGGAAGACCAGATCATCGTCACGGGGGTGACCGAACACCATCAACAACTGTACGGCACCTCCACTGCGGCACTGGCAACCCAAACCGAAATATGGCAGGCCATCGTCACCAAGGTCAATGCAGTCGGACTGTCCAGGAGGTCACTGGAGGAGGTCAAGAGGCGCTGGCATGATCTGAAAAGTCAGACCAAACATAAGCTCGCCGCCAACAGGGAGGCAGCAACGGCGACTGGAGGTGGGAGCCCTGCAACACAGGAGGAGCTGGAGCAAATGGTGGCCACAGTCAGCAGTGAGGAGATGGTGGCAGGATTGGGGGGCCTGGACACAGCACGATACGACCTGACCCAACAGCAACAGGGTGAGTAACCACTAGGGATGGGGGGACGGGGGGAGATGGGCACAATGGCACACATGCACAATTACGTGCAGCACACAGCACACCCACAATGACCGTGGAACATGTCCCTGAATGCCTTGGCACACTGCAGCACACATAGAAACGCCAAGCAGGCCCCCATCCACAATGTGCACAGAGGGCCCCCCCTATCACCAATATCACAACCAACCCGTGCACATGTGCCGAATCCAGCAAAGCAGCTGCTCCGTGACCCACACTGACTATGCAAGTAACACTGCATGTCCGATAGCATGGCAGCTGCCCCAAAAAAATGACATGGCCCACGAAGCGACATGGAGGTAGCCAAGTGCGAATCACATCCGTAAGGAGCAGGTCACACTCCGACGTGTCCACGTGCACCCACAACCCATGCCTTACAATACACGCAGCAAACGAACAATGCACCAGGCCACAAAAACAGTCCGCGAGCACACATGACCCAAGTCAAAAGCAAATCAGGCCCCAAAAAGCACACAATTCAAAGGCACCCCGCCTCAAAGGGAGAAGGCTACACGAAATCAGAGCTGCAGGGGCAACTCCCCCACAATGCAGCACACACACATAGCAATCACAGAACATCAGCAATGAAGGCAATGTGGTACAAAGTGCAACACCAGCACCACAGGACAGAGCTCACAACAGGTTCCGCTCGTGCGTAGTAACTGTCCACCCACATCTGGCATTGCCTGACACTGTGTGATGATAATGTACGGGTACTACCACACATCCGTCATGTAGTCGAAAAACACACTGACTGCCATCAAATAGCCAGCACCCCCCAAACTGTCACAATGTACATTGGCATGCAGTCTGAATGTATACATCTGCAAATCAACACCATACATGTGAAACACTGTTAACCTGCAGCTCCCCTTTACATTGCAGAGGGACAAACAACACCCCTGCAGAGCACACCACACATCCCACCATTGATGATGAAGAGGACAACCTGCACATATGTCAAGACACCCTCCAACGGATGTTGGACAGCCTCTGCACCCCACCCCCAGGAGCAGGCCAGGCCAGCTGCCTCAAGGTGACCCCACCACCTGCACAGACCACACAGCAGGAAACACACACAACCACGGCTGTCTCCCAGGACCCCCCGACCAATACATGGAATTCCAATGGCGTGTGTTGGGTTGCCAGGTGGAGTTGGCTCATCAGCTGCGGGTGGGTTTCGAGCTCGTGGCAGCCAAACTCGCTGCCATACGTGGGTGTCTGAGTCCTATCAGGGACCACGTACAGTCCCTATCGGACACCCCCTGTACGCACCATGCTCCGCCACAGACCTTGGCTAACCTCGCTGCTGCCATGAGTCTAATACAAGCACTGTCTGGTCAGACAGGCACCAGCCATGACAGCACAGAGTTGGCACAGATGCGGAGGGCAATAGGGACCATGTAGCAGATGCAGGCTGGAAGTATGTCTGCCACGGCTGTACACCAGCGAGCAGTGGCTGAGAACAGCAACGCCCTGCAGTACTCCAACTTGCTATTGCTGCCACTGAGCAGTTCCCAGATGACTGCAGCGGGAACATCGACACACACAGCTTCGACCCCTGATGTGTCCGTGGCACACTGTGATGCTGCCCCATCACCTATGCAGTCTGATGTGTCAGGGGCACACAGCGATGCAGCCATCACCCCGCCACACACACCGGACACACCGGACACAGAACCCATATCAGGGGAGTGAGAAGGGGATGGGAACTACTGTGTGAGGAAGGAGGCAGTAGCATCCATCACCGCCATATGGCCTGTCCCTGCCTGCTCATGACCTATGCCTCATGCCCTGGGAAATACCTCCTACTGACCTCCGGAACACCCTGCGACATTCACCCGGACCCCGACACGGACTGCCATTTCTTCACCGCTGGCCAATCACACAGCAATCCTGCTGCGGACTACACTCTCCCTCTTCCCAATCACTGTGCAATCCCCAAAGGACTCTGGTTGGCCCACCACTGGGCTTCCATGTGATGTGGGCTTGGATGGCCAGGTACAGCTCCAGCTCCGTCAATCACCTGAATGTGAATAAAACATTCTAAATCACACAGATGTGTCATCACTATGTTCACTCACGTATGGAAGTATGGCTGGATGTGGGGACGATGATTGCACATGAAGGTACACCCTGGTAACTGACATCTATGCGCATGTCTATCCCTGAGACACATGGCCAATTGGATGACTGTGAAGGTGAGTACTAGCTGTGTCCCCCTTGCACATCAACATCAATCTCACAACACCCCTACGTAGGCACACGTCCATGTGTTGAATAGGGCCGTGTGTAGGAGTGACCAAAACTGTGGCAGGCCAGGAGTGGTATCCCACACCACGTGTGACAGCAGAACTTCACGTCGCATACCGACTTACACACATCTGTGTGGACACAATCTGTTGTGATGTATGACATTGCTCCACATGGTCAGAGGTTGGACACCATACACACATAGCTGGAGTCATGTGAGTGCACATGTCGTCCAGCACCTATCCAAAAACAATGTCTGGCTCACAGAGGCGGAGCCTGCCAAAGGGACACACCCCCATTGCACATGCGTCAGTCAGTTCCTCCCTGTGTTGTGACACACGAGTGGACAATCTAAACAACACACCTCACAGGTAGACACCAGTGGAGTGGCATAGGCTTTATTGGCATGTGCGTGTCAGTACGGACGAGACAACGGCCACAACAGGCAGGGACATGCTTAAGACACTTACACGCAGCATGGGTACATGTCGAGGTTCAGATGATGGTGGGGCTGAAATGGACAACATTCATCATGGATGGCAACGCTCACAGCCCACCTTGCCTTGCTGGACGAGTCATGTGTTGTTTGGCGTCTGCACATTGCCCCGTGTGAGGGGGCACGACTCACTGCACGTGGGGTCTGCATGGTGCTCTGCCTCCGGGGTGCGCCCATTGTCTGCTCTGCCGACAGTGATCAGGTGTGAGGGTCCGACAGGTTCACATGTCGTGCTACATTGCCATGTGTGTGCTCTCACCCAGCAGTGTTTCCGAATTGGCAATGTTGCCAGGCGACGCTGTGTTGCTCCGACCATGGACCTGCGTCGCCTTGCACAGGTGTGTATACACACGCGTTATTCCACGCACATGCATCCAGAGCCCAAACGTTGGCAGGCATGTCCTCTGTTGTGGTGGGATATGTGAGCAATCCCCACGATGCAACAAGTTGTTGGGCCATGTGCTGTGGGTGGCAATCGGATGTGGCTGCAGGAACGTAGTTACACATCCATGAATGCCCGTGCAGCTTCATGTGCAATGTGTTCCAATAGTACGTCGTTGTCGTGTTCAAGGAACACCAGGGTGAGCCAATCCATTAGGTGGTCCGGGCAGGTGTACTCAGCCCACGCCGTCTCACCGATCCGCAACACAGCCCAATAGGGGAGTGCCTCGATGTGGTCACTGCACACGAGAAATTGTGCTATCTCCCATGCACAACTACCAATACATACGCAGTATGTCAAGGCATCCCATGCACGGCTGTCTCGGTTACACTCCTGTTCATGATCCAACAGGGGGCGCAGACATGAGTCATAGTCCAAGTCATCAACAGTTGTGTTGGATAGGCAGACATCCATCGGACACTCGAATGTGCATGTTCGGCAGTGGAACCAGGGCTGGACGCAGGTGACGTGGGCAATGCGGAAGCTGAGCCTGTAACTGATCCGCAGCACTGCCAGTGGCAGTGCGCCCAGTAAATGCAGCATACGTGCACGGTACTGTTCCACGTGACGGGGGTTGTGCATGTGCCCGGTATGGCCTGCCATTGCGCATTGCGTTGGTGCGTCTCGTGAACAGGCACTCTTCTGGACTGCGGCAGTTGTGTGGAGGATATGCCACAGCTCTGAGCAATGATTCGAATGCGTGTGCAACGTTGTGGGTAATGGGTTGCTGTTTCCGTGAGTGTCAAGAGCATCCCATGCGGGGGTACCACAGGCAGGGGCTTCTGTGTGTGGGCTGTGGATGAGTCCGATGGTTCATTTGCGGAATGCGTGGTGTGGGAGTCGTCCCCATCTGCCATTGCATCTCTATCAGGGTGTTCCAGGCGCGTTCTGGTCCAAGTGATGTTCCCGTGGCAATAGGGGCTTGTAAATATGCCCCTAAGTGGCTTAACGCTGCCTTGTAATACAGGCGAAGCCCCTATGGCCACAGGAACGTCGATAAAAGGGCCATTCCTGTGGCAATAGGGGCTTGTAATTATGCCCCCCCTCCCTTGTCTTAGGCTTGCTTCATCTAAACTTCATGCATGAACACATAGAATTTTTTAGTTATACATATTGAACTTTTTTAGACAACTCAAATGCAAAAAAAAAGTATTCTCTCGGGCCTGAGCCCACGCATCTATTCGGTGTCTCGATTTCGATTGAATTTTTTTATTCAAATCCTGCTTTAATCAAGGTCTGCGTACTCCTGGCAGCACAAAAAGCACCTTTCCGTTCCAAGCATCGCTGTCCCGTAGCAGCCGCCGCCGCCGCCGCCGCACACCTCCGCCGTCGAGGCGCACCGGCCTCGCTCTCGCTAATACATGCTAATTAGATTTTAATGTGCTCCACGTCCCCGCTCTGTAGTGCCGCGCGAGCGGCGGTGAGTTATAATTACACCTAATTGGTAATTCTAACATTGCAAATTTCTAGGATAAATTATTCGGCGCTAATAGTCCCCGGGGACGCAGCGAGGTGTTTCTGTTCGGAGTTTAACTGTATAAAACTATAAAAGGATCCTCCCTGGGGCAGTGGAAGAGTCCGGGCAGCGAGTCCGCACGGAGGCTCTGCTTTCCGTAAGAAGGTCGGCCATGGATAGCTCCTTGACGAAAAGCAAGCGCTTACCAGATGCACCAAGATAACTAGTAAGGAAAGAAGATTTCTCCCACAGTTGAGCACATTACAAACAGTTACTCACTGCTTGTTATTAAAAATTCATTTCATAATTTATAACGCGGATAAGAAATTGAGTGGCCTCTAGAAATTGAGTGGCCTCTTGCCACTTAAATAATACGCGGATATCTTTGCCAAACGTAGCACTCTTTTGATAGGGCTCGGGAGGATGAGCAGTCGAGTTGACCTTTGAACCTTAGATGCAGGCAGGACGTTCCTATTTCGCAGAGCTGCATTACTGAGTAATAGCGAGTTTATATTCAGCAGAACATGTTTTAGCCAAACCACTGGGCAGCATTGAGAGGCATTTTGCCCTACAGGGAAATTTCGAGATTTTCTACAGGAAGTTAGAGCCCTGCTAGAGAATATCAGGCCTTCAGGAGTCTGCCCTGTGATTGGCTCTATCCCATCTCCATGGAACTCTTAAAGTACGCCTCCTCATTTCCAGTTGGCCAGGGCTCTTTTGCATGAGCTTGGAGGCGCATGCAATAGCGACGTCATGAATACTGACGTCACTTCTGTTTTCGTGATGGCCACGTTTTCTTGCTGGTATGTTGTGTCATGTTACTGTAATTCCAGTGATGTCAAAAGGTTCCGTCTCCGGATTCTTTCAGGGTGTCAAATGATATCTGGTCTGGTCTGAGGACTCAGAGCGATATGAAGGTTCTAGTTGGGCAGTAAAATAGATGCACTAATAATTGTGACTAAACTACCTATCATTTGTGCCTTCTAGGTGTATGCTGCCACAAGAAATGTGTCTCTGCGTGTTCCGGCCTGCATCCACTCACCACTATAAAACTGTGAATTTGTTACACATACACTTCCAAATATAATGTTAGACCAGATTATTTGAATAGCACTTTACTCCAAAATAAATTCTCCTCCAAGGGCTGAGGGGACAGGAAAGCTGGAAACGAGGGACCAAGAGAGAAGAAGCAAAGGGATAAGACAGAGGGACTGAAGATGGAGCCTGGTGGATGAGACTGTCCCTTCAAAGCGCCAGTGTCTCACCAGATAGTATCATATAACCTTATGATTAGCTGACCATAGGTGTCCCAACTGTTAGCAGGGCGGGAGGAAGCAGGCCTGGTAGGAGTGCTGAGCCAGTGAGTGTGCACTGCACAGAACCAGCTCCGCTGTATCCAGGCGTTGAAGCACACCCAAGGTGCACTCGGTACCTTGGGTGGGACCCGATGATGAAGCATGTCACCAACTAGGTTGGTGAGTGAGGGTCTTCCTAAACACAAATGTGTTGTTCCACATACACATATCAGGAGCTCCTACTCAGTAGCTAGTTCCCTTTGATACTTGCATATAAACCCAGGGGAAGTGAACTGGCTTCTACCTTTCCTCTCTCTTCATTTTGATTTCAATCAAAAGTAGGACAAGTGCATACTCTGCAGAGCCGAGTAGGAAACCGTACCATCCCAGCAATCCACAGCAGCTAATTTTACATATAATGGGCTTCATTTACGAGGTTTTGGTGCAGGGCAGAGCCGCACAGAATCTTGCTGTGCCGCCTTGCGTCAAAAGGAAATGGCAGGAATGCACCGTATCTACGAGACACGGCACAGTCCTGCCCTTTTCCCCGGCGCTGGCACACAATGGGCTGCCATGCGCCAACGCAGGCGCCCTTGCGCCATGGTGCAAGGGTGTCTGAGTTGTAGGGGTGATTGTTTTTGTGCAGGAAGGGACACCTTCCTGCACAAAAACAATCAGGAGAGCATATTTCTCTCGCGCATTTCATCTTTGCGTGCGCAGTTAAAGTTGGAGGGCAGGGTCTTCATACAAGAGTCTGAAGCCATTCAGTTAAGGGGTAACTTCTTTATTTCATGTAAGGCCCTTAGGTTTCAGCAACAGCAGGTTGGTCATGTCAGGGCTCCATCCTCCCTCCAACTGTCCTTGTGTCTTGGCTTCCACTCGAGACCATGCACCTGCATTTAATTCCATCATTCACAATCAGCATTCCAGACACCTACTCAAACATACAGAAGAATGGGACACACAGAATACTACATCCACATAGCCCCTTCCGTACACTCTCGCATTCCGCGCTACCAGCTTCTGCACAGTCACTCACAGTAAATCACTATGATATTTACCTATACTTGACATGTCTTTCAACATCATTTCCATTATGTCACTTTCAATCAGTGGCGGCTCGCAGAGGGAGTGCTGTGGGGCGGGGCGGGGGAGGGGCAGGGTGGGGGAGTAGTGGAGTCGGACATACGACGGCAAGGAGTAAAGTAAGTAAATAAATAAATAAAACTATTTACCTTGCGCTCGCTGCATCGCCGAGTTGGCAATGCAGCGAGCGCAAGGTAAATAGTTTTATTTATTTATTTACTTACTTTACTCCTTGCCGTCGTATGTCTGACTCCACTACCCCCCACCCTGCCCCTCCCCACCCCACCGCCCGCTGCACTCCCTCTGTGAGCCGCTACTGCTTTCAATGATTATGCCACGTTGAGCCAGCAGCGTCTAGAACAAATGAATGAATGAAACACATAGTTAAAGCTCATTAGCATGCCTGAAGGCTTCATGGCACTGTTTAAAAGGTCAAATTGAACAGAATTGATAATCCCTAAGCTTTTTTCTAAATGTTAAAAATTTCAGTTTGCCAAAGCTCTAGGAGGACATTAATGAGGGACTAAGACTGAGAAAGCACTGCCACCTGTTCTAGATTTTTGAAAATGAGATTTCATAAGTGCAGCATCTTCCCAGCCTGGGTACCTGCCAATGACTACGTCACACATGGAGCTTGGTACTACATGTCTTTATTTGTCTGCGTGTAACTGCAAACTCAGCATTCTAAATCAGCCCTCAGTGGATTCCGCTCTAACACTTACGTCACAGCTCTATGGAGTCCATCAGCAGCCAAAAGGGTTCGTCATTGCTAACTCGCAAGACACTACAATAAGAAGTCATCAATTTCTGGATTTCCAGGATGTTGTGGTGTTGTATCTGGGAAGAGAAATCTGGAAAAGGTCATCTTAGTTCCAGTGGCAGCTGCTGTGGCATTAAAGTGGTGGGGCAGCTCGGGGGGGAGCTAGCATTGGGGGCAGCATAAGTTTATGGGCCAAGTCAGGGTTGGGGCTTTGTGAAGAGCCAGGTTTTCAGTTGCTTGTGGAATTCAAGAACTGAGGAGGACGCTCTGATGTTCAGAGGCAGGTTGTTCCAGGCTTTAGGACCAAGATAGGAGAAGACACAACTACTGGATCTGGTTCTGTGTATGTGAGGGGTGTGTGCGAGGAGGATTCTGGCTGAGCAGAGGTGTCTGGTAGGTTTGTGGAAGTTTATGCGTTTGTTGAGATACGTGTGGTCAATGTTGTGTAAGGCGGCTTTGTGTGTGTGTGTGTGTGTGTGTGTGTGTGTGAGGAGTTTAATGGGATCTCGTTTGTGGAATGGGAGCCACTGGAGCTTGTTGAGGTGCCAGGTGATGTGAGTGTTTGAGGGTGAGCCTGGCCGCAGAGTTTTGTATGGTCTGGAGTCTTCTGTTCAGTTGAGCGTTGTTCCAGCACAGTGTGTCTTGCAGTAGTACAGCTTACTGATGATGAAGGCTTGGGTAACAGTTCTGCTATTGTTAGTGGGAGCCATTTGAAGATCTTTTTGTGCATCTTTAATGCGTGGAAGAAGGAAATAGATACTGCATTTACTTGGCCAGTCAAGATCAATTTGGTTGTCCATTACTGTTCCGAGGTTCTCTGCGTGGCTTGCCAGGAGGGGTGTGGGTCTGAGTTCGTCAGGCAACCGGTTGGAATCCCATAGTTACGTGCCTTTGCTGAAGATTATCACTTCCGCCTTGTATGTGTTGAGCTTAAGCCGGTGGTTTTCATCCATCTGGAGACTTCGATCATGCAGGTGGAGAAATTGGTATGCGTGTTTGGCGTCTTGTCGGAGAGGGAAAGTATGAGCTCGGTCTAGCATGATAGGATATGATGTTGATTTCCTGGGCATGGATGATGCTGGTGAGTGGGGTGATGGAGGTGTTGAACATGGTGGGGCCGAATTAGGATCCTTGTAGAACTCCGCAAATGAGGTTGACAGCATCTGAGGTGAAGGGTGTGGAGTTAAGAATAGTAAATCTATACTTACCTATTTGCACTTCCCTTCTCAATACTCTGGTCCTCAATATTTTTGATGTGATATTCTGTCCACACAATATTTTTGTTCCTGAAATTCTGACAGTGATCCGGTGTTTCTGCTGTGGTGTGGGATGAGTATGCTGAGGTTGATGAGGGTGTGGTCGGATTGGGTGATAGGTGTGGGATTGTCTACCATGATGTTGCTGAAACTGGTGAAGATGGGATCCAGGAGGTGTCCAGAGGCATGTGTAGGGCCTTCCACTCACTGGGTGAGTCTGAGATTGGTAGCTCCTCGAGGTGGTTGGTTGTGTTGGGATCGGTGAGGTCCTCCAGGTGGTAGTTGAGGTTGCCAAGGAAGATGATGGCACTCGAGCCAAGTACCAGGGGTGTGACAAAGTCCTCGATGGTGCTGCCAAAGTAGGAGCATGGTACGGTAGATGAGGGTAAGGCTCTGGGTGTAATTAGCAGTGATGAGGAGTGTGAAGTGCCATTTATGGTGCAATGGTGAATAGTAGGCTGCTAGAACGTCTATAGATAGATAAAGATTCAAGGCTTCAGGCATAGCTATTACGAATTGATGTCAGCAAATCTAAAAGAACATTTTTATTTAATTGCTACTCATTGCACCCTTATAGGCCACATATTGAATTGCAATACTCAGGATGTCCCCAAAAAACCCCAAAATTAAAAGACTGGATCAAAAATTTTCAAGAATGAACCTAAGCCACAGAAATAAAGTTGAAATTGAAAATAACAGATCTAAACCTGCCCAAAGACCCATTATAAAAGCCTGCAGGTGCAGTGCGAAATTGTGCATTGGTGTGCGCCTGTGGGAAAGTGACCCTTTTTGACATGGCTACCCCTACGTGTTGCCTAGTGAAAGTGCACTGGGTTCCTGCTAACCAGGTCCCCAGTGCCAGAGCTCTTTCCCAAAATGATACAATTGTTCCCCCAATTGGCAAAACTTTTAGCACCCTCTGTGAGGTACTTAAGAGGGCCCCTAAGGGCTGCAGCACTAATTGTGCCACCCTAAGGGACCCCTCACCAAGCACATTCAAGGCTGCCATGCAGGCTATGTGTCTTGGTTCAGACAAAAGTGAAAATGCGACATGTCACGCATCCCTGTATGGCATGTCCCCTACCACTGTATGTCATATTTGTAAGTCACCCCTACAGCAGGCCTAACTGCCCTAAGGCAGTATGCTGATTATTGCATGTAAGGGCATGCCTGCATGAGCAGATATGCCCCTGTGCTGGTCAGTCCTATTACTGCCAGTACAAGTGACTAGGGAAGCCATTATAAAACATGTGCTGGATACTGGTGAAAACGAGTTCCCCGGCTACATAATGACTTTACTGAAAATAGGGATATTTGGTATCAAACATCTCATATTGGTGAACCCACAATGATGCCAGTGTCAGATTTACCAGTACATGAACCCCGAGGGCATCTTAGAGGTACCCTCTGAAAACCTACCAGCCTCTGGTATCCTTGCCGACTGGTTTTACCAGCCTGCCACCCGAGACACTGTTCTGAACTCCTAGGGTAAGAGCCTTTGATCTCAGGAGACCCAGAACAAGAGCCTGTCAGGGAAGCGGGTGTAGCACCTCCTCCCACAGGATGACCTGCTGATTAGCCTACTTGGGCTGGCGAGCTTTAAAGAATGAGAATCTGCCCCCCCCTCTTGTCCAGAGCCCCCTTGGCACCTGGACAGGTGGTGTTAATATTGGGGGGCCCTTTTGTCTGTGTATTTTAGCATTTGCGAAACCATCTTGTAATCTGGACGCCGTTTTGTATGATTATCGAAACTGCTGCTTGGTTATTTTTGAGAAACGGTCCTTGGTAAGTTTCGTTTCCCAAGGTTGAGCTTTTTCTTTCTGTAATTGCAAGTGTCCTCATTAGTGCATGCCTTTCTTGTTAGATGGAGCCTTTCTCCCACCTGTCTGGTAGGGAGGATAGGCCAGACGACCTTGGGCAGTAGATAGCTTGTGCCCGGCTGCAGAATCGAAACTTATGCTCTGTACCCCCATTGTATTACGACACCTGCTAGTGTTTATCCATAGTAGGCGCGCCTTTGTGGACTTTGCAACGTACATAATGTAATTGTATGCTTACGGGGTTCAGTCCCTCGACAGCCACCCCAGGAGGCTGGTCAGACTGGGCTTCGCTGCAGTGTAATTTCAATAAATATCTGGTTTGTATTCTCTACTGTCTGACCGACTCTTCATTTGTAGGAAGGCAGAGAAGGTGGTCGTGAGTGACCTGAGTGGCCCTTTTCGGGTCACTTCCTTCAGTTGGCGCCCGAACAGGGACTCCATCGGGTGACCTCATCCTTGCCCGCGGACGGGTGAGGAGGACGGGGCCGCGTTGGGTCGGATAGGCAGATCGGGGGACCCCTGCGCAATAGAGTTTCCCACTCGCAGCTGCCCCGCCTGTCTGATCGGGCGGTGCCTTGCCCAGTGGTTATCCCGACTGGGGTCCTGAATGGCGAAACCCATGGATCTGACCATTTGGTCCGAAGAGTCGGCAGTGGAAAATAAATTCATTTGACCTGTGTGCACCAGGTGAGCTTGTTTGGTTCTTTGTTGTCATGATGTTTGTTTGACGGGTACTTTGGTTGGTCTAAGAATCAGTTTTTGACAAGCGCTTACATTTGATTTTGAATATTCTTTTTGAAACATGGTACCATTTTGTTAATTTGTGATTGATGCAGCCCGCGGAAGCGATTTTTGGTAAAGGTATGAGTACATTTTAGTGTGATTGTGTGGTGAATGTGTTTCTTTGTGTGAACAGAATGCCTTGTTGGAGTAAGTTGTGTTGTGTGAGGTGTCGTTGTTGTTCTGCTGATGCTCGATTGGAGGAAAAACAGCCCGCACCTGCGGAAGGCACTCCAAATTAAGACATGTATGTCAAATACGGTCTTGGCCCTATTATATTTAGTACATTATGGCGCAAATATACCAGGGACAATGCTGAATTGCAGTGGCCGTCTACGGGCACCTTTGATGAGTAGAAATTGAATTATTTGGAAGAAAAATTGTTTGCTAAATGTAGCAGGCAGTCGATGTTTGATTATCTTCAGGTGTGGCGGAAGGAAGCTAAACAGAGACGGCTGAGGGCGGAAAGGGAGGCACGGAGGGAGAGAACGCAGACACTGACTCAGAAAGCGGTAGCGCATGATAAGGAGAAAGTGGAGAAGGGTATAGAATGTGCAGATAGGAGGTTTCGATTGCAATGTGATAAGTCTTATGTTACTAGAGAGGAAGCAGACACTTTTATGGAAGAAGTATTGGAAGACAGACCGCCTCCCCCTTATGCCCCGAATAGAAAATACCCTGTTGTTCCACAGCCCTTGTCATCTGCCTCTGCCCCCCCCCTGTTCCCGTTGTATCTGGTATTGATCGAAGTGCTTTGGTTCCGGCATCACCAACTTCTTCTTTGGCTCCGTCCCTCACAGTCACTGCGACTGCCAGTCCTCCTGTCACCCCTGTTGTTATGACGTCACTTTCTCCTTCACAGACACTTACTACTCAGCCGATGTTGACCTTGATGCCCCCCTCTTCGATCGCTGTGTTGTCCCCTTTTCTTACTCCTACCCCCTTGTTAGATGCCGAGACACCGGTGCGTGGTCAGGACGATGGAGCTGGGGCAGTTGCAAAGGAGCGATTGGGACGGGTGTTGATTCGGTCTGATGTGGGAGATATGGAGAAAAATATGGTGGCCAATCAGGCTGCCCAGTGGGCCCGAAGTCCTATTTATGGTGTTGAAGATGTTTGGAGTGTGTTAAAGGATTATGAGCCATTTGTCCAGCAGCATGCCCTCAAACATATTTCGGCCACTTTGATTGGACTATGGGAACAGTATTTTAAAGGTGTTGCACCCCAGGCTATTTACGATATTAGGGACCAAGTATATGCCGCGGGCATGGCTCCCAATGAGGTTTTTGCTAGTGTTACCACACTGATTAGATATCGAGGTAGATTGCATCAAAAATTCCCGACGACAATATCTCAGTTCCCGATGAGGGAGGGTCACCCCGTTTTTCACCCGGAGATACCAGAGTTACGTGATCAACATGATCAAGTGACTAGACAACGAGTAGAGGCCTGTTTTCAAGAACAATGGGTTTATACTCGATGGAAGAGGAGTGAAGTCCTCGCAATTAAGGCTCAGTTGCCTGACCCCAGGAAAAATCCTACTGCTTACTATAAAGAATTGACAGAGGCTGCTGCATCGACGGTAATGACGTTGGCAGATATTGAAATGTTTTTTGGCTTATTGGTACCAGTGGATAACTGGCGACAGGTGCGTACTCAAAACCATGCCCTAGAATTGGGTGGTACTAGGGATGAGATTAAGGCGTGGGATAAGGAGAGGAAGCCTGGTGAAAAGCCTAAGGCTGAGATCTTGGCTTTGCCAAATCGCATCATTACTTATATGCACTCTCTTATTCCACCCCGGAAGGTGGATTGGGATAAGCTAGCCGCATGTCATCAGAAGAAAGATGAGAGTGTGTCTGATTTTTTTTACTCGGTTTGCAGGTGTGTTTTTGGATTTTAGTGGCCAGGATTTGTCCTTGGAAGGGGGTATCAGATTGTTTGTTAACATATTTGTCACAAATTTGTTACCAGAGATTGCAACACGGTTGCAGGCTTCCGAGAGCACGTCGACTACTTCTACCCCTTCGGTGATATTGAGTATGGCTCAGTATTATGAGCATAGAGAGAATGAGGAGAAAGAGAAGGTGGAAAAGAAAACGAAGGAGTTGAAGACTAAGGTACTGATGCAGAAGGCATCCAGGGGGCATGGATGGGGTCGAGGCATTGGACCGGCCAGAAAGCTTCCTCGTACGAGCCGGAGTGCTGTGCCTGTGGGCCCAAATCAATGTGCGTATTGCAAGGAGGAAGGGCACTGGCGCAGCGAGTGCCCGGTTTTGCTGAAAAAGTTTGCAGCTCCGAGAGGACGGGGAGAGAGAGGGCGAGGACGGGGAGCAGCCAGTCAGGGTGGGGATCAGGCTACTGGAACGTCATTGGGCCGTACTGATCAGAATTACTTTGATGACGTGCGGAGCCGACAGTATTATCATGATGATTATGATTTGGATGAAGTGACGGGGATGTCTTACAGCTCGGACAGCCAAGGACAGGGTAAGGGACCAGTTCTGATACCTGTAGATCAGCATGGACCTTATATTAGCGTGGATTTGTAGGGCTCGGAGAAGAAATTTTTTGTGGATACAGGAGCAATGAATTGTTCTGTTTCGAGGTCACTTTTCCCTGGGGCAGTCCTGTCTGGCCATAACAATGTTTTGGTTGGTTTTTCTGGTGTGCCGGCAGTAAGCCCCATCTCCAAACCCCTTGCTTTGACTATAGGCCCCTTTATCGTTGATTTTTACTAGCATCAAATTGTGGAGAGAACCTGTTGGGATTAGATCTGTTGAAAAAGTTACATGCTACTATTTACTGTTCCCTGGATGGTGTCCATTTGACAATGGGTCCGAGTGTGGTTAGTACTACACAATGCTTGTCTAAAGATGCCCCCTCCCAGTTGAGTTTAAGGATGTTCCATCTACATTGTGGGCTACAAGTGATGCAGATGTAGGACTTTTGCAAATACCTCCAATTTCTATTCAGGTTAAAGAAAATGTGATATTGCCTCGCATCCCTCAATATAAGATTTTGCATGCAGGTGAACGGGCGTTGTTGTGTATAATACAAGATTTGATTCAGTCAGGAGTTGTTGAGGAGACAGCAGCGAATGTGTGCAATAGTCCCATCCTTCCTGTTCTCAAGAGGCCACCTGCGGGTTCTCCCGATGATGTTGCTGATGTTTATCGTTATGTGATTGATCTGCGCGAAGTTAATACAATTGTAGTCCCTCAGTTCCCCGTGGTTCCTGACATTACTGCTCTTTTGACTATGATTCCTTCTTCTGCCAAATTCTTTTCTGTTATTGATTTGAAAAACGCTTTCTTTAGCATCCCCGTTCATCCAAATAGCAGGCACCTGTTCGGGTTCTCCCTGGCAGGTCGTAGTTTTAGATTTTGTCGAGTTCCTCAGGGCTATACTGAGAGTTCTAATATATATAGCCAGGCTCTGAAGGGTCAATTGGACTCCCTTCCCCTTCCCCCAGGTAATGTATTGCTACAGTATGTGGACGATCTTTTGATTGCGTCCGATACTGAAGAAGGATGTAAAGCAGCTACAGTCAAATTGTTGCTGCATTTGGCTCAACATGGACACAGGGTGTCCCTTTCCAAATTCCAATATTGTCGACAGGAGGTCACCTATTTAGGTCAGCTACTGTCGAAGGAGGGTCGGAAGCGAACTCCTGAACGTATTAATGCCATAATTAACATGCCTGTTCCAAATGTATGTATGTATGTATGTACGAGCCTTCATTGGTATCACTTCCTATTGTCGTCATTGGATACCCAATTTTGCTTTATAAGGAAGCCCCTGCTATATCTAACAACTAAAGATGTGCATGAACCCTTGCCTTGGACGCCTGAATGTCAACAAGCTTTTGAGCAATTGAAGGTTGCGCTTTGTTCGGCTCCTGTGCTTGGCACACCTGATTACAACAAGCCGTTCGTGGTGAATGTACACGAGTCGGCCGGTTGTGCGCTTTCTGTCTTAACACAGGCCTTTGGAGGTAAGCAGAGGCCGTGTGCGTACTTTTCAGCTGTGCTTGATTCCGTCGCAAAAGCCCTCCCGAGCTGTTTAAGAGCGACCGCAGCTGTGGCCGTCTCTATTCGACAATCGGCAGGGCTTGTTCTTGATACTGATCTCACAGTTATGGTACCTCATGCTGTGGATACGCTTTTGAACAGAACAAAGACACAGCACCTTACCAGTGCACGTCTGACTGGCTATGAGCTAACCCTTTTTGCACAACATATTATGATCAAACGATGTGCCACTCTGAATCCTGCCACGTTACTAGCCCTCCCTTCGGAGAGTGAGGAGATAGACATACATGATTGTATGTTTCGAACCGAGGAGGAGACGAAGGGATGGGTAGACTTGACTGATGTTCCCTTATCTGACCCCCAAGGATAACTATATGTCGATGGTTCTTGTTTTAAATTACCAGATGGCACCACAACTGTAGCTTATGCGATCACAACACTGTACACAGTAGTTGAGACATCACGAGTCCCCTATCAGTCGGCCCAAGCTGCAGAGCTGGCAGCTCTAATTCGGGCCTGTGAGTTGAGTCAGGGACTGGTGGTTAATATTTACACTGACAGCCAGTATGCCTTTGAAGTCGCTCATAATTTTGGGCGGCTCTGGGCAGAGAGAGGATTCCTTACCTCCCATGGCTCGAAGATTCAGCATAGCCCTTTGATAAATAGACTTTTGTCGGCATTGACCCTGCCCAAGAAACTGGCAATAGTGAAGTGTAGCGCTCACAAAGCAATTACTGATGATTTGGGGAGGGGGAATGCTTTTGCAGATCAAACAGCTAATCGGCCCGATCTAAGCTGAAAAAGATGTTTGTAGCAGGTCCTGCTAAATGGGTGCCAGAAGTTACGATGTTTGAGGACACACTAGTTAGCGTGAAAGAAATCCAGAGCGAGGCGACAGTTGAGGAATTAGCAATATGGCAGGAAAGTACAGCGCAATTGGATGATGATGGGTGCTGGATAGATAAGTCAGGGAAACAGAGATGGATGTTGCCAGATGCATATGTTCTCCCCGTAGTTACTATGGCTCATGGACCAGCTCACATTAGTGCTAGGGGTATCTGTAAGTTGCTCGACCCGGTATGGCAGAATGATAATATTCCAAAGACGGCTGCCCATTTGGTAAAACATTGCATGGTGTGCATGCTGTATAATCCAGGGAAGGGCACTCCTACACCTCCTGGTAATTTTGCACCCCCTTCTTTACCTTTTGAAGTCCTGCAAATGGACATCATTGAGATGGAACGGGTGAACAATTTGAAGTATGTGTTGGTGGTGGTTTGTGCATTCAGTAAATGGGTTGAGGCTTATCCTACCAAGGAGAATACAGCTCTGGCGACTGCGAAGGCTCTTTTGAAGGAGTTTTTCCCTCGCTTTGGTTTGCCCCGTTTGATTTGGAGTGACAATGGTAGTCATTTTAATTCGAAAGTCATTCAGTTAGTGTGCAATAGCTTGCACATTATGAAAAAGTTTCATGCTGCGAATCACCCCCAGTCAGCAGGTTCAGTTGAGAAGTACAATGGTACTCTCAAACTAAAGATGGCCAAAATTCAGGAGAGTACAGGGTTGAAGTGGCCAGATGCTTTACCATTGGCTTTGCTGTCGACGAGAGTTACAGCCCATACTAGAACAGGGTTTTCCCCCTATGAGGTTGTCTTTGGTAGGCCCGCTAATGTCTGGGGAGTTCCAAGACCCCGTCACTTCTCCCAGATAGATCACCCCTTGTTGATAGATTATTTGTACGAGTTGACTAAAAATTTGCATTCTATTCATCAGCAGATTCAAGAGGCCTTTCCATCCGCTACAGAGGGACCCGGACACGACCTTCGGCCTGGGGATTCCTTCTTGATTCGTCATTTTCAGCGCAAAGGCAGCCTGGAGCCCCGATGGAAGGGGCCTTTCCATATCCTCCTTGCCACCCGCACCGCAGTGAGAGTGGACGGCTGGAAGAATTGGATCCACTCGACAAACTGTAAGAAGGTGCCGCTCCCTCTGCCGTATGATCAGTGGAGGCTCGACGGCATTGGGGACTCTGAGACGGAGAAGGTTCCCTACTTCATTCCTTTCTTCGATGCCAGAATAACGTGGGCACCCTCTGAGGAGGAGAGTGATGCAGTTCTGAATGAAGCAGTGCCACCTGAGGTTAAGGCCAGCCAAGAGCTCCAGTCAGCTTGCCCGTCTGTGTTTGAATCCGAATCAGTCAATACCGCTAAAAGTGAACGTTTGTTTCTTGATCCCTCTGTTCCTGGAGTTGTTAAGTACAATTTGCGTCCTCGACGAAGGAACAGTGCACTAAAGGAAAAGTCAGATTAGTAGGGATGGACTTCATGGATAAAGAATAGGGACAATAGAGCAGGGACAGGAAGATTGGTGCATTGTTCGAGACACTGGACAGGATAAGTTTGGGGTGTTTTCCCAGGAGGGAGGCTACCCTATCCTGAAAGAAGTGGATTTTCCTTGGAAAGGGCTGCAATCGTGTAGCTCCAACGAGAAGTGCTCGATAGCACCACCGTGGATGAACAATAGGAGCCTGCCAGCGAGGCTCACAGGAGAAGAAAAACGGACGCTGGAAAGAAGATTGTTTGTTTGGTTTCATTAAGGCTATATTAATAGTACCTTTTCGTTCTGCTATCATGCATCTTTTTGGCAGGCCAATGATTGATGAAGAACAGCCATTGGGTTTTGTTGTTTTGCCCCGATCATCATGGGTAAAGCAGCGGAGAGCGCTATTCCTTCTTTTTGCTATTATGCTGATGATTATTTTTTGTGGGGTTCTTTGGGCGTTCGAATGTGCAAGTAATTCGCCTACTCCTGACAATGATATCTTTTTCACACCAAGACGAAAAATAATGCTTTCTAATAATGTCTTTCTAGATACTCATAAGAGATTTTTTGGTAATGGTGTTGCTTGTTATCCTACTGAATCTGTAACTAGCCTATGGACTGCTTACCCTTTGTCTTTGATAAATTATACATACTCTAAGCCGACAAATTTTGTTGAGGTAAAAGGGGAGTTTGGTTTCGGCTACCCAGGGCCATGCTTGTACCATCGTCAACCCACAGGAACAGGTTACCCCGGTTGTGACAATAATACGTATTGTGATAACTTCTATTTGGAAGAGCAAAATATTACGTTGGTGGGTTGGCATTATAAAGAAGTGACGGTTCCCCGAAAAGCTGGCTATTACCCTGCTTGTTGTCCCATCATAAATAGTACTGATACCATTTTGTATATCAATTGCTCAGGGGTGATAATATCCAAAGAGACATTCCCTTTGAAAGGTTCAAAAGGTTCTGACACCATTACAGGTAATTCTCGCTATTCAGCTGTGAACTATGACTGGCCAATATATGCCCATCCCGGGTTCTTTTTTTTAACTAATGGAACGTACTCAAATGTTCGTAATGGCACCAATGATGTAGCTCTTGGGATGGTGCTGCCCCTGAGGGTCCCTTGCAAATAAGCCCACAGCAGGTAAAATGGGTGAAGAGAACACTTACAAAGGAATTTTGCGAAGGAGTGACGGCTATTGAGATCAACAGTTACAGTAATGGTATTACTTTTGGTTATAACCTGTCTGCTATTTTCACATTAGGGGGAATGGCTATGAGTAGGACTGAAAAGGCACAGGAATATTTTGGCTGTAAATTGCAGATATTGTCAAATACCACAGTAGCAGCATTACGTGACATCACCATTCAATTAGAGAGTATGAGGATCTATTCTGAACAAACCAGATATGCAGTGGATGTTTTTTTTAGCAAAAAATGGTGGTGCAAGCGCAGTTATTGGCGATCAGTGTGTAGCGGGCATAACAAATATGGAAAAGAATGTCACCAAGCATATCTTGGACATTATTGAGAATGTCAAAGGTATGGAACCAGGTAATTGGAGTTGGTCCCTTTTTGGAACATGGGGGTGGCTAATAGAAAAATCAATATATTTCATTGCTATATTGCTACTTTGCTGCATCCTTATTCAATGTCTTCCAATGTGCTGCACATATTGTGTCTCTGTATTGACTCCAAAGAGGAAGATATCGATTCATGACACGAATGCTGCAATAATGTTACAGAAAGAAATAGATGACATCATGGCCATAGATGAGGGTGTCTTCGAAACATCTTCTCTTCTCTTGGAATATACTACCACTGTTGACAGCATGACGTGCATAAAAGGCTATGTGCTTTATTATTCCTTTCTGTTTTTGCTTTGATTTTCGATTGTAGATGGTTAGCTCATGCTAACAGGAGGGTTTGTTAATATTGAGGGGCCCTTTTGTCTGTATATTTTAGCATTCGCAAAACTATCTTGTAATCTGGACACCATTTTGTATGATAATCGAAACTGCTGCTTGGCTATTTTCGAGAAACGGTCCTTGGTAAGTTTCGTTTCCCAAGGTTGAGCTTTTTCTTTCTGTAATTTCAAGTGTCCTCGTTAGTGCATGCCTTTCTTGTTAGATGGAGCCTTTCTCCCACCTGTCTGGTAGGGAGGATAGGCCAGACGACCTTGGGCAGTAGATAGCTTGTGCCCGGCTGCAGAATCGAAACTTATGCTCTGTACCCCCATTGTATTACGACACCTGCTAGTGTTTTTCCATAGTAGGCGGGCCTTTGTGGACTTTGCAATGTACATAATGTAATTGTATGCTTACGGGGTTCAGTCCCTCGACAGCCACCCCAGGAGGCTGGTCAGACTGGGCTCCCCTGCAGTGTAATTTAAATAAATATCTGGTTTGTATTCTCTACTGTCTGACTGACTCTTCATTTGTAGGAAGGCAGAGAAGGTGGTCGTGAGTGACCCGAGTGGCCCTTTTCAGGTCACTTCCTTCAGTGGGAAAATTAGCTAGTCAGGTAGACGTGCCACCTGCAGGCTAGTACCACCCCTAAGGTGGGCTACTTTGAGATGGACACGATTTTTCAGAAGTAGACATCATTGTGATGGCATACTTAGGAATTCTGGGACACGGTTATGCCCACTTCCCACAGGAAGTGGTCATATCGGGTAGTAGTGAACTCAAGGGTCAGTATCACATTGGCTACTACCCTACACTCCCCTAATGCCCCTATATTCAGTACTTAGGGGAACCCCTGGCACCAGAGAAGCAGATCCTGAAGACCTAAGAAGAGAGAGGACACCGAAGAGCCACAAAAGCATAGAGAAGAGAAGAACCAGCTGACCTGGTAGCAAATCTCAGCAACAACGCTCAACATCCTGTGATTCTGGGCAAATCACTTAATCTCCCCGTGCCTAACAAAAATGAATGTGTCGATCTGTAATGAAACTGGTGCTCATGTAAAGCGCTCTGATACCCGATACCTTCGGGTCAAGTTCGCGCTATATAAAACTCAGAAAAAAAAAAAAAACCTGCCGGCCTGTCTGCATCGCTTATCGAAAACTGCATCAAAGTCGACTTGTCCTGCAGCTGTTGACTCTCGAAACCTGGGAGGACTGCCTGCCTTCGAAATAGTCTCAAGACCTCCAGTAAACAGTGGGCCTGTTCTGAAAAAACTCCAAAAGAGAAGACTCTGAGGCACCTGGAACTGCCAAAACCCGATATCCGAAGTCACCACTGCACCTGTCGCCTCTGGCCCGAGTTAAAGTGGCCCACTGGTGTCAACAAGGTCCCCCAACCCTCCAGAGCTTGAGTCCATCATGGTTTTGCCCCTCCTGGACTCCCCGATGTCACCTGCAGCCTCTGCACACAGGCCCCCCCCAATTGCGACTGGTCCGGTAAGGAAAAACCCAATGGCTAAGGACACCCCTTCGCCCCTGGGCCTTGGGGAAGTAGACCAAAGATGTCCCCCGTGTCCGAGCAATGCAAGGCCTGAGTCCACTTGCTGGTTCAGCCCGAATGGCTTCCTATCCAGAGCCTGCAGCTTCTTTTTGCAGTGACCATCCTCCATTGATATACAATGGGCTCCCAATGCTGATTTGCACCCTGCACCCGGCTGCCCTCGTGCCACTGGTGGTGTACTGTTGGCGCTGCCTTGGACCTTGCCCACCTCTCACCTAACCCCTGGAGATGGGTCTTATAAGTCGCGGTACTATATCTGTTTGTAGAACTTGTTCTTCCTTCCATAAGACAACATTGCAGAAATCGGAAATTGCACTGTGTCCACTTTTTAAAGTGAAAAGAATTTATATTTTAAAACTTACTTACCTGAATGATTTTTCATTCAGGTAATTCATTATGCCTAAACATATATAAAGGTACTTGGTATTTTTATAAATTGGTGTGGATCTACTTTTTGAGTCATGTGTGTGATTTATTAATCATTGTGTGTATTTGCAAATGTCTTGCACTCCTCTGTGTTCAGCCTAAGGCTGCTCAACCGCGCTGCCCCCTAATAGAGGACTTTGGGATTGTATAGCAAGCCCCTGTCCACTAGTAAGGGAACCCCTGGACTCTTTACACAGTATATTAGATTACTGATATATCACATAAAGAGCCAGCTTCCTACAACACTCCCATGAAGCCCTTAGTAAATAACCACCTTAGTTTGTTGAACTGGAAAGGGCAAAGGCCATTCACATCTTTCTACAAAATGAAGTCTCACATTTCTAGTTATAGAGTGCAGGGTCCACACTATGGGCCTGATTTGGAGTTTGGTGGTTAGGGAACTCCATCTCAGGCGCAAAGGAGTACCCTCTAGACCAAACCTTGGGCCCACTCGCCTGATTTACAGGTGGGTCGACATTCAGTATCTCGATGACTGAGCCTACTCTGGCTCTGTCACTGAGATAGTACTCGACAGTCCGAAGGAGTACAGGCCATCAGAGTTTTGGCAATTCGACCACTCTCTTGATTTTGAGTGGGTAGATGAATGGGCAGTTTTCACTGTCAAGGACTGGTAAAACCTAGTGGCAAGGGACTGTGAAAATGTTTAAAAGACCCCCATCATTGGAGACAACTCCCATGGTGTGGGGGGTCATTAGTTTTTGATATTTCAAAAACCAAACCCTCACTTTGGAAGTTTATTTTTACAAAACCAAAAACATGCTTAAAGTTTGAAGAACGTCTGTCAACATTTTAGAACAATTAAATAAACTGCTATTTTGGAGGGTCTTGTCAATGAGTAGAGATGTCGGCAGTGCCGGCAGATGTCTCTAAATGTGGAGCACTGGTACTCCCTCAAGTCAATGGAGTATTTTACTCCATCGCCCTGAGAAGTACAATTTGTATTCAATGCTCTTCCATATGACAATTCATTTGCTATAAACCGCAGGGATTTTCTAAACTGCAAACTGGTCTTTTAAGTGGAAGCTTCAATTACCAAGCTTCAGAGGCCAGAGTCTACCTCCTAAGATGCAGAGGGAAAATCCTTAGATTAGCCCGATTGTTATATCACTTGCTGAGATCACACACTGGGTACTCCAGTGTGGCATGTCACTTGCTAAGCTGCACAAGACAGAGTCTATCTACTGATTTCTTCAGTATGGGGTGTATTTTCTAAGCTGCACATTGCAGTGTCCACACATTAGCCCCATCAGTACAATACTTCACTTACAGAGTGCAGAACAGAGGACACAGAGAACATAGGAGCCTACACCCAATGCTGCCAAATGCATGAGCGGCCGAATACCAAGGATGTTGAATCTTGATTACACCTCATGTATTTTTCTTCCATCGCCCTACATACACTGTTGGTCTCTTTCATGCAGGTCCTTTTACATTACACCTTTCTCGCTCAGTCACTGATTTCTTATCTCTCTCTTCTTTCTCCCTTTTCTGCCTTTCTCTCCCTTGCTGTGGATCAAAGTCTGATCATGAAAACTCAGTGTGGCTTCCCAAAATAAGTGCTGGTGTCCAGGCCCTTTAACTACAGATTTGACTTTATTTGCAGATAAGTTACCACATATTTTTCTTTAGTTTATGCATCACTTGAAAAAGGCACACATGGACTGATTCACAAAGGTAAACTTCCACATTTGTGGAAATTTACACTTTTTCAGTATTCACAAAACTGCATTTTAATAGTAAGTTTATGAGTGCGGAGACTCCGAAATCAGAGCAGAGAACTCCGGACATAAAAAGAAAGGCCTGTCCTAGCATTCTCTCAGAGTCCCAAACAGTATTAACTGCAATGCTTCATTATCATAAATATAAATAATTATTATTATTACTATTGTTATAATAATAATTATTGTCGTTATTAATATTTTTACAACATCACACTGCTTATCATGTGTGCATCCAGCGCAGGCCCTTTAGTTTTAATCTGGTGCTGAGAAGCTGAACTACAAAAGTCTGGGCACAGGAGGCAAATTCGAGATGCAAATCGCGGGATTCGATTGCTGAATAGATAAATGGTATTTGCATGCCATGAATATGTTGGAATGAATTAACACTGTACAGAGACAGGCCCCGTCTTTCCTTCTCTGAAGTTCAGTCCACTGGGAGGCGGCCCGGGAGCATGGCGGATGGCAGCTGGATGACAGTGCCTCGTGTAAAGCAGTTCCGCTTTCCCCTTCAGCACTGCACTTTGGGCCTGTTTGTGCAGGGCACATCTGAAGGACGGGCTGGTTTCTTCCAGGTGAGGGCTTGGGATATTATCGCAAGCCTCCTCCTTGCTCTAATATCCGCACGCCCTCGGGTGTTCCAGCTGTTTCTAGAACGAGCCTCAAGGAACTTAGGCCCATTCTGGGCAGCGCCCTTTTGTTCATTGAGTGGAATTCACTTGCTGCCTTCATGGATTGTGATCGAGAGCAGCAGCAATGGCTGTGTTTCAAGACTGAGGTGCATCGATAGACCTCTGTTCTGCATTTGGCTGGTGGTTGCAGGTGGTGGGCACCTGTGCACATTGTTAGGTCAAAGCCTACCAGACAGTGCATCTGTCTGGTTTGCTAACAAAATCTTGGGGATATTCTGAAACTTCCCTAGTAATGCATTCCCTCTGTTGTTTATTACTGGCTTTGTGGTTTGTAATTCACATTTGCTTGCTTTCTCTTTCCTGGCTGTGTTTGTTTTAAGCTGTCCAGCTCTAGTTTGTCCGTCACCTTGCCCAACCAGTATTTACTGTATACATCCATCAATGCTCGATTTCTGTAAACAGGATTTTAAATCTTGTTCTTATCTTGTCACATTTGCTGTGCATTCAAAGACAGAGGTCAAATGTCAGACTCTCTCTTGCAGGGAGCTTGGTGTTTACTTTTCTTTCTTTGACTTCAAAGTAAGAGGATTTATGTGACAATCATGCTGGCTCCGGGAAGTGCTTGAGGAAGGCTGTGTGATGCTTTTTTTCTACCACACTCCAAAATTTAAATGTCTGTAAATGAACTGTGTAGATTATTTCAGAATTTGAAAAGCCCAAATGAAGCACATTTTCTGGTAATTCTGAAGTGTGATGGAAACAAATATTTTAAAACGATCAAAACAAATCAATACACTAGGTGGTGACATTTCCATACATTATCGTTTGTGCGCTGTATACTTTTTTCAGTGAAACTGTATTTCTGTGCAAATGAAATGGTGATTTCAATTGAAGATCTGTTGTCTGTTATGGAAGTGTGCTACCACACCATGCATATTCCACTCTAGGCCACTCCACTCTACTCTGCACCACTTCACGCCACTACACTCTACTCTGCACCACTCCGCTTTACACCACGCCACTGCTCTCTGCGCCGCTGCATTCTACTTCACTGTGCACTACTCCATTTTAAGCAACTGCACTCTATGCCACTCCACTCTACTCTTCCCTACTCTACTCTGCACCACTCTACTCTATGCCAGTGCACTTTAAGCCACTCTACTCTACACCACTGCACTCTTTGCAACTGCACTCTTCGCCACTGCACTCTACACCACTCCAGTGTAGGCCACTCCACTCTACTCTGCACAACTCCACTCAAGGCCACTCTGCAACTTTTCACTCTATGCCACTGCACTCTATGCCAATACACTCTACGCCAATGCACTCTATTCTGTTCCACTTGACTCTACACCCCAGCACTCTATGCCACTTTAATCTACTGTGCGCAACTGAACTCTACACCACTTTAAGAAATTACTTTATGCTACTCTACTCTACACCACTGCACTCTACCCTGCACCATTCCACTTTACTCCACCTCACTCTACCCTGCACCACTCCTTTTTTAAATATAAAAAACTAACGTTTATCACTCTGAGGCTAGGGGACTGGCTGTTTTTTAGGTCTCGCCTAGCGTTGCAGCGCATGCGGTGCAAGCTTTGCGAGGCATGCTGTATTAGGGTATTTTTCAGAAGTGGTGTGGAAGCCCCGCCCATATTTTTCATTGGCTGGCGTCATCGTCCATGGTAAATGCTGGCTTCCGAATGATAATGAGGCTTCTTAGTCCCTCCTTGTTACCGCCCTGTCTCCTTTTGGGACCGCCCATCAGGACTGGATCGTTTACTTGCGGCATTATACTGTCTCCTTCAATTAGTTGGTAAGCACTTTCTTTTTTTCATTCGGCCACGAAGCGCGATGGAAATATAAACAAGCGGCGACAGCTTTTTTTTTTACACGATGTGTCAAGACCTCTCTGAGGGACCAGGGTTTACAATCACTCATAAGTCTGGCCGAGACAGATAACAATTGAAATGCATTTCCCCCCGAAACCTAAAATGGCAGTCTTATTGTCACCGAGCTCTCTATTTATTTACTTTTTTTCACGTTGGCAGCACACGCGCTTTACCTTTAGCCATGTTAAGCTAAAGCGCAGGTGCCGTGATTGTTGAAAAAGTAAAGAAATTGATTTTTTTTCTATTTCTTTACTCTTGCAGCAATCGCGGCACCCGCGCTTTACTTTAACATGGTTAAAGGTAAAGCGCGGGTGCCGCGATTGTTGAAAAAGTAAAGAAATAGAAAAAAAGAGTGGCCCGCCTTTTTTTTCTATTTTTTAACTCTTGTTTACAATGCCATAGGTTACAAACTCGCAATTACGACACCTATAGCATTGTAAATGCTTGTTTAAACAGCTTCTTCGGAATACATCAGTGGGCCTTCTTTGCAGGGCATAGCAGTTCAAGCATGCAGGCCACCGTGTAGTATTCATGAAACGCATGTTGCATGTTATTAACTCATGTCTTTACCAAGGTTCTATATTAGAGTACTAGGTTGTGAGGATTCTGTAGAATGTTGGGGACAGGAGTCAGTTGGAGCTCTGCCTGCGAGCAGCTTGGGGTGACTCAACTTTGTGTGAACATGTTGATGTAAACTACGGCGTTTTGCACATTATAGTGTGCTCTTGCATCACTATATGTGGCGACGAGAATGGGATCCCCAAAATCCATGAACCCACAGTGTACCTGATTTCGGGACAGATGCGTCTAATTCATCGATGCGGCCGATCCGCCCAACGATCGCCATAATCGCCCAACAATCGCCGTAATTGTCAATGCGGTTCTGGGTTCTAAGAAACTCCGGGGCATATTCTCAAGGAGCCATCGCCGATTTATTGGCACTTTAGCGCCGCAAAAGTGGCGATAGACTTATCGCCCCATTCACAAGCTGGTGCAAACTGCCGACATCGCCAGTTTTCCCGCGATAGCTGCCGCAAAACACATCGCCACGGATGAGAGCGACAACTAACGCTAATGATATGCAGAGTAGGCGTTACCATGCAAAAACACACGAAAACACCACTTCGCGATATTCCCAATGAGCAGCCAGATCAGCGATGCGATCCGAAAACAGGCGATAATGCGCATTAGCAGCAGGGATACAACACCTGCCTCTTACTGGTGTTAAGCAGGACGACAACCTGCAGTATGAAAGGGAGCCCAGCCTAGAGCCACATCTGAAGACCAACAGATGCCATGGAGACAATGATCATGCAGCCTGGAGACCCAAGAGGGCCACAACACCCACCGCAACCACCCTCGGACCCTCCCCCCCAGGTCATGAAGTCCAGTAGTCAACGGTAGTGGAAAAACAGAACTTTATTACAAATACATAAACAACAAGATGGAAAGCACAGCCAACGCGTTCCATTCCCAACGGGGAACTTCACCAGGGCAACTTGTGGATCCAATAAACTGCAAATGATGCGGGAACTCCCCAATACCATTCCATATCCCGAAATCAGTAGTCAGAAACCTGTTGGAGAAATGGTGACAATGGTCAAGCGTCCTCATAGTCACAAACGTAATCTGGTACAGTGTATTGCACTTGGACAAACCGGATTGCATACAGGTATGATGAATCCGGTCCAAATATACAGTAACAGAAGTCTGTGTGCTCGTAACCTCCGCAGGAAAGAAAAGGAAGGTTACGGCCACACAAACATCTGTTACGGTCTCATCATGCAGGATTCATCATACCTGTAAACATCACGGTATGTATCATCTTGATACCCCTGCACCTTCACTTCCCCCATGTTGTGCATGAACAGCTGGAGACCATGCAAGGGAATCATGCCATAGCTGCCTTACCGCACTTGTCGAGGGCAATTGACTGTACACATGTACCACTTGTGCCCCCTGATGACCCTGCACACAATTACCGCTACAGAAAGCACATGCATTCCATCAATGTGCAGGCGATAGTGGACCACCGGGGACAGTTCACCAATGTCGTCGCCAACTTCACAGGCAGTGTGCATAATACATACATCTTCCGACAGTACATCATCAACCAGCGCTTCCAGGATGGCACCCATGGCAATGCACTGCTCATTGGTAAGTACTAACTGAACACACCACACACCTCAACTCCACAATCACACAACTCACAACTGTGGGAGAGCACACGTAACAAAATCATATACAACATGCCAAACAACATGCCCAACTACCGGACACGACAACACAAGCAACCGTGGTAACAGGGGCCAGACATGTAGACAAACCATCCACAAAGGCAGAGCCCCTCTGCCACACAATTTAAGAATGTGGGGAGAGGTGGGAACCAAGAATGTGCGAAGGAGGCAAGTGACCCAGCACAAAGAAAGGACACAATGCCAAGTGTTGCGGAGATGTGCTGGACAGACTGCAGTATGCAGAGCACAGACATGTCCATGTGGACATCTACTGCTGGTGTTTGCAGTGTAGTGGACAGTGGACGCAAACAGGTTACCCCAGGCAGTGTGGAAGCCCTTGGACATGTAGCCATGTGGTCCCCCCCGTAAGCCTGAGCGGAGCAGCCTTGGCCGGCGTATGTCGCAAATGAATACCCCGGGGCCCTGGGCGTGGTCCAGTTCCGGGATGGCCACCACAGTAACTACTGTGTGTGTCTCTGTGTCCGCCATATCGTGACCATAGGCCTACACACAAGTGCCCGACCACAATCAACGGCCGCATTCACACTGGAGACGAGGTGACTACGTCCCAAGCCAACCCGCGCATATCTCGTCAGCGCATGCAGGGCCGTGTCTGCCAGGGCAGCACCCCCCACCCAGCCACGAGGCCGCCACCGTGACCGGTGGTGCCTGCGCGATCCTGTGCGCCTGCTGCACCCCAGCCCTGGTCCCCAGACCGGTCCGCCGCCCAGCGATGACTGCCCACCCCTGCGCACCCAGGCCTCAATGCTCACCTGCCGCCACCGGCGTGTCTCCAAGAGGGCCCTCCACGTGCCGGTGCAACCTCCTCAGCCGATGGCTGGATCCAGCACCACAGGCCCCCAGCGCACTCTGCGGCACCGCACCGTGGAGTCATGTGTGTGCTGACTGCTGCCTGCGTGTACACTGCGGTCCAGCAGGGCTCACAAATCTAATCAAGTCCTGATATGCTGGACGCCGTATCGAGGCCAACGCATCATTGCAGGCTGCACACCTGCTCAGCTCTTCAGGTGGGCCTAACTCAGTGCAACGCAATTCATCGCCACGTGGCGGTAGGCCCGTGCCGGACCCAGGCCATCGGGTGCCACCAACTCAGGGCAACGCAAGTCACGGACCCTTTATGATTGTGTTCCGTGGATGCGGACGCCATCATGTCACCTCCGGCAGTGGGGGATGTGCTGTGGAGGGCCCCTTTTATTGGCAGGGTCACATGTCCCATGACGCCTGTGCTGGATGGGTGTGGTGTGGGTGTAAACCAGCTCTCAGGGAGTGGCTGTGGCATGTTGACGACTAGACCAGTGACCAGCAGATCACTACAGGGAAGACCTGGGACATGTAGCTGTGTTGTCACCCCCTGTGAGCGTAAGCGGAGTGGGCTGGGCTGGCGTATGCCAGGCCAGTGTAGGGGTGTGAACAATGAGCCCGGGGCTCTGGGCGTGGTTCAGTTCGGGCCTGGACAAGGAATTAACCAATGCGTGTGTCTCCGTTGTAGTGTCTGCGCCACCCGGACCGCAATCGGCAATGTTGCACCCTGTGACCCAATCCCCACAACATGTGCAAAATGGACGTGAGGGGGAATCAGTGACCCTACATTCATCCATACTGTCATACTTGAACGAACATAGACATGACACATCTGTGTGAATTTGAATGTTTTATTCACATCCAGTGGAGTGTTGCAGCTGGAGCAGTACAGGGCCATGCACACCGCACTTGACATTGTTGCCCTGTGGAGGGCCAGCCAGAGTCCATTAGGGAAGGACAAGTTCATCGGAAGAGGAAGAGTTCAGTCCGCAGTCTGATTGCTGTGTCATTGGTAACCAAACAGAATATGGCAGTCCATGTCGAGGTCCAAGGTGAGTGCCGCAGAGTGTATCGGGGGACAGTGGAAGGTGATGATGCAAAGGGCCGAACCAAGCTGAAACTGGCCATATGGCGGAGATGAATGCTACCGCTTCCTCATTACCACAACAGCAGTCTCATCCACATCATCGTCCTCTGATGTGTGATGTGCCTCACCTGAGGGTGTTGGTGTTTCGGCTGCAGCACTGTGTGGCACTGACACATCAGGGGCCGGAGGTGGATTGCCAGACGCACTGTGTGGCAGTGACACATCAGGTGCCGGAGGTGGAATGTCTGCCGCACTGTGGGGCACTGACACATCAGGGGGCGGGGATGTAGATGGTGTAGGAGCAGCAGCATTCATCTGCGCCAGGCCATGTGGCAGCAATGCCATGATGAGGATCTGCAGGGCATGGTAGATCCCAGCCACATCTCACTGATGTGCAGGCGTGGCAGCCATCCTTTCCGCCTCCATCCGCACTGAGTCCTCCATGAGCCTCCGCATGTGTCCCAACTCACGGCTGAGATCGCTGGAGCCACTCTGACTAGACAGGTGTTCTTGTCTCCGAGTCATGACTCCAGCGATGTCAGCCATGGCTCGTTGGAGACCATGGAGCGAACTGTGGGTGTCCGTTAGGGACTGTAAGTGGTCCCTGATGGGACGTAGACACCCATGGATGGCATCAAGTTTGGCTGCCATGAGGTCAAACCCCACCCACACCTGCTCAGCCATCTCCTTCTGGCCCTCCAACACACGGCGTTGAAATGCCATGTGTTGGTCGTGGGGATCCTGGGAGACAGCCGGGGTGGTGGGTGCTTCCTGCTGTGTTGTCTGTGCAGGGGGTGGGCTCTCCTCGATGCAGCTGGGCTGCCCTGCTCCTGGAGGTGGGGTGCCGAAGCTGTCCATGAGCTCTTGGAGGGCTTCGGAGTCCATGTTGGGGATGTCCTCATCGTCATCAGTGAAGAGTTGTTGGGGCTGCTCTGCAGGAGGTGTTGATGCTCCCTCTACAATGTGAAGGGGAGATGCAGAATTACATTGTGTTCACATGTATGTTGACGCATTGTACAAGTTCACATACAGACTGCATGACAATGTACATTGTGACTGTTTAGGAGGAGCTGCCTATTTGATGCGGGACAGTGGACATTTCGACAACATCACGGATATGTGTTTGTACTTGTACATTGACATCTCACATTTCCCTGCTATGCCAAATGTGATTGGCCAGTTTCTACACACAAGCGGCACCTGTTGTGTCCTCTGTCCTGTTATAAACGTGTTGCAGTTTGTACCACATTGTTGTCAATGCTGATGTGCTCTGACTGTCATGTGTGTGTGCTGCATCTTGGGAGAGTCGCACCTGCAGCTCTGATTTTGCTGCCCCTTGTCCCTTTCAGGCGGTGTGCCTTTGACTTCTGTGCCCATACAGTGCTGAGATGTTGCAGACTTGGGTGAATTTGGGTCTTGGTGGGAGTTGGGACTCTGGGGCATGGTTTGTCCGCAGATGTGTTGTTGAAGTCAGGGGTTGTTTGTGCAGGTGGATGTGTCAGAGTGTGACCTGCTCCTTTACGGATGTGGTCCACACTCAGCCACCGCAGTGTGGTGGCGTGCACCATGTCATGATGATCGGACTGCAGCCATGCTAATCGTCATGCAGTGTCACTTGGCGATGACTTGCGTTGCACTGAGTTAGGCCCACCTGAAGAGCTGAGCGGGTGTGCAGCCTGCGATGATGCGTTGGCCTCGATACGGCGTCCAGCGAATCAAGACTCAAATTGAACAGTGTGCCCTGCTGGACTGCAGTGTATGCGCAGGCAGCAGTCAGCACACACATGACTCCACGGTGAGGTGCCGCAGGGTGCGCTGGGGGCCTGTGGGGTGGCAACCAGTGACCGGCTGAGGAGGTTGCACCGGCACGTGGAGTGCCCTCTTGGAGACACGCCGGTGGCGGCAGGTGAGCATTGAGGCCTGGGGGTGCAGGGGCGGGCAGTCATCGCTGGGCGGCGGACCGGTCTGGGGACCAGGGCTGGGGTGCAGCAGGCGCACAGGATCGCGCAGGCACCACCGGTCACGGCGGCGGCCTCATGGCTGGGTGGGGGGCGCAGCCCTGGCAGACATGACCCTGCATGCGATGACGTGATGTGCGCGGGTTGGTTTGGGACATAGCCACCTCGTCTCCAGTGTGAATCTGCCCGTTGAAGGTGGTCGGCCACGTGTGTGTAGGCCTATGGACAGGTTATGGCGGAGACTGAGACACACGCAGTAGTCACTTTGGTGGTGGATTTGTGACGTGTGCATTCCCACAGTTGTGAGTTGTAGGATTGTGGAGTTGAGGTGTGTGGTGTGTTCAGTTGGTACTTGCCGATGGGCAGTGCATTACCATTGGTGCCATCCTCAATGCACTGGTTTGTGGCGGACTTGCGGACATGTGGGAATCATGCACACTGCCTGGGGAGTTTGCGACGACATTGGTGGACAGGCCACGGTGGTCCACTTTTGTCTGCACATTGATGGCATGCGTGTGGTTGCTGTTGCGGTGATTGTGTGCAGTGTCGGCAGGGGGCACAAGTCGTACACTTGTGCTGTGAATTGCCCCCAACACATGCGTGACGCCAGCTATGGCGTAGTTCCCTTGCGTGGTCTCAAGATGTTCCTGCGCAGTGTGGGGGGAATGAGGGGCAGGGGTATTGAGCTGACACACACCGTGATGCTTTCAGGTAGGATGTGTCCTGCATGATGTGACCGTAACAGCAGTTTGTGTGGTTGTTACCTTCCTTTTCATTCCTACGACGGTTACGTCCACGTGAACTTCTGTTAGGGTCTTCTCATGCATGATTTATCATGCCTGTGAGCATTCCGGTTTGTCCAAGTGCAGTACACTGTACCAGATTAGGCATGTGACTATACGGAAGTTTGACCATTGTCACCTTTTCTCCCACAGGTTTCTGAAGACACGTTGCCCTGTTGAAGTTCCCCGTTGGGAATGGAACGCGTTGGCTGAGCTTTTCATTTTGTTTGTTTGTGTATTTGTAATAAAGTTCTGTTTTTACACTACTGTTGACTACTGGACTTTATGACCTGGCGCACCCACATTTCGGTTACTACGATCTTGGGTCTGGGGCACGGAGGCGTCTAGCACGGCTGGCGTTGGGGTTGGTTGCGCAGGTACACTACGAATTGGAACTATTGTGTGGTGCTGATACAGGGGCCCACCGTTGCTTTTGTGGACATGCATCCATGACATGTGTGAGGGAGTTTGATGGGGCTGGCTGTGAGACTCCTCCGACTCTGGCAGTTGTTGTTTGGAAGGTATCAGGGGCCAACAGGTGCAGCACAGCCAGCAGCTTTGTCTGCGGGGGATGTTGGTTGTCCGCTGTGTTGGTACAGTCAGCCTATGGGCAATGTGGGTCAGGATGCGGAGGATGGTTGTCCTTTTGAGCCTGTGTTGGCCAATGGCTTCCTCTGGCATTGAGTCTCTGGGGCTGGTGCGTTTTAGGGTCGTACGCTGTCCTGCGCTGCCTAGGTGGTAATCCGGGGGGGTGGTCCGGGGGGGGGGCCTGGGAGTGGTGGCGGTGGGTGTTGTGGCCCTCTTGGTTCTCCGAGCTGCATGATCAGTAGCTACATGGCATCTGTTGGTCTTCAGCTGTGGCTCTGGGCTGGGCTCCCTTTCATACTGCAGGTAGTCGTCCTGCTTAACACCAGCAAAAGGCAGGTGTTAAATCCCTGCTGCTAACGCGCCTTATCGCCTGTTCTTGGTTCGCATCGCAGATCTGACTGGTCGTTGAGAATCTCGCGAAGTGGTGTTTTCGTGTGTTTTTGCACGGAAACGCCTACTCTGCATATCATTAGCGTTAGTTGTCGCACTCATCCTTGGCGATGTTTTTTGCGGTAGCTATCGCAGGTAAACTGGCGATGTCGGCAGTTTGCACCTGCTTGTGAATGGGGCGATAAATCTATCGCCACTTTTGCGGCGCTAAAGTGCCGATAAATCGGCAATAAGTCCTTGTGAATATGCCCCCTAGTGCACAGGTGTGAGTAGGAGGGCCTAAGCTTACACATGTATAGTCTACAGACCCTATTTCCTAAAGAAAATATCAGAGCGGCCTTTTTAAAAGATTGGGAATTTTACTATTGTGAGCAAAGGAGGAAACGTTATCAGCAGTTCGTGCAGCACGCATCACGCTCAATAAGTTGCATTTGCTCTATTTCCAAACGAAATAGACACCGAAAATGTACGAAATCATAGTGCCCATTGTGAGTGTTTTGGAAGAAGTACATTGTGCACAGCGCAGCGGGCATTTTAAATGTTGGGAAAATACTGTCTCAGGAAGCACTATTTACGGAGTGTTATTTTCAGGAACGTCTCAGGCGATGCTGCTGATCAATCTACAAGACAACAGCAGCAAATGAGAGCAACTTTTTTGTTGTTTCATAAACAAACAAAAAAATCTTTTCAAAATCTCAAGTTTAAAAAAAATATTTCTAGTTATTTCTTCACAGAAAATACTACTAGACCAAAGGATCGGCTGCTACTTCAAAAACAAGCATTTGCAATGCAATAGGTCTCGCATTTACGCAAGTTTAAGCTATTGGCATTGTAAATGACAATGCCTTTTATTTATGTTTTAAAAACCAAAACAAAAATAAAAGGCATTGTTATTTGCAATGTCACTAGCTCAAACTCACGTAAATGCGAGACCTATTGCATTGCAAATGCTTGTTAAACATCTAGCTCTGTATCACAGGCCTTCGGAAACAATAAAGTGCAGGGGCTGTGGTGCTTACAATGATTAATTCCAACATATTATTTGCAACTACCCTGCTCTTTTAGAGGAACAGCAAAACTCCTAAGACCAGAATGGAACAAACTAGGCACTCGAACATGTCGGCAGGCCATCATTAATGCACTTAACCCGGATAACACCACTATGAAGATCCTGCTGGTCAAGTTTGTGGCCCTAGCTGTTAATAAACTAACCAGGAAGGACACAACCTGTGGTGTTGCATCAGCTTCAAGTTCAAATATCTCACATGATGGCGCATCAGTTCTACACCACACAAAGGCAAACTTGTCCAGTTAAATGATCTAAGACCAGAGGGTCTGGCTCGTACGAAAGGCCAGCTGGCAGTGCCATCAGGGTGCCTGGCCATTGTGCTTGTTTGAGGACCTCCTAATGTGGTAGAAGTTTGCACCTTGCTCATCCCCGCTCTGCTATGTCTGCACCCTGCACCTGTATTTTTCTATTTTAATCTTTTTTTCGCAGTGGAACTTGTTCATGAAATTCCTGTTTTAAAGTGTCATATAAATTGTTCTGTGCAGCGTATTCTGAGTTTTTAGGTATTTATTTAAGGCACACTGAGCCAAACTATGCTTCAGCTTTAAAAAGAATAACAGGGTCTCACAACCAACTCCCATTGAAAAATGTTTGCTGTTATTGTGAACTTTGCCCTTTGCCCTTTGTCCTTATTTTCTGTGTACAAAGTCTGCTGCTACTTTGGACTTCGCACTTTGTACTTTTGCACAACCATGCCTTTATGTGGTAGTTCTTTCCTTTTTTCTAGTTATATTCTTTCTTTCCCTTAATCTAACCATTGACCTTGGAGCTGGCTGCAAGGTGGTTTGATACCTGTGCTTTATCATAGAAGTAAAAATGTTTGATTAGCTATGAAGCACTAATGACAAATTTGAATGCCTCAATGTTTTTGCATATGCAATTTAAATACATTGTTCATGTTGTTTTAATTCTAATGGTTTTAAGTAACTGAACAATAATATTATATACATTCTATGCCACAAGCTACTCTACGTCACTGTACTCTATGCCACTGCACTCTTTCCACTGCAATCTATGCCACTGCACTCTACTCTGCATCACTGTAGTCTATGCCACTGCTCTCTATGCCACTCTACTCTGAACCACTCTGACAACTGCAGCAATGCCACTCTGCTGTGCGCCACTCTACTCTGCACCACTGCACTCTATGCCACTGCACTCTATGCCACTCTGCTCTGCACCACTCCACTCTGCACCACTGCACTCTACTATGCACCATTCCACTGTACTGTAACCCATTCTATGCCATTGCACTCTACTCTGTGCCACTCTACCCCACTTTACTCTACGCCAATGCACTCCATGCCAATGCACTCTACGCCACTTTACACCACTGCATTCTATGACACTCTACTGTGCACTCTATGCCACTTAACTTTACACCACTCTACTCTGCACTACTGCATTCTCTGCCACTGCACTCTACGCCACTCCACTCTGCACCACTGCACTCTATGCCACTGCACTCTGCGCCATTCTAATCTGCATCACTCCACTCTGCGCCACTTCACTCTGCAGCACTCTGCAGCACTCTACTTTACGCCACTACACTGTATGCCACTGTACTCTACTGCACTATACTCTACTTTACACCACTCTACTCTGCACCACTGCACTCCACTCTGCTCTGCATCACTCTATGCCACTGCACTCTATCCTACTCTAATCTGCACCACTGCACATTCACCACTGTACTCTACGCCACTCTACTCTGCACCACTGCACTCTATGCCACTGCACTCTACTATGCAACACTTTAAACTACGCCACTGCATTCTATATTTTGCATTGTATACCGCTGAAGCTATTCTGTTGCACTCTACGCCACTTTACTGTGTAACATCCTACGCCAGTGCACTCTATGCCAGTGAACTCTACATCAGTCAACTCTACTCTACACCACTCCACTGTATGCCACGCCATGCAACTCCACTCTATACCACTCCAATATATGACGCTCTATGCCACTGCACTCTACAGTATTTTTCTCCGCTCTTCGCCATTCCACTCTACGACACTCCACGCAACTCTCCTCTATGGCAATACGTTTTAACCATGCTGAACAGCACCCATGCTGGTGTACAACATGGCTGAAACACATTGGCAAAGAAAATAGCTCTTGCATAGGCGAGACCTATTGACTTTGCCAATGCTTGTTGGAAACTGGGACTTATTTTCCATCATCAGACTTCGACCCGGCAATGGAGAGAAAAGCAGAAAAGTGAGGAAGAGCAAGATAGGAAAACAGTGTCAAAAGGAGAAAGCAAGGATTAAAAAGAACCTGCAGATGTCTGACAAAGAGGCAAGAAATGTAGGAAGGAAAAAAGAGACTCAAGGCGGAATCAAGAAAAGGTATTCTTAATATTCATCCATGTCATTGTGTCAGTAGTGGACTTTGGGTCCCTTCTTAAATTTTTAATGTTTTAAATGTTTAAATCTTCAGGTTTTTAAATTAAGCAGGGTGAGGTGGGAAGGGGTGTCTGCACATCAAAAATAACATGCATGGGCAGAGTTGTGTGGGTGTCCAGTGTTGACATGTCCATATCTCATGTGGGCACACACAAGTGTAAAGGACTGAAGGATACAATCTCTTAAACTGATTAAGCCTGAAGTCTTTAAGTGAGTATCTCCCTGTTGCAATAGCATAGTTAAACACATCTGTGACCAGGGTTTTTATACTTTTACACCCTGTGTGTTGTCCAAACTCATATGTTTAAGCTTCTAGGTGAGGACCGGCTCAAAGGCAAATCAGAGATTTATTGACTGGACTTTGCCTCCTAGAGTCCAGGAAAACTGGGGCACAAAGAGCCATTTATCAGGAGAGCCACTGTAGTTTTGCTGAGAGTTATTGCCTTAGAGTAACTAATTGCTGCAGCTGTGATGCTTGTCATGTTTACCGTGCCTCAAAGAAATGCCTGTCCCTGATGGTTCAAGCCTCCTTTTCACATCTTGTCTCCTAAATGAGAACTCGAATATTTGTTCCCTCTGCAGAAAAAGTTTACGTTCTTGCTACAACTGGAGGTCTTTTATTTTCTTGCTTTCTCATCTCAGAATTATGCTCCTATGTAGACACCTATATACTCCCTTTGATCTATAGGGTCTTGTGATCCTGATTGGTAGCCTGTCTTCAGAGTAATCTAAATTTGTTCCTTGCAGTTACTCCAATACATTTTGCTGGGAACCCACTGGTTGGACGAAATGGCTAAGAACTGATACCCAGCTGGCAGCGGCCACCTTGCCCATATGGTATGGGAGCATCCGTTAATCTGCACTTATTGGAGAAATCCATCCCTTCCGTGGAGGGATGGAGGATGGAACTAGGAATTAAGATGGAGCTCTTTGGGATTATGGAAGGCTAGGAGGATCTAGTGGCTAACACTCATGGTAGGGGTGGTTCCCTCGTACAGAAAAGAGAAATAGTAAGCCAATGGCTCTTAGAAGCACCCCACATGCGGTGGAAATCTGGATTAGAACAATGGATCATTGCTCCCACTTAGATGAAGACATTTATCAAGCTATGAGATGCCCAGGGGAATGCAAAAAGTCTGGGGACCATGTTGGGGCCACTTCCATAGTACTGGACCCTGAATGGCATCCCAACAAAGCTACATGGACTGGGTTGGAAGCCACAATTTACTTCATGCAATTCACTATGTTGTACTTTCTGAACATTGTTGTACTAGATAACCTGTTATCCTGTGTATGGAATTACCTGTTTTTTTTTACTTGTCTTCAAATCAAAATTCAATAAAAAAGACGATTATAAAAAAAAAACCTTTTAGACTTCAATTGGCGTGTGTGAGGATATTGTTTTGACAATCCAGAAGTGACGCAATAACTCTAGGACCATTGTTTTTTGTCAAGGTATAGAAAGACCTCTGGGGCTATAGGGTTGGGCATATTACATGAAACGACCAACAAGATTTGGTGCTAATGGGATACATGTAGGCTGGATGCTGCAATTGCACCGAACACCTCAAGTCAGTGACCATTAGCATTGTGGTTATTGCTTGGACTTCTCACGCCATTTTTGTGGTTTCAGGGTTGGGTGTAATTCAAAGTTGTTTCAAGGAGTTCTGTTTGAAGAATTGAAAGAAGGGCCAGTCTCCAAAATATTTAGAGTGATTATCAACAACAAAAGAGATCAGTAACAAAGATTAAGGGAAAAATGGATGATTGACTTGGGGCAATTTGAGGACAAAGATATGCAGGAAGTCCTTTCACACCACAAGGAGGTGGCCATAAAATCCTCCTATACTTTGATATCGCTCAAGATATTATATGGGGAAGGTGGGCAGTCAGCCATTGCCACTAACGGCCTTTAGCTGAGGCCAGTTAAAGGCTGTTTTTTTATTGAAATTATATTGCCTGACTTGTCTGGGCCAGTTCTTCTGCTGTCACTCAATGCAAAAGCAGGAGTCTTATGGTGTGAGCATGGAACAAACAATACATATATATTCAGATCAGCTTATTGTCATGTTTAGAATGACGATCGACTGGCCTGGAGGGCACAGCATGATTCACGCAGTCTCCCCTCCCTGCCCTTCAGGGGATAACCATGAAACTCAGGGAGGTAGATGAGTGGAGCTGAGCAGCCATCTGCAGCACAATTAGCACTTGTCTCATGTAGGTGGGGTGGGGTGTCTGGGGTAGGGGCTGCTGAGGAGCGGTGTGGGCCATCCTGGAAGATTTGTTTTTGTCCCCCCTCCCTCTATTTGCCATACAACAATCTGATTGCCAAGAAATCAAGGGTGGGCAAAGAATTCAGCTCTGCCGGCAGAGTTTGTGGAGTTTTGCCCACTCAGCGCGGAGTGTGAAGATCCGAAAAACTCAGCGAAGTGACAGGGCAGAGGTGTTCCTCTTGCGCAGCTCGACAACATTGGTGAGCGAGGTCAACGGAAATCACGTGCTAGACCACCTCCCAATGAGATTTCTGAATGCGGACGGTCGCGGCAGGTCACTACTGCTCACGTTGAGAAAGCTGCCACTCGCATTGAGGAAGCTGCTGCTTGCGTTGAGGAAGCTGCTGTTCGAGTAGAAAACCTGCTCAAGCAGCAGAAAGAAGCAGCACCCTCTGGCGCTCCACATGATGCCGTTCGCTCTGATTTTGCAGCGTGGGAGAAACATTTGGTGCTAAAAATCAGCCCAAACAGCGCGACATACCAGACTCCGTCGCTCAGGGATCTCCGCGTAGTGCCGCGCAGCGTGACTTCGCAAACTTCACCCAGGCCTACAAGAAACAGGTTTAGGCTGCTGGCCTGCTTTCTATATTTGAAAATGGGAAATATTTCATCCCAGTCAATGAAATTCCTCTCACTTTCTCAAATGAGGCTGTGATAATAGTGGCTGAAGGACATTGAAACTAGTTCCATTGTCTAAGGGGGCATGTGAAGTGCTCCTTCCTCTTTAGTGACTAAAAAAAATAACACTGTTGGGATGACAAGTCTCATGCATGGGGTCTGACATGCATCCTGCCCTGAGTGCTCCATCTGCAACAATATCTGGATCCCTGGTGCTGATTTTTAAGTGAAGAGCGAATACGGATAATGGTTGTGCGTCATGACCCAGGCCTGTCTCAAGGATTGTGGTCTTGTTAGGCAGGGAAGAGCCCCCAAAGTGCTATTGTCATAAGTGTAAAGGGCTACTGCTCTTACCAAAGAGTTAAGTAGCACAGGCACTGTGGTGGCAGCATATGTGCTTTTGTAATTATGAGCAGTAGAGTGAACAGGCCATTTTACCTATGTCACTGGAGTGGGGCCTACTGGCCCACTCATGTAAAGTACCCCCGCTGTGTGCTTAACTCCCCTTGGCCTACATGGTGTTATCATACAGTGCTGTGGAGCGCATGTGTATGTGCGCTGATATGTATGTGTGTCTGTGAGTTATATAGTACATGAGGCCTATGAGTTCCATATTGGAAGCTAAGGGTCTTGAAGCAGGCATGTGGAGGTGGAGGAGACATCCCAGACAGATTTGTGGATTGCGTGCATTCCTGAGAGCTGAGTGGGGCACACACAATGGAGGAAGGGAGGTCAGGCTCTCTTATGCACTTAAAAAGTGTTCTTTGGTTCTGAAAAGTTCACTGGTCAGTGGAGTTTGGGCACATCTCAGGAGGTAGATGGGGGTTGATAAGGGAATCATAAGCTGGCCGTTGTCCATGCAGTGTTTTGACCCAGAGGGTCCCTCACCTTGTGTGTGCTGTCCACAACCCCCATATGCTTGGTGGAGGCTGTGGTGAAGTGAGAGGGTAGTCGCACTGGAGCAGTGTGCAACAGTGAAACGTAGCCCGTTATGACCTGTTGAAGCCAAACATCAATTCAATTACCCAAACTCTGAAACACACTAGACTGGCAACAGGACACCCGGCAAAACTTACCTAAGGAACGGAGGAGTGTTGTGGACACCTGCCACCTCATTCACAGCATCCAGTTTTCTACTCCCCGCCGGACCGCTGATATGTGCCCTGCAGAACCGCAGCAAAAGTGGGTAAGACTGATTGCTCGGCCACCGAACCTCTGGGGGTACTTGCCTTGATTAGAACTGCCGAAGCACTGGGACACTGACTTTGTGGACCTTCTAAGACTTGAATTAGCTGGGGGGGGGGGCTAAACTGAATGTTGCCTCACATGAATGGGGAATAACAACCATCCTTATGAAGGAGAGTGGAACTCATGAACTTACACGTACAATGCTAGAGTGACAGCCTTACAAAGATTGTGTGTATTATGGGGCATATTAGCAAGGGCTGGCGATATAATTATCGCCGCTTTAGCGTCCGTTTTCGGGCGATAAGCGGTGATAATTATATCGCAATATCATCAAGGACACGCTAGCGCGTGTTCCTTTGATGTAGAGCCCGTTTTTTCACAGCCTCGCCTCGCATCGCTAATGAGATGCAAAGAAGGCGTGGCTGTGAAAACAACACATGAAAATATCGCGAAGGCAGCTTCGCGATATTAACAAGGAGGTGCGATAAAAAAAATCGCGCTACCTCGGCCTTAACGCTGGAATTTAACGTCTGTTAAATTCCAGACTAAGGCATTCTAATAATGGTAGGTGGATTATGCTGATACGACCACAGGGTCGTATCAGCAATGTTATCGCTGTTTTCCATGGAACATCGCTGGAAAACCAGCGATGTTCCATGGTAAACACTGCTATCGCTGAAATATTATCGCCATAGCGCTATGCATTGTAAATATAGCGTTATCATGGCGAAAATTTTCAGCGATAGCCGGCGATAATATTTCTATTGCTATGTGGGGCCAGCGATAATTATCGCTGGCCCTTGTTAATATGCCCCTATGTTTTTTGTGTGCTGTATTTCACATTGTGCTCATATATAATGTTAGACTTGGCATCTTTTGGCGTGTTTCCCCTGACTTTTTGCTTTCTGACCTCCCGGTTTTGACTCTGTTTTTGCTGGTGTAATGATTCTGCGCACTTTCCTCACTGCGGTCCAGTGGGAAAGTGCAAGTGCTCCTCTATAAAATGCGTTATGGATTGGTGTTTCCATGATTGGCCTATTTGGTTTATCTGTCAGTCCCTTGTAAAGTGCACTGCGAGTGCCAGGGCCTATAGACCAAATGCTGTTGGTGGGCTGCAGCACTGGATTGTGCCACCCACGCAAACAGCCCGTAAAATGTAACTCGGGCCTGCCACCGCAGAGCCTGTGCGCAGCCTGGGGCTGCCATGTCGACTTGGCAAGTGCACACGCTTGCAAGTCCCTAAACCTTCCCTTTTCTACATGTTAGTCACCCCTAAGGTAGGCCCAAGGTACCCCTGTGGGCAGGGTGCGTTGTATGCGAAAGGTAGGACATGCCCGGGTGTGTGCGGCATGTCCTGATAGTGAATTACAGCCTAGTTCGTTTTTCACTATTGCAAGGCTACCTGTTCCCCCTAGGCCAGAACGGGCAGTTTTGATTATTACAGCTTATAATCCTAACTGACCCCGGGAACATGGTAGAAATTCGAGTTTAGTATGCCTGGACTCAGAATGATAAAATGCATCTTTTAGTGAAGTTGGTTTTAACATTCTGTGTTTGAAAATACCACTTTTAGAAAGTGGGTATTTTCTTGTCTAACCATCCAAGCCTGCCTCTGCGAGGTTGTGTATTCCTTGTCTGGAGTGTGAGTGACAGGGGCTGGGGGATGCCAGGAGATAGGGTGAGTCAGCGCAGGGCTGAATAGCAAGATCTACATGTAGATGGGTGGGAGGGGTCGCACCTGGGCCCTGAATAGGACAGTGCCTTCCCTCCACAATGCTGGCTCCACCTCCTGTGGTGCGTCTGATGTCCCTGGCCTACTCACTGAAAGAAGGGACGGAGACTTGTCAACAAAGTGCTCCAGAACTGGTTTGGACTAGGCAAAGGCCTCTCTGCCTTCAGAGAACAAAGGAATTTGGGATATAAATATTGGGGCCCTGACCCCATGAATTTAGATCTCGCTGGAATCAAGGAACCTGCCAAGACGAAGAGCTGGAAGAGCTGCCAGGAGGAGTACTGCCCCTTTGCTGTGTTGTTGCTTTGTTGGGTTGGCCTGCAGCTGCTGCTTCTGCCTTGGGCAGTGAAAGGACTGGACTGAACTTTCTACAAACTTGTGCTGAGTATCTCCAAGGGCCAGGAACCGAGCTGGCCTCCTGTTAAGAAGTCTCAGGGACTACAAAGACTTCACAAGCCTCTGGGTACCGCTTCTGGAACGCTGTTTCAGTCGCCACAGAGGAAGGGAACTGCAACCGACTCCGTCAACCGAATCCATCCCTGGCCGGTGACCTGTTTGCACCGCAGACCGCATCGCCCCGCTTCGCATCGCAACCCTGGTCTCACCGTGGGCGACGTCCGACGCCGCCAACATCGAGCCGCTGCTTGCACCGTGACCTGTGGGCACCGCAGTTCGCATCGCATCGCTTCACTGGGCCAGCCGGACCAGACCGACGCTGTCGCTGCAACTGGCTCAAGAGTCGAGACCGCACCGCATTTGGGGCACCGCTCGCACGTCTGCGACGCACCGCTCCGACTCGCACCGCTGTCCGACGCCAGCTCCCGCACTCCGGCTAGGTCGCCTGCATCGCAACCTGTCAGCACCGCATCGAGCATCATCTCACCCTGCATCGCACGCCTTGGACTCACTGACTCCGTCTGCACGACGCTCATCGAGCCGCTGCCTGCACCGCATCGAGGGACACCGCACCTTGCATCGCTCTGTCTTGCACCGCAACCGCGACGAACGCCGACCGGCTCGTACACTCCGTACCAGCCACAACGAGAAAGGTACTGTAACCGAGTCTGTTCATGACTCTGCTGGCCCGTATCGACGCGGTCGGCTGAAACTGTTAGACTCTGTGGTTTTCAGCATCACGGTAGGCTCGGACGGAGCTACCGACTCGTACGAACTTTGCTTTTGTGCTATTCCTGCAAAGAAGAAGTTACCGTATCAAGCATTCGTTTTTAAAGTATAGTATTGTGGATTTTTGTCGTAATTGGTCTTGTCTTGAGTATATAAAATATTGGTTATTTTTCTAAACTGGTGTGGTGTCCGTTTGTAGTGCTTACACTGTATTACTGTTGGTTATGTGCAAATGCTTTACACACTGCCTCTGAATTAAGCCTGACTGCTCGTGCCAAGCTACCACGAGGGTGAGCATGGGTTACTTCACGAGTGTAACACCCTTACCCTGACTAGGAAGAAGGGTCCCTGCTTGGACAAAGGTGCAAGCCCTTGCCAACTAGAGATCCCATTTCTAACATTGGTTGTCAGCGGTGAGGATAGGACTTGTGTTTGCGCTTGAGTTACAGTGATTGGTGTGCACTACTACCATATCGCAGACCATTACGTACCACATACTGGTTCTTTTTCTTTTGGCCTATTTTTGATCTTGCCAGTTTTCAACTCACGACTTTTGTCATGCCTGAATCAATTGCATCATCCGTTGCATCTCTGGAAGTTATCTTTGAGGAGGACAGGTTGGAATCCTACGCCGTAAAGGACTTACGAGCGATTTGTAAAAACTTGAAAGTCCAAATTAAAGGCCTCACAAGGAAGGAGGAGCTACAGAAGGCGCTGAGGGCCTGGGTAGCAGCCAGACATGCCAATGGGCAGCCTGGTGATCTCAGTGAGGAGGTGGAGGAGCCTATTTCCAGGGTGGATGTGCTTTTGGGTAGGGGGAACCCGCCAGGTCAGGCAGCAGCAGTCTGTCCCCAGAGGAGCTGGAGGACAGGCGGGAGGCGAGGCAGTTTGAGCTGCAGAAGCTCAGGCTGGAGAGTGAGGGGGAGGAGAAGAGATTGGCCATAGAGGAGAGGAAGATGCTCTTAGAGCATGAGAGAGAACTGAAGGAGCTAGAACTTAGGAGTAAGTCAGGCTCAGATGGTGGCAGCAATTCGTCCAGAAAGGCAGACAGGATTGTGCACATTCCCAAGAACGTAGGCAAGGAGTTCAAGAAGGGGGATGACATACAAAGGTGGTTTCAGGGTTATGAGGCAGCCATACACATGAATGGGGTCCCTGAGGAGAATTGGGGAGCAGGATTGTGGCCACTTTTCCCTGAAGAAGCAAGGGATGCTCTGATAGCTTTGGGTAAGGGGTATCACCTCACCTATGCTGACATGAAGGATGCCCTTCCTCACGAAGTATGGTCTTACTCCTGAAAAGTACAGGGATCAGTTCAGGTCCAGTAAGAAGTCTGATGCCAACACTTGGTTGGAATGTGTGGATGTGTTCTGCAGGTCTCTGGATGGTTGGGTGAAGGGCAGTAGCGTAACAGATTTTCAGGGGCTCTACAACTTGATTGCATGGGAGCACTTGTCTAGTCTATGTTTTGCAGATCTGCGCCAGCACATAGTGGATAGTAAGCTAACTGACCCCAGGAAGCTTGCTATGGAAGCGAACCGCTGGGTGAGTACCAGGGTCCACAAGAAAGCGTTTGGGGGAGACTCAGCCAAAGGTGGGCAGGGTCCCCAGCAGAAAAGTGGGGGGACAAGGGTAAAGCACAGGAGTTCTCTAAAGGGCCCCAAACTAGTACCCAGGGTAAAGGTTCCCAGCCCCCGGTGATAAGAAGAAAGGGGTCTCTACAGGGAAGCCTGTTGAGACCGGCCCCCGCAAGTGTTATGCATGTGACCAGGTAGGTCACTTTAAGGGGGACCCCAAGTGCCCGAAGGGGACACAGCCACCCACCGGTGGACAGTCCAAAGTGTTGGCTAGTGTAGCGCTTGGGGAGGAGGGGTGCCCACAGGAGGGTGGGGATCCCGCAGAAATGACCCTTGTCTCACTAGGGGACAGTGAGATGGTCCCAGGAAACCAGGTGCCCCCTAACACAAAGAAATATAGCACCTGGGTGACCATTAATGGGAACAGGGTAGAGGCTCTCAGAGATACTGGAGCCAGTGTGACCTCAGTCCGGTGTCACCTGGTGTCTGAGAAGCAAGTAGTCCCAGGAGCATTCCACCAAGTAGTTGCTGTCGACAACTCTGAGCGCCAGTGTATGGTGGCGCAGGTTCCCTTTGAATGGGGGGTCTCAGGTCCCTTGAGGGTGGTTGTGAGCCCTACCATGCCTGTAGATTGTCTGCTAGGAAACGACCTGGAGCAGTCCTCATGGAAGGAGGTTGAGCTCAGGTCTCACTTGGAGATGCTTGGGTTGCCAGAGTGGGCATGCGTGTCTACTCGGTCAATGGCAGCAAGAAAGGGTGATCAAGAGGACTTGGAGCCTGAAACAGTGGCCCAAGTCCCTGCCAAGAGAAAGGGCAGGGGGCGCGGGAAACCGGCCCCCGAAGTTCCCACGGACCGGGAGGAGGCGGACCTCGAGGGGGACGCCCTGGTGCCTACAGGGGAGCAGGTAGCCGAACTGGGAGACATCTCTGAGCTGACCCATTGGCAGCAAGAAGGGGGTCCCACCAGGGAGGAGTTCTGCAGGGAGCAGAACGAGTGCCCTACTCTGGAGGGTCTGCGGCGGCAGGCTGCAGACCAGGCAGCTGGTAATCAGTCCGGGTCACATCTGATCTACTGGGAGAGTGGTCTCCTATACAGTGAGCCTAAGGTTGCTGAGCCTGGGTCAACCCGTGTGCTGGTGGTACCCCAGCGCTTCAGGACCTTCCTACTGGGTCTGGCTCATGACGTGCCTTTGGCAGGACATTTGGGGCAGGACAAGACCTTTGACAGGCTTGTCACCCACTTCTTTTGGCCCCAAATGCGAAGGCAGTCGGATGCACACTGTAGGTCTTGCCAAACTTGCCAGGCAAGTGGTAAGAGTGGGAGGAAGGTCAAAGCTCCTCTCCAACCTTTTCCTGTTGTTGGAAGACCCTTTGAAAGGGTAGGGATGGATATTGTGGGGCCACTGGATCCCAAGACAGCCATGGGCAACAGGTACATCCTGGTCTTGGTGGACCATGCCACCCGGTACCCGGAGGCAATCCCTCTCAGGACAACGACGGCGCCAGTGGTGGGCCGGGCGTTAATGGGGATCTTTTCCTGTGTGGGATTCCCCAGAGAGGTGGTTTCTGATAGGGGGACCAATTTCATATCGAAGTATATGACATCCCTGTGGAAGAAGTGTGTGTAACCTACAAGTTCAGCACTCCTTACCACCCACAAGGAAACGGTCTGGTGGAGAGATTCAACCAGACCTTGAAAGGCATGATCAAGGGTCTAACAGAACCCATGAGGCGTAAGTGGGACGTCCTCTTGCCATACCTACTCTTTGCATACAGGGAGGTGCCTCAGAAGTCTCTTGGGTACAGCCCCTTTGAGCTCCTGTATGGCCACCCTGTCAGAGGACCTCTGAGTTTGGTAAAGGAAGGCTGGGAGGCGGCTCCCAGGAAAACTCCCCAGGATGTATTTAGCTACATGCTGGCCTTTAGAAACCAAACTGCCCGCTTCAGGAAACTCGCTCAGGCGAACCTAGAAGCAAGCCAGGAAGAAATGAAGAGATGGTATGACCAGAATGCCACTCTGGTCGAATTTCAACCTGGGCAAAAAGTGTGGGTCATGGCCCCAGTGGCACCTTGTGCCTTGCAGGACAAGTGGACTGGGCCATATGAGGTAAAGGAGCGCAAAGTGACGTCACCTACCTGGTGGATTTGCAGGCTCCAAGGAACCCTTTGAGGGTCCTTCACGTGAACCGCCTCAAACCCCACTTCGAGAGGTCCGAAGTGAGTATGCTCTTGGCGACAGATGATGGGGTGGAAGAGGAGAGTGAGCCTCTCCCTGACCTCCTGTCTACCAAGGAGCATGATGGGTCAGTAGAGGGTGTGATCCTCTCCCCTACTCTGACTCAGGAGCAGCAGGGGACTGTCGCCAGTTGTTGGGACAGTTCGCCCCACTGTTCTCCCTGACCCCCGGTGTTACTCACTGGTGTACCCATGACGTGGACACCGGTGACAGCCATCCTGTGAAGCACAAAATTTACAGGTTGACTGACCGGGTCAGAGCCAGCATCAAGGAGGAGGTCTCTAAGATGTTGGCGTTAGGGGTGATTGAGCCCTCCCACAGTCCTTGGGCCAGCCCAGTGGTCTTGGTCCCAAAGGCTGCGGTGCCCGGTGCCACTCCAGAACTCCGGTTTTGTGTGGACTACCGTGGGCTCAATGCCATCACCAGGACTGACGCGCACCCCATCCCCAGAGCTGATGAGCTCATTGATCGGTTGGGAGCTGCCCGGTTCCTCAGCACGTTTGATTTGACGTCTGGGTACTGGCAGATTGCCTTAACCGATGGGGCCAAGGAGAGATCAGCATTCTCGACCCCAGAAGGTCATTACCAATTCCGGGTGATGCCCTTTGGGTTGAAGAATGCCCCTGCCACCTTTCAGAGGTTGGTCAATCAGGTGTTGGCTGGGCTGGAGGATTTCAGTGCCGCCTACCTGGATGACATTGCTGTGTTCAGTTCCAGCTGGGAAGAACATTTACAGCACCTTGAGAAAGTGTTGAGGGCTCTGCAAGGTGCAGGCCTCACGATCAAGGCCAGTAAGTGCCAGATCGGGCAGGGTTCTGTGGTGTACTTGGGACACCAGGTAGGAAGCGGCCAGGTGGCGCCCCTACAACCCAAGATTGACACCATTCTGGCTTGGGAATCCCCCAAGACCCAGACAGAGGTGAGAGCCTTCTTAGGTCTCACCGGTTATTATAGGAGATTTGTTAAGGGCTATGGCACCATCGTTGCCCCCTTAACAGAGCTGACCTCTAAGAGGCAGCCCAGGAAAGTGATCTGGACTGAGTCCTGCCAGAAAGCTTTTGATGCCCTGAAGGCAGCCATGTGCACGGCGCCCGTGCTCAAGGCACCTGACTTCTCCAAAGAATTTGTCGTGCAGACTGACCCTTCAGAGCATGGTGTGGGAGCGGTGCTCTCACAACTGAACGAAGAGGGCCTGGATCAGCCTGTAGTCTTCCTTAGCAGGAGACTACTTCCCAGGGAACAGAGGTGGAGTGCCATAGAAAGGGAAGCTTTTGCTGTGGTCTGGGCACTGAAGAAGTTGAGACCATACCTGTTTGGGACTCACTTCCGGGTTCAGACAGACCACAGGCCCCTCAGATGGTTGATGCAAATGAGGGGTGAGAATCCAAAACTGCTGAGGTGGTCCATCTCCCTACAGGGAATGGACTTTACGGTGGAACACCGTCCTGGTACAGAACACGCCAACGCAGATGGTCTGTCCAGGTTCTTCCGCCTTAGTGAAGACAACTCCAATGGGGTTGGGTAGTTCTCCCTACTTTCAGCTGGAGGGGACATGTGTTAGACTTGGCATCTTTTGGCGTGTTTCCCCTGACTTTTGCTTTCTGACCTCCCGGTTTTGACTCTGTTTTTGCTGGTGTAATGATTCTGCGCACTTTCCTCACTGCGGTCCAGTGGGAAAGTGCAAGTGCTCCTGTATAAAATGTGTTATGGATTGGTGTTTCCATGATTGGCCTATTTGGTTTATCTGTCAGTCCCTTGTAAAGTGCACTGCGAGTGCCAGGGCCTATAGACCAAATGCTGTTGGTGGGCTGCAGCACTGGATTGTGCCACCCACGCAAACAGCCCGTAAAATGTAACTCGGGCCTGCCACCGCAGAGCCTGTGCGCAGCCTGGGGCTGCCATGTCGACTTGGCAAGTGCACACGCTTGCAAGTCCCTAAACCTTCCCTTTTCTACATGTTAGTCACCCCTAAGGTAGGCCCAAGGTACCCCTGTGGGCAGGGTGCGTTGTATGCGAAAGGTAGGACATGCCCGGGTGTGTGCGGCATGTCCTGATAGTGAATTACAGCCTAGTTCGTTTTTCACTATTGCAAGGCTACCTGTTCCCCTAGGCCAGAACGGGCAGTTTTGATTATTACAGCTTATAATCCTAACTGACCCCGGGAACATGGTAGAAATTCGAGTTTAGTATGCCTGACTCAGAATGATAAAATGCATCTTTTAGTGAAGTTGGTTTTAACATTCTGTGTTTGAAAATACCACTTTTAGAAAGTGGGTATTTTCTTGTCTAACCATCCAAGCCTGCCTCTGCGAGGTTGTGTATTCCTTGTCTGGAGTGTGAGTGACAGGGGCTGGGGGATGCCAGGAGACAGGGTGAGTCAGCGCAGGGCTGAATAGCAAGATCTACATGTAGATGGGTGGGAGGGGTCGCACCTGGGCCCTGAATAGGACAGTGCCTTCCCTCCACAATGCTGGCTCCACCTCCTGTGGTGCGTCTGATGTCCCTGGCCTACTCACTGAAAGAAGGGACGGAGACTTGTCAACAAAGTGCTCCAGAACTGGTTTGGACTAGGCAAAGGCCTCTCTGCCTTCAGAGAACAAAGGAATTTGGGATATAAATATTGGGGCCCTGACCCCATGAATTTAGATCTCGCTGGAATCAAGGAACCTGCCAAGACGAAGAGCTGGAAGAGCTGCCAGGAGGAGTACTGCCCCTTTGCTGTGTTGTTGCTTTGTTGGGTTGGCCTGCAGCTGCTGCTTCTGCCTTGGGCAGTGAAAGGACTGGACTGAACTTTCTACAAACTTGTGCTGAGTATCTCCAAGGGCCAGGAACCGAGCTGGCCTCCTGTTAAGAAGTCTCAGGGACTACAAAGACTTCACAAGCCTCTGGGTACCGCTTCTGGAACGCTGTTTCAGTCGCCACAGAGGAAGGGAACTGCAACCGACTCCGTCAACCGAATCCATCCCTGGCCGGTGACCTGTTTGCACCGCAGACCGCATCGCCCCGCTTCGCATCGCAACCCTGGTCTCACCGTGGGCGACGTCCGACGCCGCCAACATCGAGCCGCTGCTTGCACCGTGACCTGTGGGCACCGCAGTTCGCATCGCATCGCTTCACTGGGCCAGCTGGACCAGACCGACGCTGTCGCTGCAACTGGCTCAAGAGTCGAGACCGCACCGCATTTGGGGCACCGCTCGCACGTCTGCGACGCACCGCTCCGACTCGCACCGCTGTCCGACGCCAGCTCCCGCACTCCGGCTAGGTCGCCTGCATCGCAACCTGTCAGCACCGCATCGAGCATCGTCTCACCCTGCATCGCACGCCTTGGACTCACCGACTCCGTCTGCATGACGCTCATCGAGCCGCTGCCTGCACCGCATCGAGGGACACCGTACCTTGCATCGCTCCGTCTTGCACCGCAACCGCGACGAACGCCGACCGGCTCGTACACTCCGTACCAGCCACAACGAGAAAGGTACTGTAACCGAGTCTGTTCATGACTCTGCTGGCCCCTATCGACGCGGTCGGCTGGAACTGTTAGACTCTGTGGTTTTCAGCATCACGGTAGTCTCGGACGGAGCTACCGACTCGTACGAACTTTGCTTTTGTGCTATTCCTGCAAAGAAGAAGTTACCGTATCAAGCATTCGTTTTTAAAGTATAGTATTGTGGATTTTTGTCGTAATTGGTCTTGTCTTGAGTATATAAAATATTGGTTATTTTTCTAAACTGGTGTGGTGTCCGTTTGTAGTGCTTACACTGTATTACTGTTGGTTATGTGCAAATGCTTTACACACTGCCTCTGAATTAAGCCTGACTGCTCGTGCCAAGCTACCACGAGGGTGAGCAGGGGTTACTTCACGAGTGTAGCACCCTTACCCTGACTAGGAAGAAGGGTCCCTGCTTGGACAAAGGTGCAAGCCCTTGCCAACTAGAGATCCCATTTCTAACATATAACTGTAATTTTTTTCATAAAAGCAAGTTTCTGTCTGGACATTCATTTAATGCGGTTGCTTAGTGTGCTTTTGAGTTATACATCTGCTCAGCATGGCTAAAAATAATGAAACAAAAAGCTTTATGACATGGCCAACACTAACTTTCATTAAAAAAGTCAAACAGATGGGTACGTTGGTTGGGAGAAAATGCAACACAGCAGGAGAGAGGGAGGGCCAGAGAGACACACACAGGTGATGGAGAAGACATGTGAGAGACAATGGGGAAGCACAGGGACAACTGACGATGGCTTGAGGGTCTGAGGAAGTAAGCTGATTATGGAGGGTGGGCAGGAGGTGCTGGGGAAGCAAGCTGAACACAGAGGGTGGGCAGGAGAGGATCAGAAGCAAGCTGGCAACTGAGGGTGGTCAGGAGAATCTGGAGGGCAGGCAGGAGTGGGTGGGTCCGCAAGCTGAAAATGGAGGGTGAGCAGGTCCTGTCGGTAAAGCAAGCTGACAACAAAGGGTGGGTGGCTGGTTCTGGAGTGGCAAGCTGACAGAGGGCGGGAAGGCTGGGGCTGCAAGCTGACATGGGTGGGGCAAGGGATGCAAACTGACAATGGATGATCAGCAGGAGGGTTTGGGGCAGCAAGATGACAAAGGAGGGTGGGTAGAAGGGTCTGGGGCAGCACGTTGACAACAGAGGGTGGGCGGGAAAGAATGGGATAACGGAGGGCAGTCCAGAGGGGATGGGGAAGCAAGCTGACAATGGAGGGCTGGCGGGAGGGGCTTGGGATGCAAGCTGACGATGGAGGGCGGAGGAGGCTGGAGCCCACTCTTATCCACACTCTTAAGTCTTGAATTGGATTCCTTGGGAAAATCCTTCACTAGTTCTCCTTCTAACCATATAACCAATACCAGTTTGTTCACATGGGTATCTCCAGTCCCAAAAGATCCGCAGTGTCCTATCTTGCCCCCTCTCCTTATCTTCATCCTCTATATGGAGCCTGCTGAGGCTCTACTCACTAGTAACACCTTACAAATTCACCAATATGTAGACGATACACAACTATAATGTAAAAGGCTCTCCTTCTCCAGATATCTAGTGCCTCAAACACTGCTTGCGCCTAATCCTGGATGCCCAGCACCATCTTGAAGCTTAACCCCACCAAAACCCTAGGGCATATTTTCAAAAGAATGGAGGAGCACAACTTTCAGCCAAAATAGCTAACGCCGCGCTCCGCCATTCTGAAAACGCAGGGATGTACCGTATTTACAATAATACAGTGCATTCCTGTGTTTTACTTAGCACTGGCGCCAAACTCAGCTGCCTAGCCCCAACACAGGCACCCTTGCACCAAAGCGCAAGGGTGCCTGCTTTGAGGGAATTATTGTTTATGTGCAGGAAGGTGTCCCTTCCTACACATAAACAAACTGGAATGGCGATTTTGTAACTTCTATGTGTGCTGCATTGTGCAGCAACATAGAAGTTGGAAATCATCATGTTTTAAATGATTGTTTATGTGCAGGAAAGTGTCCCTTCATGGTGTTTTGCTATTTCTGTGTGTGCTGCACAATTCAGCACACATAGAAATAGCAAAAACTAGGAGAAATAAAGCATTTCTCCTTGTTTCTCCATGTTAAGATCAGGTTTTCCTTGGTCTTAATTTTGACGCTGTTTCCTTTTTACGCCACCTTTGTAATTTGGGGGCAGCCTCAAAATCAATGGGTTTTGCGGTAGAACGCTCACTGTGACACCCATTGCCCACCCCTTTCACGCTAAGTATAGCGTGAAAGGGTGCCTTACGCTGCCTTGTTAATAAGCTGAAGCACCTATCGCCACAGGAACGTCAATAAAAGTGAAGTTCCTGTGGCGATAGGGGCTTGTAAATATGCCCCTAAACTCCTACTATTCACCAAGAACAAAAAAGAGCAACCAGTCAAATCTAGTTTAGGACCTTAATGTGGAGGAATTTGAACCCCCATCTTTCATCCAGTGCCAGGTTAACTGTTTGAGCACCGACCTCACCCTCATGAAACAAATCACCAAGATAAATAAAACGGCCTGGCACCATCTTTCTCTACTAAAGAAAGTGAAACCATTCCTCCCAGAACTGCACCATTAGCCCTTGTACTCTCACATCTGGATCGTAGGAATGCCCCGCTCCACAGCTTCTCAGAATATATACTGGTCCATTTTAAGGAGACCCTACTTATTGCAGCACACCCCTTCATGGGGCTGAAGAAATATGAACACATCACCCCAGACTTCACTGGCTCCTCATGCTGGGCCACGCCATTTTTAAAAGCAGCAGTTTCATCTAAGCAACATACCGCATGGCACTTACGTCTACATAGTTGACACGCTCACCATCTCTCGTGGCTGTCAGCACACCTACAGCCAGGGAACCATTAGACTGGGGACAGAGAAGTGCAAGAACAGAGAAAGAGAAGACAATATGCCTGCTCCATCTATGCAGTGAGGATCTGGAACCCCATCCCTTATCTAACAATTTTGCCCCACCCCTTCTCTCATTCAGGAACTGGCTGAAGATACATCTGTTTAATGAACACTAGTTCACAGTGCAGTAATAGTCCATACTCGCTCTTAGAAACCAGCTACCCCTCCAATCATGCATTAATTGCATCTTTGCCTTTGATCCTGTACAGCACTCTGCTGCCTTTCGTGTAGGTTTGTAACATATAATTACCAAATACATATATACATACTGTATTTTACCATTAGTGCTCATTTCTTATGGTGCGCCGCACGATTGTTCATCGCATCGCCACTCAAAAATATTTACATACAGTGTTTGATGTTTTCTTTTTACTCATTCACTACTAGATCTGATTCCATTAGCATGTAAATAACACAGCATGGATGTCAGTTCGACACCATGTCATGGGGACTTGATCCAGGCTTAATTTATAAAAGCAGAGATTTGCAAGCAGACAAAGTTTTTCTTAAGAGCCCTGCACACTTGCTGCTGAATGCTGGAGTTGCAAAATGCCATGGCTGTGTAGTGTTTAATCCACCTCATTCTTCTTTCTTCGACCACTTTAGAGTTCCGATCCCTGTATCTCACCATGGGGGGCTCTTTTGCATCCCTGCTTTCTCCCTTTGTCATTCTTTTGTTATCTTTTATTCTCTCCTTTCCTCTGGGCCAAAGTCGGGTGATGAAAAATTAATTCTGGTTTCCAAAAAATGAATTGTTGGTTGTTCGTTATGATGTTATTTCTGATTTAATGCGCTTTATCTTTCTTATAGCGCTTGTCAGGGGTTGCAAGCTTATCTGAATAACACATTGCTATTCGTTTATTGATTTTTAGATTTTTTTACTCCTCTGAATATAGCCATTCATGAATTTATCTGTAGATGTTTTTAATATTCCGACTTTTTTCTCTTCATTTGTTTGTCTCTTTCTGTGTATCTTTTATGATCTACTTTTGGTTGCTCGAATAAAGATTAGGACTAAGAGTACTGGTTCCCAAAAATGAGTACTGGTTCCCAAAAATGAGTCCTGGTTCCAACGCATGAGTGTCAATGCCCACCACCAGCAACCCCCGGACACAAATAAGCAACACTTTGTGCTCTTAAGAGGCGCATAAACTGGAACAGCCTGAACCCAAACAGGAGTAAGGCAGGAATGTTGATTTTCAGGCCTTAACATCTAAAGACAATTTGAAGTATGCAGTGGTATAGCCTTGAAGTCATGGGCCCTGATGCAAGTACGGAAAACGCCCCCATCTACAGAAATAACTGCGGTGCAGCGGGCCCCTCAAACTCCTGAACCTGTTATGTTTCATATAGAGGCCCTAATATAGACATGTTCATATATGCCCTAATATAGACATAATCGTATATGCCCTATTATGGTCATAATCGTATATGCCCTATTATAGTCATGATCTCCTATGTCCTTATATAGGCATGATCTTTCACCTACATTAGTTCCCTACAGTACACAACGAACACTGAGGGTTGAACGTTATCTTGTCTGTGGTTTGAACACTGAAGGGTTTTTCCCGAACACAGGCCTACAATGTACTCATAAATTATACATGAGCATTCACCAGCTACATCTCCTGCATAATGTGTATGTACAAAGTTCACCCCTGACGTCTTCTTAATGTCTAACAAAGACCAATACACACCATACTGAGGGACGAGACACTTTAGGGTATAAATACACCGCATCTTGCCACGGTAGGATAGAGGGAACCGAGATTTCCATGCCGACACACTGACCAGAGACGCTGAGGCTCCTGCATGCAGTCGCTCCAGCTGACAGCGGTCTAACACAGCCCTTGCGGGGTGTCCAACTCGAGACCAGGATGGGGTCCCACACTCTCTCTATTCAGGTAATGGGGTTTGACTAAAACCTAGAGGGATTCTTGGCTCTTAGGCTTTTAGACCTACACACATGCTAGGTACACTTAGGTACATCTAGTTAGGCATCGTAGGAGTATGCGCACTTTCATAATGCATTTTATATATTCATGTATGTAACCATTATTATTGCAATATGGTAGAACTGTACTATCCTTTCACTTTTATCGTACTGCTGATAATATATCTCTGCTACTGTCTGCTGGTTGTTGCAGCACATATATTCTACACTAGAATAACAACTGTTCAATAAATACTTATTGAAACGCCCAGACTGTTTATTCTGTGTAACTCTCTGAGACAAACCGAACAAGTAAGCACGAGTGACTGAGCGAAAAGTAGTACATTGTTTCCACGATTCTGAGGGATCAGGGTTGTCATGATCTAACGTTGCCAGACACTAATCTCTCCCCGATAAGAGGAGATTCTAGTGGCACTGTGAGCTAGCTAATGCAAAACAGGCTAACATACGCGGTGGGGGTGCACAGAGCCAGTCTGCCACCAAACCCACAGTTTATGTTATCCAAACGTGCAGGTCCTGCATGGGTACTATAGGAACTACACGACATGGAGGCACCAACGTTGGTTGGGTACTTATTTAACAGTAGAATCTGAGTAGTTCAGTCGTGCTATTCTCAGAGAACCTACTCACAAAACCCCAGAGACGTCTGGAGTGGGTGGGCACAAAATCCGCCGCAGCTCAGTAGTACAAAAATACTATTTATTGGCTGTTGGTTATTCAAGCTTGAAAGGACATAGAGTTCCTAAAATTGTGCATAACACCTTATCTTAGTTCCCTTGGAACACTTCTTCCTCTAAACATGACTGATGCCGAGGTAAGGGCAGGGAGAGTTGAACTGAATTTTTCAGAAGAAGGAGAAGATCCTACGGATGCAATACAGATTGCACCAAAATTCAGAATGACAGTCACCCTAAGACTATTAGAAAATGGTTTACAAGCTAGGGGTGGCATGGTAGTTTTCGTGATTGAGGCACACGAATCAAACAAAGCAGAGGTATTCTATTCATGGGTTACATTCCCAGCAGCAAATGCAATAACAAAGACATTTCACTACTATATAGAAGGAGATGCACCACCGGAATATTGTCAGTTTGAGGACATAGAGATTCCACTCTATTACCAGGAACATTATTACTGGTTTAATGGCACCCTACCCCACGTACGAAGAAGAGTAAGGTTAGGCCCACTCGGAGGAGAAGGAGCCACATGGCCAATATTAGCGGCCTACACACCACATCCTGACATTGCCACAATGCCACCAGGAGACTTACTCGTACAACACACAGATTTAATTAAAATCTACAGAAACCTGACACAATTTGTCATGAGGACTTTAACAATCCAACCTGCGCCAGGTGCAGCAAATAGTACTCCAGCTCAGGGTACAGGAAATAAAATTACTCCTCAAACATTACACGCGGTAATGTGCAAAATGCCCGCAAAACGCGAACAAATACCATTCTGGATAGCTCAGAAAATAACTCAGCTTGAGGCAGTATTCCCGAATACTACCACCTGTGATAAACACAGAATACTAACAATCTGCTTGCCCATGGGGATCACACCACAAATAGAATGCTGCACCTCTTGGGGTACAGTCTTTGCTGCCATATATACCAGAACGCATGGTATCCCGTCATTAGCAGTAGTACCTGACGTATTGAGACAGATACAAAATGAGTACGGAGCAGAGCCTGCCCTTAACTTAGGGATGAAGTTACTAGGTAACTGTGAACAGGTATCAGCCATAATACTAGCTAACATTAAGGGGGAAGCAGCTTCAATGGCGATCCGCCAACGCCTAAGGGAGTTCAGGCCAGTAGATCAACAACACGAACTACCCAAAATAATTGAAACTGCATATGCAGAATTAGGCAGAGACAGTTTAGGTGGGAAAGCATTAAAACCACAACTAGTGGGCAGTTCTGAAAAGGACACTACAAAGCAGACACCTACTTCTTCTAAAAAGAAGTGGGAGAATAAAAAGCAACAAAAGTCTAAAGACAGCAGATCTCAATCCCGAGGCAGGTCTCCTCAACAGGAGCCCTCTGAAAGGAGGTATAACCTCAGGAATAGGGATAATATTAGGAAACCTGACAGGTATCAGGATACTGATACACGTTCCTCTCGTTCCTTTCAGGGTTCATCAAAAAACTCCGAGAGGGAAGGACGGTCAGAACAAAGACAAGAGGAGCGTACAAAGTCCAGAGACACGCAACGCGCTGCGGACTACGCACCTAAAAAAGAAGATAAACAAAAAACAAAACCTCAGTTCAAAAAGAAGAAGGTAGCAGGTCTCAAGATCAGACATGCCCAGAATTCTGAGGACACAGCTTCTGAACGGGGAATGGGCTCTGACGATGCTAGACAGCGCAGGCAGAAGTAACAATAGCTCGCCAGAACCTGAAGGAATTTCTGGTGACAGCGGAGTTGAGTGAGTATATCACGGTGGAAACACCTGATACTCGGGTAAGCATCCCACATAAGTTACATGAAATAACACTCTGGATGGAGGGGGACAGACCCAGAAAAATAAAAAGTCTCTTTTGGAAAAATCTGTCATCAGGTTATGACATTCTATTAGCAGAACAAGACTGGCCGCCAGCATTTGTCATGGAGTGCCCCAGGGGAGAAGAGATACTTTTTCCAGCCTTTTCCGACCTCGTTCCCATACACTTAAAACATGCATATGCGCAGGAGTGGGCGGTTGCCCTAGCTCCTGCATTGTACAAAAATCATGCTGGTTGGGATGAGGATTCAACCCACCAAGTGATCCCGTTAAAAGTTTCACCAAATGCTCAAAGGCAATATCCTATAAAGCAAGAAGCTAAAAAACAGGTCAGGGAGATCTTAGATCAACTTGAATACCAAGGGGTGATAGAAAATTGCACCTCACCAATGAACAATCCTTTGTTCCCCGTATCAAAACCAGACAACACATATCGTCTAGTTTTAGATTACAGAAATTTATACTTGCACAAAGACATTCGCTGTCCAAAATGCACACAGTGCCGCATAAATGAATAACATTGTGCGGAAAAAATACAAAACTACACTTGATATCTCAAATGGATTTTTCTGCCAAAATATAGCGCCTGAAAGCAGGTATTTGACCGTATTCTCAGCGCTAGGGTCCCAACGGCAATTTTGTCGACTCCCCCAAGGGTATAAGAATAGCCCGGGGTTGTTTTCAGCAAGGGTAACAGAGTTACTCCAAAATTTGGATGAAGAAGCATTGTCCTATGTGGATGATATTTATATGACGGACGATGACTTACCAAGGCACTTGACCAGGGTGAGCACCATTATTATGGGATTCGCCTCTGAGGGCTATATATTTAATTTCAAAAATCTAAAATTGCCCATCTCAATGTATTGTTCTTAGGGTATGAGCTGTCAAGTGAAGGAAAAAGCCTAGCAGCTAACTTTTTAGAAAAATGTGCGCTTCTCCAACCTCCAAAATCATTAAAGAATTTTCAATCAATTCTGGGATTCCTAAATTTTGGTCGAACATACATTTTGGATTACGCAGCAAGAGTAAAACCTTTCTACGACTTAATAAAACCTGATTTTTCAGTCAGACAATGGACACAGGAACATACAAACATCCTACGTTCACTACAAGAAGACATGATAGCTTCAAAACACTTACAGACACGCGTAAATGTACGCAACTTAGTGATCCGAGTAATAGATGGTCGATGCGGGTACACTTACTTAACCTTCAAAGAAGGTGAAATGGTACCAATCGCATACAAATCACACCTGTACACAAACGCAGAGATGCGTTTCACTTCAACAGAAAAAATCCTGACAGCAGTGCAGACCGCTGTAGCAAGAGAAAGAGCTCTGGCTCAGGGAAAGCGCATAATAGTCGTGACCCCAGTACCAGCCTTAGAGGCTGTTACAAAGGCTAGCATTCCAAATGCGAAAGCCTTACATCCAAGATGGATACAATGGACTAATTCTCTTACTGCAACGGATGTTGAATACAGATTTTATCCAAGTTTAAAAACACAAGCATTTCTGCAATACGAACAAGAATATCCTCTTCCAAATGAGATTTTGCCTCTAGATCAGTATGAATACATTATTTACACTGACGGATCTGCTCAACCGGCCATAGGGAGTAAGCAAGCTTACAGCGCAGCGTGTGCAATCGTTAAAGGTTGCATGCGCAATGGAAAGTTCCATCCAAGTTGCACTAAAACGCAATCTCTAGGAGACTGCATCGCTCAGTTGGCAGAATTAAAAGCACTGATACTGGCACTTGTAAATACGGATCACAAATTCCCCACACTAATTGTGTGTGATTCCTTTTACTGTGTACAGTCATACAATGAATACTTGTATCATTGGGAACAAAACGGGTTTAAAGATGCAAAAGGTGGCACAATTAAGCATAAAATGCTATGGGAACAGGTAGTTGAGTTAAAGAACGAACTACCGAGGGCTCACGTGATTCATACACTGAGTCATCAGCGTGATGGCGTTCACGTTGAAGGGAATTAATTGGCTGATGAAGCCGCAAAGGGGGCTGTACGCACAGCGTCCGTAGCTGCAATCACTTGTTCAAAAACGAGGATAGACGGTGAGATTATGGTAGCTGTCATTGCTTCACGCAAAGGCAGCACAGCAGTACCTAAAAAATTTCCACTCAAATACTCCTACAAGTTAGATGCACACAACATTCCATATGCTCAGATTCCTGGAGTGGGGGATAGAGTAATACCAAATATGGATCGTAGGCAAGGTTTAATTCTAGCAGCACATGAGGGTTTGGGCTCTGCGCATACAGGCGTTACAGCGACTATTTCTTTATTGAAACAGCGCTATTGGTGGCCAGTGTTAACAAAACAAACTAAAGACTACGTCTTGAAATGTGACATTTGCCAGCAGATGAAAGGCTCCACCGTAGCACGCCCAGCGCAGACACCATTGTTGAAATCAGACAAACCTCTTGCTTGTGTATATTTGGACCACTGTGGCCCCTTACAGTCAGATGCGGCCAAGAAATATATCATGGTTGAAGTGGATTCCTGCTCTAGATTCCTATGGGTCTGGCCTCAGCGCTCGGCTGACGCTCGAACTGTTATAAAAGATTTGCGAGTCTTTATCGGCACATACGCAGTTGGCACGTTACATTCTGACCGTGGCCCGGCGTTTAGCTCTCAGGCTTACAAAGAGGCCATGGAAGGAATGGGCGTAGCATTGCGGTACTCCTCTCCGTACCATCCTGAGGGAAATTTGGTTGTGGAGAGGAAAAACTGTGACTTAAAGCAATCTTTAACAGCTAGGGTATTAGGCAAGGGTGGTAGTTGGGTCAGTCACCTTTATGGGGTCCAAAGAGCAATTAACAAACCAGCCAAGAAGCTCTCTAGGGGGTGTCACTCCTTACGAGGTCCTATTTGGGACAAGAATGTAGGTACCTGATCTTTATTATGAAGGCGCAGTGGCAGATGAAAAACAATTTGATATCCATGATCGTTTGGCTGTTTTACAGGATCTAAATGAATCCAGGACACAACAAAGCAACGTCCACTTAAAACAGACCGCCACTGAGGAAGTCAAGGCAGTAACGGCAAGACCTGTCTGGATCCCAAAAGTCGGGGATCTGGTCAGAGAGAAGATTGCAGACAAGAAAGAATTTGGGCCATCTTACAGAACAGCTGTACCAGTCCTAGCAATCCAAGGCACAAGAACTATACTTCTGCCGCCTCTTGCTGGAAAAAAGGAGAAAAGATTTGTCTCAATCGACTTAATCAAACCACACTATGTGGCCGATACTAAACAGTAGGCCACGTGGACTCCACAGTAGCAGACGCCCTCCTCTCGCTACAATACAAGAAGTTCAAACAGAAAGACTCATCACGTTTGAAGAGCCACCTGTACTGAATGAAGGACTAAGCAACAATGCTATGGAACTCGTTCCACTTCAACAAGAAGTTCGACTTCAAAATGAAAATCAACTTAACCACCAAGTTGCAATCAGACCGACTACAGACGTCTACGTCAACATGCCTCGTCAAGAGCAAAATCCGATTTCAACAAACCCCGATGCGATTCCAACAATTGATCGAACTGCTTCTGGCTACTTCATGAACTTTGATACGTTTTCACTGGATCCAAGTGAGCCGGAAACGACGCCAGCCAAAAAATCACACAAACAAAAACTCATTGACTTTCTGAACTTTTTAAAAAGACTTACCTAGTGTCACCTTGGATAGAACTATGGTTTATCACTGGGATTCTATTTTTCATTTTCTGGCTAGATTTAATTATAACTTTTAGTATGCTTATTAATGGATGATACCTTCAACAGAGCTCTACAGCCCAAAAGGTTAATTTTATTTTAAAGCCACACCAATCTTCACATCGTGAACCAAGAGACTTGTCTTCAGTAACATCACAGCAGTTCCTATACCGGACGGTATAGTATGGGACAAGATTGATTTCGATATATTCGGTCGGACTGAACTTTTAAAGCTTAAACATGTATTTAAAATTTCTTTAAGTGATATCATTACCTCCAGTACATTTTCTGATGATTGGGACTCTGAAACTGTGAATAACATAATGTCTGATTTAGAAAAAACTGCAGCATTTCCGAACAATGAAATGTTAGAAGGTACTTCAGACTATGATACATTGTACTGTTACCAGCATTATAGTCATCATTTCTTACACAAATCTATAACACCTAGAAATGCATTTGAGTACCACCAGTGGGAACACTGCCCAACACCACCGAAAGGTAGCTCGCAAACCTTTGCACAGAAATTAACATATTTTTCAGGGTTCAACACATCTGACCCAACGTCATTTTATTACAAAGTGGCAAAAACATCAGCTCAGAAAATTATGTTGACAAACACCAAACAGATTTACTCTGCTTCCTTCATGGCCCAGTTGTCTACACAGGGTTTCGACCTATGGAAGAACACAATAGATTTAAAAAACAATCTGGGGTTCTAGGGACTGGCAAGTCCAGGGAACAGAAGCGCTTTTTAGAGCATGTCTCATTCCGCAGCAGATGATATTTCTAAATGAAACCGTGCAACAAACATCCTGTCTTGGACTAGCCAAGAACAAGGAACTGAACTCACCTGGGTTTCCAACACCATCACAGATGGGCGGGGGGCAGAATTCAACTACACATGGGGTAAGACTATATGACATTATCCAGTACAACAGATCAGACCCTGATTGGACAGAATGGCTGATTTGACCCATTGACACAAACAAATGTCAGCAGAGATTTATGAATACATCCAAAGGGTTTAGTATCCATAGGCCAGGTCCACGCTATGTACAAAGACAACACCCAGGGGTAGTGACATCCTATAGTGTTGGGAAGTTGTGCCTTGATTGGCTAGAAACCTCAACACTCACAGAAGTGAAACATCAATTGACCTTACTCACACCTGACATGGATCTTAGGGATTTCTTATTAGGCCCTAGGAAATCATGTCTGAAACGTTTCATATATGCTGGCATTTATGCATATTACAATGAAAACTGGAAAATATCCCAACAAGAGGCCGCAGAGAGGATACGGGTAATAGACCGTATTAACTTAGAAAAGGCATAAGCTGTGGTAGATAATGGGTTAACGACTTTGACCTCCAGGATTTACTCCTTAGGCAACATTGTATCTTCGGCAATCGACATTTTAGAACAAGATTTGGCCTTGTTACAACACGGGCAATCTCAGTTACGTTCTATTATGATGTTAAGCTGGACGCTACAATCTTTGCGTGCAGGCTATGCGCCCTGGCGTTTTATAAACACCACGTCTCTGTTTTCAGAACACAATCTAACAGATAAACAGACATAAATGGCACAAAGGGGAGCCAAATATACAATGCTGCGTATTGAGAAACTGGACAGATTACCATTCACTGTAGCAGAATCGCCATCGACCGAATGGCTAATTCATGGCCAAATTACTCTACCGGTCACTACTTTTCAGTTTCAATATTGCCTTGAGCAAAGGCAGGCAGGCAGATATGAAAAGATGGGTAAGGGATACATTAAGGAAACTTGGGAGTTACCATATAGATATCGATGCCGGAGTGGGGATCGAGAAGTGTATCTGAGTGGTACAAACTGCAAGAACGCTTTAAGCGGTTCTCTCATATGTCAGGATATTTCTCTGCATGGAGCATGTAGTGGTTTAGTAGCGAACTTATCTTGTCACATGTCAGGGACCCCAGCGGCCATGATCACGCCTGTTTTCCAGCTGCTCTCGAATGGGAGTTACTTGATGCTAAATGATCAAGGTTGCTGCAGGATGCTTCCGGGCGTCGCCTATCTGGTCACCGTTAACTCCAGGGTTACTTGCTGTATGCAAGTATTGTTTCCGCCACTGAACACAGTCAGGGAGGCGCCGCTGTGGCCTTCGTTGAATGTTTCCTTTATACAATTTGATACTTTGAGCAGACTGAAAGCCATGCTTTTACAGCAACCCGTGCCCTTAACCTCCGCTCGAGAAACCTTTGAACTTCAAGTTGCAAGGACCTCGACTGAGATACAAGCGCTTATACATACAAACTGCCCCTTTCATTTTGCAGAAATGGTGGGTCGTATCTTCAATATGTCCGATACGAGCGGTATTGTACACCTATTTAAGACCATAGGGTCAGGACTATTAAACACCTTTCAGACAGTCCTCGGAGTTATCCCAAATTTTATACACTCCGTATTGGGAAGCGTCTTTGGAGGTCTCCCGCTTATCCTGTTCCTAATTGCAGGAGTCCTGATTGTAATATTACTGCTACGCAATGAACGGCCCAATTTCCGAGGAAATGGCAAACACGCTCATGGAGCGGAAATACCGTGAACGCATGGTACAGCTTCTGGGCATACCTTGCCTAAGAGAATTGAACGCCTCTTGGTTTCTATCGTTTAGACCAGTCTGGGTGGACTGCATCTTACCTGTTCTTCGATGCCTGTTTTGCGGAGAAGAATGTGCGTTGGATCTCTGTCTAACGTTTCCATCAGATACGCCTCCGGACATGGATGCTATGCTGGACCCCCTAAAGGCCCATGCTCTACGTTGTCCCCTGCGTCTTCCAATTCTGATGAACGCATTCCTTGAGAATCCACAGGTGCCGTTTGCTCCTGCTGGGTTAGGTGACTCCTCCACAGGCACCCAGGTAACAACTGCTGCACGAACTGCCACAGCAACGACTGTTGGCAGTGCTGAATTCCATCTATGTGTGATTGACGTTCTCTGTGAGGCTTTGGACTCATCGTCTGCAGTAGCTAACACCGATACTGCTGTATTTTCCAACCAGGACACTTAATCTCGAATTGGCTCATCGCGTCCTGGAAAAGAATTCGACCTCTTCACTCGTTTCATAAATAAACAAACAAAATTTGGAACATTTCCTAAATTGACACTTTCGCTTGAAAAAGCATGGCCTTATTCTGCTTGTAGTGATGCAACTTTTATAAGTGGGACAGAATTGACTTTTTCAAGTGGCGACTATGAATAGCTAATTTTTAAAAATGTTTAACATATTTTTTAAACGATTTTTAAACCATGTTTTTGGCTGCTTTTAAACAATGTTTTTTTAAATTTGTCCAGATTTTAAGTATGGTCATTGTCATCCAATTTGAAAGAGGAGTGGGTGTTATGTTTTGTATAGAGGCCCCAATATAGACATGTTCATATATGCCCTAATATAGACATAATCATATATGCCCTATTATGGTCATAATCGTATATGCCCTATTATAGTCATGATCTCCTATGTCCTTATATAGGCATGATCTTTCACCTACATTAGTTCCCTACAGTACACAGCGAACACTGAGGATTGAACGTTATCTAGTCTGTGGTTTGAACACTGAAGGGTTTTTCCCGAACACAAGCCTACAATGTACTCATAAATTATGCATGAGTATTCACCAGCTACATCTCCTGCATAATGTGTATGTACAAAGTTCACCCCTGACGTCTTCCTCATGTCTAAAAAGACCAATACACACCATACTGAGGGACGAGACACTTTAGGGTATAAATACAACGCATCTTGCCACGGTAGGATAGAGGGAACCGAGATTTCCATGCCGACACACTGACCAGAAACGCTGAGGCTCCTGCATGCAGTCGCTCCAGCTGACAGCGGTCTAACACAGCCCTTGCGGGGTGTCCAACTCGAGACCAGGACGGGGTCCCACACTCTCTCTATTCAGGTAATGGGGTTCGACTAAATCCTAGAGGGATTCTTGGCTCTTAGGCTTTTAGACCTACACACATGCTAGGTACACTTAGGTACATCTAGTTAGGCATCGTAGGAGTATGCGCACTTTCATAATGCATTTTATATATTCATGTATGTAACCATTATTATTGCAATATGGTAGAACTGTACTATCCTTTCACTTTTATCGTACTGCTGATAATATATCTCTGCTACTGTCTGCTGGTTGTTGCAGCACATATATTCTACACTAGAATAACAACTGTTCAATAAATACTTATTGAAACGCCCAGACTGTTTATTCTGTGTAACTCTCTGAGACAAACCGAACAAGTAAGCACGAGTGACTGAGCGAAAAGTAGTACATTGGGCCAGATGTAGGTGGTTAAATACCGGTCGGTAACGCCGAAATTCGGAGAATTTCAGCGTTACCGACCGGTATTTGGCTGAGTGCAATGTAGGTGAGTTCATACCTAGATGCAAAATAAGGAATCGCAAAATAGCGATTCCTTATTTTGCTCTTGCATTTAAGGAATCGGAAATACCGATTCCTTAAATGCAATGTACTGTAGCACTAAAAATAGTGCACTTGAGCCTTAAGGAATCGCTAATTACCACCAACTTCAAGTTGGTGGTAAATGCCGATTTCCTTTAAAAAGCACTTTTTGCTTTTTTAAATGTGCCATGTGGCACACATCCATGCCCTTAGGGCATGTATGTGCGCCACATGTGCACACATGCACATTTCAGGGGTGCAACAGGGTGTCCTTTGGACACCCTGGCACCCTTGAAATACCTCCCGCTATTAGTGATTCGGTAATACCGAGATCGCTAATAGTGAATATCTTCCCATTCATTCCTATGGGCCTCCTAGCCCATAGGAATGAATAGCTAGGTATTCCTTAATAACGAATCTCAATTACCGATTCGTTATTAAGGAATGTTAAGGAATCGCTAATATTTTAGCGATTCCTACCTACATTCCATTTAGCGAGTCCTTAATAGCGATTCGGTAAAAATCGCTATTAAGGACTCGCTAAATTGAAGTTACCTACATCTGGCCCATTGTTTCCACGATTCTGAGGGATCAGGGTTGTCATGATCTAACGTTGCCAGAAACTAATCTCTCCCCGATAAGAGGAGATTCTAGTGGCACTGTGAGCTAGCTAATGCAAAACAGGCTAACATACGCGGTGGGGGTGCACAGAGCCAGTCTGCCACCAAACCCACAGTTCATGTTATCCAAACGCGCAGGTCCTGCATGGGTAGTATAGGAACTACACGACAAACCCTGGTGTCACCACACCTGCTGTGTGAATAATAGCTACGCCTCCGCTTACGGGTCTCCAATTTCTACCATACCCTGTTTGTCTCATCCTTATTGCCGTTCTTTTCTCTTTTTAAAATTTTTTTTATTTGCAGTTAGTAAAGGCAGACATAAATAAGCAATTCATCAAAATAGAATTATCATTACTATACATGATAAATACTCAGTCAATTACCATAAATACAAAATCTATACCTGTGTATATGAAAGCTGACTCAACATGGATAAGGGTATGCATAGACTTAGTCCCCACCCCATATTTTATAGAATTTCCTTAAGGCTCCTACTCTTTGCGAGTATAGTTTTTCTTTCGCCTTGATACGAGACATCTTAACCAACCATTGCGAAAATGTTGGAGGATCAGCCTCCTTCCATCGTTCTTTTCTCCTCTCAGCCCCCTTCTCTTTTTCATTCTCCCTTCCCTATCTTTAGTCTCTCACTTCTTACTATCTCCTTCTGTAATTCTTTCCCTGGCATCATTATTTCTGGTCCCCTTCTCCTTCCCTGCCATTTTCTCTCGACCTTTCCTCCTTTCTCTCTCAAATCATTAGTCCCTTTTCCATTTCTGTCACTTTTACCTTTTCTCCTCTCCTTTCTATCGTTCAGCCTCTCCTTTTCTTTCATCCCTTTCCTCTCTCTTGCCTATTTCTTCGTTTCCTGTATTTCCCACCGTGCTCCTCCCACCCACTCTGTAAATAAACACTAAGCTAGGCTCCGTCATGCTTTGTATTTAAAAAAAAAATCTTGGTGGTATATATGCCTTGGTTATTTCACTCTTTTAATGTATGCATATAATGCGTGCTGCCTTATTCTCCGAAAAAAAGCACAGAAAACCAAGTCAGATGTTCTTGTTTTATGGTGTCTGCATAGGTGTCTTTTAACCACCAATGCTGATATTTGATAGTGTGGCACAGCCCACGGGTTATTTCTGGCAACAGATCTCACAGTTTAATACCATCTGCTTAAAACATTCTAACAGGTTGCACAATAACATGTTCTCAAAGAAAGTACAACCTCAAGAAAAAAATGTCTCACGCAGACACTTTAACGGAGCACGCACGCCCCTTTGCAAACACAACACCAGTAATTCACTCCCACACCATTTGCCTTTCCTAATAGTGTACATAGCACACCCTGACACGTTGTCTTCTTGACACATACAAGGCAACGCTATATGCCTTTTACAATATGCAGGCTTCAAAAATTCAGTGTAAACTATGCAGATATTATAGACGTTCACACGCTATGGCGGAGGAGAGTCACCCCCCCCCCCCCTCGCCAGTGGCCTAAAAATTTGAAAAGTAAAACGATGACAAAGTGTGTTTATTATCGTTTTCTTTTTCCTTTTCTGCCGCGTCTTGTGGGCGGGGCCATTGCAAGGTGGCAGTCAAAGGAGGTGTGGTGCCACTGCACTCAGTGCACATGATGGTTTGGCCGGCTGTCACACGACGGCCAAACCTTCATGCGCACTGACATCTCCCCAAACCGAGCTGCATTGCCGGGTGGAGAGAATAGCAGGGGTAGGCTCCTAGTGCCCTTTGGAGCAGGAAACAAGACCGCTCAGGCCAATCCCAGCGCTTCTCTCATTCCCAGCGCTTCTCTCATGCATGAGAGTAGCGCTGGGATTGGCCGGAGGGGAGTCTGGGAGCCTCAGCAGAAAGGAGAAGAGTGGCGAACAGCAAGGAGAAGGTAAGTTCTTTTTTTTCTTTATTTTTGTCGTCTGTCTGTCCCCCCACCTCACACCCCTCCCCCACCCTACCACTGCCGTGAGAGCAGCCGCTACTGTGCTAAATGCAACACACATGCAATAATCCAATACTCTAAAAAGAACAATAGACATACACTGAATTAATGTGCCTACTACTTTCTTTGCTACTTGTCCCATATTTGCTGGCATTTGACACAACACAACACAGCAAGACAACTTGGTGCGCTGCCCTGCGTCAAATGGAGAGAACAGGAATGTGCAATATTTACACACACACATAGAAAGAGGAAATACTGAGGAGAAAAAAATTGTTTCTCCTCGTCACACTGCTGTTGGGATGACAGAGCATTTTGACTCATTCAGAGGTTTACTACCTTTAGTAAACATGGGAAAGTGCCAAAAACCATGGTTGGATACGTGGGAACTCCCATACGCCACACATGGAATGCTTACCCATGCATTGTAACGTAAGGCAGCAATTTGCGCTGCCTTGCGCTACTCTGGATTACTATGCCCCACAGAGCCATATAAGGTAGCTTTGCGTGGCTTAGTAAATATCACTTAAGTCCTTGTGTTGCCTTGGGTCACCTTGTGCGACAGAACGGTAACACAAGAGCTTGGTATATCTGGGCCTTAATGTTTGCATGAATAGCAAGTGTTATCACAGAATAACTCTATCCACCTAAAGTGCACTCAAATAAAACACAGTGGGGCAGATTTACAAGCCCCTTGCGCCAACTTTACGCTGCCGTTGCGTCACTTCTGTGACGCAGCGGCGTCGTAAACAATGCGCCACGATGCAACATATTTACAACGTGACGCATCTAGGGAGATGCGTCACGTTGTAAAGCCCTGCGCTACATTATACCTGCGTCAGGTATAATGTATGCAGGGTGGGCTTTCCGTCGCAAGAAAGCCTCGTAAAAGTGACTCCGTGAAATCTACAAGATTTCACTGAGTGACTTTTACTACGCCACTGTGTCAAAACCTTGCGCCTGCTTGATGCAGCATGGTCGGAATAGGCATTCCTGACCATTGCTGGAGTTGCGTCGTGCTTACTTCAGCAATGCGTTGCCTTTCCGACAAAAGATGCGTCACGCATCTGTCTGTCCTTGTGCCACGGTGCGCCGCATTGTAAATGCGGCGCATCCATGGTGGCGCAAGGCTATTTTTCCGTCACGCAAATGAACTGGCGCATCTTTGCAAATATGCAGAGATGCGCCAGTTCTTGTAAATCTGCCCCATTGTGAGCCAATCAAAATTAATGTAAGTTAATGCATTTAGAAAAAATATCATGCTCTGCATTCACTCTGTAGATGCTCCTCGTAAACGGGCAGGTAGTGTAATAAACATCTAAATTACAAGCTGCAGCCAGGATAATTTACTATTCTTCTAAACCCAGGCATAAACATTTGGGGAACTTTCCCCAAAATGATTCAGGAGGTTTATTCACTATTCTAACGCCAGCCCTGAATTTCTTTGCGGAATGTTAAAAATGCCATGAATATTTTTAAACAGATTTGAAAAGTGCTTTAGCAGAATGCGCCACTGACGGCAAAAAAATTTGGGGGCAGATTTACAAGCCCCTTGCGTCACTTTTGCGTCACTTTTAACATGGGAAAAGTGACGCAAAAGTGGCGCAAGGGGCTTGTAAATCTGCCCCTTGGAATACATCACAAATATGCACAAACTACATACTGGTTGTCCTTCTTATGAGCCCAGGTAAGTTTCCAACGGCCACTGCCTCACGAACAGAACCGTCAATTCTCTTCGCATTTGCCAAGTCCCTTTTCTGTCTTCATGACATATGTTGGCCTTAGTCCTACATCAAATTACCGGCCATTTCAGGAGCTCCTAACACGGAAAGAGGCTTGACTCACAAGAAGCAGCCAAAACACAACAGACTCCTTGCTCATATGGGGGCAGGATGACCGGCACGTGATCTAAATACCAAAATGACTCGGAGTGTACAGTTGTAGGTACAAAATATATTTTCTAAGTAATCTGCAATGTGACATTGAGATGTATAGGACTCTCTAATGCAATATGAGAAACTATAAGCCCTGCATATATGCCAACATTCTGGGACCAAAATATTGATTACCAGGTTTTACTAATTATCATGTTAATGACACAATTCATCACATGACATTTGATCTGATGATAACAACCCAGTTTTCATTCAAGTTATTCAAATATAGAAGCTTTGGGCATGTGAGCAACCCTGGAAGCAAAGGTGGGCAAACCAACAAATTCTTGGGAAAACTGAGCCAGTTTAGCCTGGCTTGGCACTATGGACTAAAGTATGAGCGAAGGCACCGATAGACCCACCGCGTAAATCATACATTATATTGCATGTAAAAACCTGGAGGCTCAGTGGGATGAGATGTACTCACTTTTTCTTTCTAAAATGTTTGCTAATATTATGTTGGAACATCTCGCCCTCAATTTGCTAGATATTTCTTGTTTATTTATTTGTTACACTACTGCATAAAGTAGAGGGAGATTAGGAAGTGGCCTGGTTCATCTGTGGATCATCCTGTGAACTGGGGCCAAGAGCCTGGATAAACCCATGCCTTTGGTTCAAGCAATGCTTGAGCCTGCCTTGACTTGCCCACCAATACTCGCAGGCACACAGGTCTTCATACAGGCTTCAGCCGGGGTAAGCCATGGCTCTAGTTACTCAGATCTCACTGCTGAGGCATGAGACAGCAGCAGCCCAGATCTTATAGGCTTGGGTATCAGGACTTTATCTAGAGTTACGAAGATTGTGCAAACTCACACTTCAGACAGAAGATGTAAGAAGCCCTATGATCTTGCAAGCTTGAGCTTATGACTGTACAGCTACATCTTAAAGCAAACAGTCTTACAGGCTCACACTCATCTCACACACTTCGGTCTCAGCGGCTCAATTTCCAGAGATCTTGGAGGTCTGGGGCCTCAGCGAGCCAATCTATTCCGCAGTCTGTAGGGATCCTCTAGGCTTAGGTATCAGAAATCCATGCGCGCCTCAATTTGCATGGATGTTGGTGGGCTGGTGCCTCCGGCAGCTGTGCTACACCTCAGCCTGTAGGAAGTCTCCGGGCTTAGGCCTCATACAGCAATGCTACACCTCACTGTGTATGGATCCTGCATGCTTGTACCTCAGACAGCAGTGCATGCCTCAGTAACATAGGTCTTAGAAGCTTCGGTGGGAGATAGCAAACTACTCAGGTGACATTTGTCTCACAAATCAGGCCTCAGAGCTATTTCTCAGGTTAGAGACACTGCACAGGCCAGCACAGCAGATCTATCTCCAGGTTATCCAGGTCTTACTAGCTCAGTCCTCTGGCAGCAGAGCTTTGCATCCTGTTGAGCACATCTTACAGGTGTTGACCTCAGATAGTAACCCATCTGCTTAAAACATTGTATAGAGTCAGGTCTCCGAACTGTGCCTCCTTTCACCCAAGCACGGAGCTTGTGAGCAGTGAGCTTATATTTGATCTTGCATTTCAAATAAAGTTCAGAGACAAGGCTCGCGGCCAGTGGTCACCCCCAGACATGGCTGCCAGTATCAGTCAGAAAACCAGCAGAGATTCGCTCTATGGATCAAAAATAGAGACAGTCTGGGGCATATGTACAAGCCCCTATCGCCACCACAATGTCACTTATATCAATATTGTGGTGGCGCTAGGGGCTGCGCCTTATGTACAAGGCAGCGTTAAGCCACTTAACATGGCTTAACGCCGCCTTGTACATAAGGCCCCCTTTCACGCTATGGTTAGCGTGAAAGGGGTGGGCAGTGGGTGTTGCGGTGGGCATTCCACCGCAACACCCATTCATTTTGAACCTGCCCCCTATGCACAAGGGTGACGTACATAGGAGGCAGCACCAAAATTAAGACCAGGTCAAAACTGGTCTTAAGTTGGCGAAACGAGGACAAATGCATTATTTCTCCTCGTTTTTGCTTTTTCCATGTGTGCTGCCATGTGTGCTGCACATGTGTGCCTTGTGAAGCACACATGAAAAAAGCAAAATGCAGTGATTTGTTTATGTACAGGAAGGTGCCCCTTCCTGTACATAAACAAACCTTTAAAAAAATGCCATTCTACTTCCCTCAATTTCCTGCTCCCCTTCAGTCATTCCCGCAATTTTCTCTCCATCCCAAACCTTTGTTTATTCTCTCCAGACTTGACTCAGAGAATTCAAATTGTGCCCATATCAAATGTAAGTAGACCGCCCACTATTGCTTTTGAAGTTTGTAGTTTTGTATTTATGACTAAAAAGACAAAACTACATATTCCAGCATGCTTAGGAAAACCATGACTAGTTGAGATGCTCACACTTAGGGCCTCATTTACAAGCCCCTGTGCCACAGGAACATCACTTTTAAAGATGCTCCGGTGGTTCACAATGCAGTGCCATATCTACAAGGCCACGTAAAGCCACCCTGCGTGGCTTTTCATGGCCTTGTAGATACGGAGTGAGGCAACGCAGCGCAAGTCGCTGCATTGCCTCACATTGCAATGGGGAGGTGTGCCATGGGCGTTACGGAAGGTGTTCCCACAAAACACCCATGTCATTTAACACATTCCCAGATTTACAAAGTTCTGTAAACCTGGGAATGCATCAAAAGCCTACGCCTCCCCTGGGGAGGCATAGGGGAGGCGCAACGAGGAGAAATAACATCATTTCTCCTTGTTTTTTCATCTTTCAGCAGCACACATAGAGGGAGGAAATTGCCTCCATTGATTGTTTTTGTGCAGGAAGGTGTCCCTTCCTGCACAAAAACAATCATTCCCAAGATACCCTTGCACCATGGTGCAAGGGTGCCTGCATTGGGCACAGCAGCCCATTGAGCGCCAGGGCATGGAAAGAGGACAAGAATGTGCTGCATTTCATAGATACTACAACATTCCTGCCCTTTTCTTTTGCTGTAGGGCAGCGCAGCAGGAAGGCTTGCAGCACTACCCTACTGCAAAATATTGTTAATGAGGCCCTTAATTTGGGACAACTTCAGATCTCTGCCTCTGCTCTTGCTCTCCTTCTTACTTTTAATTCACAATCTTTCTTACTCTTTTCCAACCTTTCCCGTCTATTGTTACCCTCCTTCATTTTTCCTCAGTACTTCAACTACCCCAACAACTTTCTGCTTCTCATCTCCCTTTTCATGCTGCTCTCACTGTGATCATCCATTGTCCACAGGAAGCTCTAGGCTCCATTGAAATTGATGAATGGCCTCATGTCTGTCTTCAAAGCTGTTGGCCTTCTTACATACTTTATACACAGAACCTTAAGTCATACAATAATCACTAAACATTTAGGGAGACTTCTTTCTTTACATATCTTCACTGAATTTCAGATAAAGTTGCCAGTCATAATGCAGATTTACATTCCCTAAAAAAAGTCTGATGTTTGAAAGCTGAGTTAAGAATGGGCTGAAAGCCATAATGTAGCACCTTATATACACAAGATACGCGGGGCAGATTTTCTAAAAGCTCACACACTGCAGCAGGCAAAAAAGCTGTGCTGCGTGAGAGGAAGAGAGCAGTAAAGCGATATATTTACAGAAATATGACACTCTCCTCCCCTCTCCCTAGCGCGGGCGCTGAAACTAGCTGCCGTGCGCCAATCATATACCTTTGCACCATAGTACAAGGGTATCTGCGTGAATCTAGCATAGGTTTTGTACTGGAAGGATAGCCTTCCAGTACAAAATACTACGCTCAGACTAACTTTAAACATTTTCCCACTTTGTATGTGTGCTGTACAGTGCAGCACATATGCAAAGTCGGAAAAGGAAGGAGAAATGAAAGCATTTCTCCTTCATAGCGCCTATTTGAAATGGGCGCCATTTTCTCATGCTAAACCCTGTCTACTTTTTTAAGTAATTAGGGTTTAGCATCAGAAACCTTGGGTGGTTGTATGGGAGCGCCCATGCCCCACCCATGGTACGCCTCCTTGGTGCTAAGTAATGCAAAACAGCGCTATGCGCTGCTTTGCGCTACTTTCATGTGTTTTCTAGCGCTAAACAAGTGTAGTGCTGGAAATTAAATTAGTAAAAAAAGATTTTGCATCATTTTGCGTCACTTTCGTGAAGCAAACACGACGTTAAATCTGAGAAAATAGACCCTATGGTATATTTTTCCATCACTCATTACAATGAGAGCCGCAATTCATACATTGATAGTTATGCGCATGCGCACAGCAACAAAGGTGAATGAATTTTATTCTGTGTATCACTGTCTTTTACAGATCGAATACATTTTTCATGACTCCGAAGGAAACCTGTGTGATAAATTCCTTACCATAACTCAATCGGAGCATTCAGCATATTGAGAGTGTGTGCATATGATAATTGTGCTTTCAAAACAGCCAAATGACCCACCCTCTTTTACAAAAACTATAAATCGCAGTAGCCATTGATCTGTGCCATATTGACTAAAGGTATAGAAACGGTTCAAAAAGAACTTCAAACTGCTGCAAATGCACAGATCAAATTAGGCTCACATGCTCTGACTTTTGACCAACAACTGCAAGGTCCTCCCATCACGCACACTCTGGTGGGCTCTGACCAACACCCTCAGGACAACAGCAAGAGAAGTCTAAAGTCACTGGCAGGACCAGAGGGTGAGGGGAAACAGGGTACAGAGTGCTGGTCCCTTTTGAATAAGAAATACCATCAAATGTGAATCCCTCCTAATATAATTGCGCTGAATGCTTGGTCATTGCATAGTTACAGAGATGCTCAAATTGTCTCATCTTTTAGGTATATATCCTAATAGACAATAAACATGAGAAAGGAAGGAGATGAGTTTTTATTTCTATAAGTTCTCCTTTTTTTAATTTATTTTTCCTTTTCTTTCATGCTTGTTCTTTTGAAAGGTGAGCAACAGAACTGTCAATACGTGTTTCGCCCCGTCTCGGCAGGCAAAGGGATTTTTCAAGGCCTAACGTCGTGCAGGAGAATCTGCCTTTAATGAAAAGGTGTCGGGGTAAAAGCAATCTTCTAAAATACAAAAAGGTCAGGAATGCTCTTCAATAACTATGAAAGTAGGTTGTTCGGCAAGACGTCCTGGGTTCCAATGGTCTGGGGACAGGAAAACAGGACCCTCGCTGCTCTCTGTGGTCTCACAGAAGAATCACTGCGGTCCTCAGGCAAAGTATCCCATCAGGGCTATTTGAGGTCGTGAGAATATGGTCCTTCCTGGTCTCAGCGATCTCATGAAAGATTCACTGCGGTCCTCGCACATGGTCAGTTCACGCCATAAAGCCCCATAGATGACTTACTCCTGGCAGTAGGGAACCCATCAAGTCACCTTTCTTCGAGCACTTGCCTTTTCCTTAGAGTAAGTGAGGAGACATCGAATGCAATCCTGCAAGCATGTTCTTGGTGCTGCATCCTCTTCCATGTTCCAATGTGGTTTGAGGAACTTTGGCCATGGCAGGGGCACTTGAGGGGTGTAACCCTATACCATTGTTGGATGCTGCTATCCACCCCATTAATGCCTACACTTTGAATATACCATGTTTTTCACTAATTTGATGCACTGCGCTCTGTGGCTTTAAAGCTCCCAGAGGCCCACATGCTTAAAACATTTAACATGTCTGGGACAAGGCTTTCTAGACAAGAGTTTGTTCCAGGCCCTAAGCCTTTCCGTCTTCTGCTTTTCTCACTATTGTGAAGAACAAATGAATTCTACGGTATCTTTGCCATCTGCCAGCAGACATGCTGTGCACTTCGAGTCATCAGGCCTAGCTTGCTCCCTCTACCTGAATAGCTCAGGTAGGAAAGGGGAGAACCATAAACATGAGGGTTCTCCCTTTTCTTACCAGAGTAAACACATCACTTAAGAAGATCACTCCATCTTCCTCTGACATGCCATTAGCTTTAATCAGACTTTGTAGGTGAGGCCCAATGGTCCACTTATTCATATGTTTAAACTTGAGTTCCTCTTCTTCAAGACATCAATTTAAATTCCCTTGAACCACCCTGGCTGAAAAAGAAGTATTATTTTTCTCATAACTCTCGATGGGAAAGTGTTATCAAATATTCTTTAACAATTTCAGGCGCCATGTGTTGAAATGCTTTCTTCATGAGCTTCCAACCAACAGAGGAAGAGGAATTATCTGCAATAACAACATGTTAGAGGTTAGTAAAGATGGATGTAGAATCACTGCGGTATGTCTACCACAGGAGACAATTGCCCATGTACAGTTAATGTATAATGTTGCTCAAATTAATATTTTATACTGTTCAATAAGTGGCAAAATGTAGCTAGAGTCATGTTATAGAGACTGGGCTGAAAAGCAGAAAGATCGCCATTTAAAGCACTTGACTGTTTGACTTTAGGATTGTCTAGCAGGCATGAGAAACAACACAGTGAAAAAACACAGCACAAATTTGCAGTATAGCTGTCCAATAAAAGCAAAAAACATGTTGGGGGCGGAAAGGGGGGCATACAAGGCATACAAGGCAGACTGAATTTCTGACATGAAATAAATTTGAAGACAGAATGGGCCTTTCTGGAACTGAGAATTTTTAGCCTGGATCCACACAATTAAACAACGGGGCATATTTATTTTAAAAAATGCAGGAGCGCGGTGCCATGCCAAATTATCAATGCCATGCTCCGACATGTTTTAAACACAAGGATGCCCCGTAGTTACAAGAACACCGCGCAACCCTGTGTTTCCCCTAGCACTGGGGCAAAAAAAAGCTGCCTAGTGCCAGCGCAGGCACCCTGCCGCTATGTTACAAGGGTGCCTGAGCTGCAGGGACGATTGTTTATGTGCAGGAGGGGACACCTTAACATAAACAATCACAAGCATTTGCAGTGCAATAGGTCTCGCATTTACGCGAGTTTAAGCTATTGGCATTGTAAATGACAATGCCTTTTATTTATGTTTTAAAAACAAAAACAAAAATAAAAGGCAGTCATTTGCAATGTCAATAGCTCAAACTCGCGTAAATGCAAGACCTATTGCATTGCAAATGCTTGCTTTAAATGACCGAGAGTAGGTCACTGAGCGTTTTTTTTACTGGTGCATTTTAATCCAAAATAATGCATAAAAAAAAACACTTACTCATTCCCCTTGGGCCTACCCCTTATCCGCTACACCCCTCCACATCCCCCGATGACCCCCTGTGACCCCCGCTCCCACTTGCATTAATTATAATCCTTTCTGTTGTTCAATGCTCTGTTGCTATGCAGCGAGGCTAACATTATAAACCTTTTGCAGAAATTCTACAGCTCCATTCAACAGCAACAAGATGTCACTGCTTGGCTTCTATGGGAAGCAAAAGTATTCAGGGGCAGTTTAACAACAAAAACCATGCTTTATCTGTGACAGTGAGCGCTTCCTGCTGGGGGGTGTTGAAGGATCGCTGAAAAACGTTGAGTGCGCAGGAAAGAGTTGATCATAAACGAATGTACAATATAAGGGGCTCTTACTCCTCCCGCCCTTTTTGTTCATATTTCGGAAAGACGAAAGAGAACACCAGAGTGAATTCAAAATTATTTTTTTTAAAAAGCACATCGACGACGTAATGGGCTAAAAAGTTGTGGGTAGGCCGCACAGCAATTATTGGGCTGTGACATGCTGTTGTCTTCGCAAGCACCTCACCTTAAATACATTTTTAAGCTCTGATTAGTCAGTGAATTCAGCCATGCTGCCGAGGAGCCGTCCGGTATCATCCGCAAGCGAGAAGCAGCCCAGAGGCATAGCGGGCCTGGCTGGGCAGAGTGTGGAAGTCAGGCGAAGCACTGACACCCCGGAGCTGGCCTGGCTGCTGCTGCGCCCGTGTGCCGTCCTTGCCCTGTGGCTGCCTCTAGCAGCCCGGTTTGCCGCTGCTTATGCCCCCTGCAGCCCTCCACACTTTCACCCAATGTCGGCGGCATCGCTCCCAGCAACATTGTAAATAATGGTCACATGGTTGCTGGGAGCGAATCATGGGTCGCTAGGGGGCCGTTGCAAATGTTTTTTTTTTTTCGGTTGAATAGGCAGCGAGAACAATTTTGTATGTCTAGCTGTCCCGCCTCTGTCTTAGCCGAGGCCGGGGCAGAAGGGAAGAGCCATGGCTAACGCCGAAGCGGGAGATAAGTGTGCGGCCGCCATGAATACAAAGCTTGGCGTGCCGCACTTTATAAAAACATATACATTTTAAAAGAAAAGCATTTTGGCGGCGCGCGCGATAATAAAGTTGCGCGTCCGCCATATGCACTTTATAAAACAAGCTGTTGCAAGTTGCGCGGCCGTCTTGTGCGCTTTATAAAACAAGCTGTCACCATTGCCAAAGCACAATGAAAAAAAAAGAGTGCTTACCGACTAATGAAGGAGACAGTATAACGCCGCAAGTAAAAGATCCAGTCCTGATGGGCGGTCACAAAAGGAGACAGGGCGGTAACAAGGAGGGACTAAGAAGCCTCATTATCAATCGGAAGCCAGCACTTACCATAGACGATGACGCCTGCCAATGAAAAAGATGGGCGGGGCTTCCACTCCACTTCTGAAACATACCCTACTACAGCATGCCTCGTAGAGCGAGCAGCGCATGCGCTGCAACACTAGGCTCGACCTAAAAAATGGCGATCTGATCTTTCTATGTGTTCTGCAGAATGCAGCATTCATAGAAAGACAGAGCAAAAAATGATTAGAAATTAATAATTTCTCCTCGTATCACCATGCTAAGACCAGGTATTCCCTGGCAGTAGTTTTTGGTGCTGCCTCAGCCTTGTAAATCTGTGGCAGCGTCAAAAAGAAATGGAAGTTTCAATGGAACGCCCACTGCAACACCCATTGCATGCCCCTTTGCCGCAGAAGACTGCGGCGGAAGAGGCATATTTACAAGGTAGGCGTTAAGTCAAGTTAAATGCTACTTGTAAATATGGAAAATGGTGCTACACCACTGGAGCGTAAAAAAGTGATGCTCCAGTGGCAATAGGTGCTTGTAAATATGCTACTTGATTTCTCCGTCTTCCGGTACCTGAATTACGCTTAGCTCTACCTCAGAATTAATGGCACGGAGGTGATCCATCAACTTTATAAATATCTCAGCCACGTCCAATAGTGGTTTCATACTGATTTAGTTTACCTTAATGAAATACAATTTCTACCAATGTTTCCACTTCCCCAGATCTTAAGAAGCAAACAGCTGCATAGGTACTCCTCTATTCATTCACACCCAGAACTCCTAAACAAAGTAATTGAAAGTGACCTTCAGTTCTGATCTTTCATCATGACCCTAGATGAGAAAAGTCACAAGACCCATCTTCAGCAATTAAATGCACTAAGCAACGTAAAAAGTACAATCCTCCTCACCCTTAGTCATTTCAATCTTCTCCTCAATGTAGCTACTCCAGGCCTAGCTTCACCAGCTTGCAGCAAATCCTATTTATCTGTATTTAGAATAGACATGCGCGTTCCCCATATAGAACAAAACATGGGTGAAAGACTTTTCGTGGTCCTCAATTCTGGGATCATATCACACACACTAAGACAGTTCCATTAGCTCCCCATTAGTTCCATGGTCAGAATTGAAGACATCTGCATCTTACACATATCCCGCCCAAAGAAGAAATCTTTATTCCTGTCAGGCACTAAGCAATGTCTATTGCTTAATCCACATCCTCACCAACATCAAAACACAAAGAGATCTGCTCTGACGGTGCCCCTTTAGAGTGCTTGTCCCTCGCCTCTGAATGGTAAGAATTAATTAATGTATTTATTTATATGAATTAATTGAGGAGGTTTGTATATTGTAGCACTGCAAAATGGGGCCTCTGGGACTCACTCTTTCCCAACATCATGAATAGGCCCTCTTGGACTTCTTCCCGGAAGCGCCGGACCACTTGATTAGACTCTGACAGGGCCTCTGCCGTGTCAGTCAGTCTAAATCCAACTGGATAACCACACTTTCCAAATGACGCAGGACCTATGCCCTCTATTGAAAATCTCGTGGTATAAAAATCCTTCTTTTCCTTCATAAATTGGTGTGGTATCTCTGAGAACTTTGAAGGTTGCTGACTAACCTTCAACCCTCTTCTCGTCGTCTTCCCCTCTTTATATGACTATCTAAAACAGCTACCATTGGAAGTTTTAACCCCTTAGAAATTGAGCAAATAAATGCCTAAACTATTCACTCTAGGAATCGCTGGTGAAGCAGATGACTGGTTCTCTTTTTATCTTTCTAAACAATCCTTTTCTGGCTCAGGGTACATTTCTCTCTCACCACCAACTCTACTACCAGTCTGTGTCCCTCAGGGTTCAGTTCTTGGCCAGCTCCTATTCTCTCTCTCTACTCTACATCTCGGGAGCAAACACGAGTCTCCGGCTGCACCAAACCCACTAGATTTCCCTTATACTTAAGTTGAACTAAAACAGCATTTATCTAATTGTCTGATAAAACTGTTACTCGCCCTATAAAATTTCGCCCTCACTCCTGCTAAATCAATTTTCTCCACTAGATAATGCATTTGACCATTCTCTGACTCTCTATAACCGCCTCAGACATATCCTTACCTCATATTATCAGCACCAGGTAAGAAGGTTATCTGCCAAAAATAAGGCTCTGTGAAAACTACTTGCACTAGTCTTCAAAGCAATTAATGGAATACCTCCTAATTACCTAGTTAAATCCTTTATTAGGCACGTACTCCCTTGCAATCTTTACTCTGCAAACCAAAACATTCTAGCCACACCCAAACTTCTATGAGCCACTTCAAGGTTTCTGTTGTTTAACTTGCTTGTATGTCATCACTGTAACTCATTATCTTCTGACGTGTCCTCCATCTCCTCCCTACATCTTCCAAACTGTTCTGAAATAAAATCCCCTGAAACAAAATGGAAAGATTGAATACATCTTCATCATGTTATCCTCTTCCTCCCTTGGCTTTTCCCCATGTAAAGATTGTAAAGTATTTTAATGTGTGTCATGTGTTGCACTGTGTTGTAACGTATATTGTTGCTTTGCATCCTTTCCCTTAACTACCTGTTCCCTGCTGCTCAGCCAGTATGAATGTGTGTGTGTGGAATGTTGGAATGCTTGATGAGGTAGTGGAATGCTGGAGTGCCTGGTGTGATTGAGTGAAAGACATTTGGAGTGTGAGGGCTGGGCAGCAAGGAGGATGCTCCTGGTGGGGCTGAACCTATTATCCTACTTACCATCCTGTAACTAAGCTTAATAAACCTCTTACCTATTAACCTACTTCATGGCTCCCTCTGGACTTCTTTTGGATTACATCAATGGCAACGATTTGGAGGACAAAACCTACATGTTCTGAAAGATTAAGTGAACCTGAAACTACTGAAGGACCTAACGTGAAGAAACCTGAAACTTAAAGGAAGAGGAATGCCCTGATAGCCCCACCAGTGTCCTTCCCACTGGACAACCCACTGCCAGGGCGTAAATCTGTCATCTACAAAGACTGGCAAACCACCACACAACCCATTACCAGGGCGTGAATCTGTTATTTACATAGACTGGCAAGACTTTTGAACATGCGCTGCAGAGACTTTTTGATCAACTTTTCCTGGCTCTACTAATGTGGAGTGAGCCAGCAGTTCTTTGCTGCGTGTGCTTCAAAAAGTGAAGGGAGTTCATGATTAAGGAGGCGCTTACTTTGGAGGAGCCAGCAGTGGCATCCAGTGACAACATTGAATTTGTTTTTTGCATCGGAAGCTGTTTGGGTCATCATCACTGTGGCGAACAGTGCGTCCACCGTTTTACATTGGTGAGTGGCTCTATGAAATTCTCAGGGAAGTGTGAGCCGTTTGCCGGTATGATGCCCGGCATTTGAATGGGCCACGAGACTAACATAATTACCGGTGCGTGCACACCATACCCAATTCTCTGGTGTTGGGTGAAGCCCTTGCGCAGATGTCAGCTGGTATGCTGGAGCACGAGCTGTCCCACGACGTGGCGCTGTCCCGCGACAATGGGGGAGCACGCACTCGCCATGAGCCACCCAACGCCGTTCACTCCTGCATGCCGCCATCTTTGCTGCCCGAGGTTGTTCTTCAGGCTGCTGTCAGTGGGAGCTGCAGTGGGTGCCGGAAACGTCTGTGGTGAAGATTGTTCTTTGTCAGTGCTGCCGCGTTTCTTGTCAATGGCATTGTAGCACTCTAGTTGTTTTTTTGGGATGTTGAAGTCATCGGAGAAACAAGAGATGAGATCGGCAAGAGAGAAAGTTTTTGGTTAAGTACAGCATGCATCGCTGAGCTCTACGCTGCAACAGAAGGGGAACATGAGTGCACTACCCTGCGTTTGTGCACAACACTACCCTTAATGGAGTAGTGAAGTGCTGTGGCCGTCTGGAACTACTCTTCTGCAAGTGAGTGTTAAAGTCCTTCATCAACCATCAGCAGCAGATTGTCCCACATGGAGGGGTGTGAGCTGCAACTGTTCGGGTGAGATATTGCTCATCGTTGCTTCATCAGTGATATAACGGACCATGGCATTTGGGCTTTTGTATGCATAGTTGCCATTTGTGATGCTGGTATATAGTATGCTCATAAGTATTTCAAGTTACAGTGCCATGCTGCTGGTTGTTTTCCTGTCTTACCTTTCAGGTCCCATGGTGTACTTCATGTCTATATTGTGCTGTAGTGTGCCATGCAAGCTTTTGCCATGTTTTCGTATGTCATGCTTATTGTGCTACCATGTGCTATTGCGTGCCATGCTGAGTTTGCTGCCTTGTATGCCATGTTCTTGCTGGGTGTGTTGTTGCCTATGCTACATGATATTGCGTGCTGTGCTTAGTTTGCTACCATGTATGCTATATTCTTACTGGGTGTGGTTTTGCCTATGTTCTGCTAATTTAGTGAGGCTATCATTAATTTCTAGCCTATGTGTATTGTGCGATGCTTGCTTGGGAGTGGGTCTAGTGTTTTTTTTTTGTTACACTGGCCTTGTAGAGTGTGCGGCTTTGCCTTTGTGAAATTCTGTTGTGTTGAAGGGTCGTGTACCCTGTGTTGTTGCTTTACCTAGGGGTGTGTTGAGGGGTCGTGTACCCTGTGCTGTTGTTTTACCTAGGGATGCGTTGAGGGGTTGTGTACCCTGTGCTGTTGTTTTACCTAGGGGTGAATTGAAGGGTCATGTACCCTGTGCTGTTGTTTTACCTAGGGGTGCGTTGAAGGGTCGTGTACCCTGTGCTGTTGTTTTACCTAGGGGGTGCTTTGAAGGGTCGTGTACCCTGTGTTGTTGCTTTACCTAGGGGTGTGTTGAAGGGTCGTGAACCCTGTGCTATTTCGTCTGAGACTTCCGATTCTGTCAGGTGTGCTATATGTGGTGTGCAGAAGGGAGTGAGTGATGAGGGAGTTACACCTCAGTGGGGTCCTCCATTCTCCCTGCCCTGCATAATATTACAGTGGTGTAATTTCAATGTATTCCGTATTTTAGGAATATGGGTATCCTCCTATCCTGAGTTCCATCAAATTGCAATTGTTGTTTGTAAATTGTATATGTCCCTGCAAAATATTACAGTGGTGCAATTTCAATTTATTCAGTATTTTAGGAATGTGGGTATCCTCCTATCCTGAGTTCCATCAAATTGCAATTGTTGTTTGTAAACTGTATATGTCCCTGCAAAATATTACAGTGGTGCAATTTCAATTTATTCAGTATTTTAGGTATGTGGGTATCCTCCTATCCTGAGTTCCTTCAAATTGCAATTGTTGTTTGTAAATTGTATATGTCTCTTTTGTTTTGATGTTATCTAATGGTGTGTACTTCCATTGTCCATTATTGTAATATTATTTATTAATTGTTTTCCCTAAGGGAAGGAGATGTGTTGTAACGTGTATTGTTGCTTTGCATCCTTTCCCTTAGCTACCTGTTCCCTGCTGCTCAGCCAGTATGAATGTGTGTGTGTGGAGTGTTGGAATGCTTGATGAGGTAGTGGAATGCTGGAGTGCCTGGTGTTGTTGAGAGAAAGACAGTTGGAGTGTGTGGGCTGAGCAGCAAGGAGGATGCACCTGGAGGGGCTGAACCTATTATCCTACTTACCATCCTGTAACTAAGCTTAATAAACCTCTTACCTATAACCCACTTAATGGCTCCCTCTGGACTTCTTTAGGATTACATCACATTGTATGGAATGTTTTGCCTCATCTCTCACCCATCACCACGAGTAACACCATGCAGTTTAGGTTATTCATAAAATAGTTTTTTAATTGTCCTATCTACGGTGAAACCCAGCACTATGTATAGCCTTGCAAAAATGCCCTCGATATTATTCTCCAAATAAATTGAGAATAAATACAAACAAATCATTTTCACATCAACAAAATATTTGTTCGTAGTGTCCATCAATGCTACCCAACCTCACCCAGCATATAGTGGCGTAATGTAAAATGATGGGGCCCCCTGCAGAATGCGTATTGGGCCTCAGAGTGTTTCATAGCTCACAACTATTCATTGGCTTTGGGTGTAATGGGATCATCTGAAGGGTTTGGGGCTCCCTTCGACACAGGTCCTGCAGAGGCCTGCGTTACACCCGCCAGCACATTATGGACTTCGATATTGCAACCCACTTCATTAGCTCTCAAACACCCCCTCATCCTGAACCCCTCATTCTCCCACCATTGCTTTCAACCTACTGTTTTTAGCCCCCCCCCTCTCCCTTTTACAGGTATATGCACATTGTGTGATCCCCATTCATGTGGTAAACCGCACTGTACAAAAGACAAACTGACACATAGAATTAACGTGCTGTGCGTGGGCTGCTGCTGAGACAATATAGTCATTTGTGTAACATTACTGAGGAGGGAAGGAATGTTTGAAGCAGCTGGAGAAGAAAGGTGAGAAAATGGTCCCCTGTTAGAGCTCAGGTGGCAGATCAGAGCCTCCTTGAGCGATTGGGGGGGGACAAGAATAGGTTTAAACAAAAGAGAAAAATCCTTCAGGGCCCTTCATGGTCCCTCAATGGGTAGCGCCTTTGCATCTTCAACGAGCAGCATCTTTGCATTGTCTCATCAACAACCCCGCACGCGCTCCGTAGAGCTGCCCGCTCTAAGCCCTCATACCAGTGGGACTTACGCAATCCAAGCGCTGAACAGCAGCATCCCTGGGCTCGCCTTCCAGACGTTTGTCAAGACATGAGAAATAAATATTCATTGAGGAGCTGAGCTCACTGGGGAGTTCAACTGGCACCAGGAAAGGTCTGGAATTAACAGTGGCAGAGCCAAATAAAGCCGTTCTGTCATGTGAATGAGCTGTCGGGAAAGAGGCCGGCCAGAAAAGGAGTAAATCAACGCTCTGAAAGAGACCTGGAATCCCCACAGCTTGTTCTATCGAGTCTTGAACAGAAGAGGCAGCATCATTCTATCTATTTATTTATTTATTTATTTATTTATTTATTTATTTATTTATGTATTTACTTATTTATGGGTTTTGCATCGCTGACTGTCACGTGGTTCCTTCAGATGATAGGGTGTATACAAGGACAGAACCTGAAGGGCAGGAGCAGCTAGTCTGATCAGATGCAAAGTAGGATCTCTATTCAATGTTCTTCAGTCGCTACCCAGAATTATATGTCAGAATATCCTTTCCTTAGTAGTGTCTGAGAAAAAATGATGTGGCCTAAATATGGTTTACTAAAATATCGCGCTCTTGGGGCTGGATCATCTAATATAACTCCAATGGGGTGATATATTTGTAAACGATATATCGGACATGATATTCTTGTCAGACAATACTTAGGCAATGATAACCTGGTACTCTAGCTACCCACTTTGTTGCAAGCGATCAGTCGAATGAACAGTTCTGTTTTGAGAAACTTCCTAAAATGTAGATGAGTGGTTTTGGAATCAGGTTTGAGGTCTCCTGTTGCCCAGTGCAGGGAAAGGCCTCGCTAGATCTGTGTGCTGGTATCTGCCAGGTAGAAAGTTTCCAAATATCTCTGGTAGTGTAAGCAAAGGAGAGGCTTGTCAATCAGGTGTAACACCAAGCAGAGGGACACCCCCAAGCCTCATTTGGTGAGCAAGCCACTTCTGCTCACAGCCCTATACCGCACCCTTTGCAGGTAGGCTAACTGTATTGTGCAATCAATGAGAGGTGGGTGGCCAGGCCCCTGTAACATACATCTTACGCTTTGTACAGATGTTTTCAAGGAGAGCCCACTCCCTCCAGACACCCAAGCCCCATTAAGTGGCCAAGCCCCTACTATGCACACCCTCGCCCTGTACCAAACCCTATGCGGGTAGGCGGCCTCTCATGCACAATCAATGAGACACGAGTGCCATGTCCCTACAAACCACAGCTTTGCACAGTGTCCGATGCCTCCAGACACTCAAGCCACATTAGGTGGTAAAGCCCCTACTACACACAGCCATCACCCTGTACCGGACAATTTGTGGGTAGGCAATCTCTTGTGCGCAGTGAATAAAACACAGAAGGCCACTCGCCTACAATGCAAAGCATTTGCTTTGTACAGAACTCTTCAAGGAGAGCCCACTCCCTCCAGACACTCAAACCCCATCAGGTGGCCAAGTTGCCCTGATCATGACCCTTTGTGGGTAAGCAAACTGTCATGCACAATGAATGAGAGACAGGTGTATAATCCCCTACAATGCACAGCTTTTGCTTAGTACAGAAGTCTTCATGGAGGGCCCACTCCGTGCAGAAACTCAAGCCCCATTATATAGTCAAGCCCCTACTATCTACAGCCTTCATCCTTAACCTCTTGAGCGCAATTAGTGTGAGGAGGGTGGCCAACCGGATTCTATTTGTACAGAAGTCTTCTCAGATAGCCCACTCCCTGCAGACACTCAACCTCATTAAGTGGCCAAGGCTCTACAAAGCATAGCCTTGAGCTTGTGAAGGACCATTTGTGGATAGCCAAATTCTCATGCTCAGTCAATGAGACCTGGTTGGCCAAGTCCCTACAATGTACAAACTTAGGGGCTTATTTACAAGCCCCTTGCGCCACTATTGCGTCACTTTTAACATGGGAAAAGTGACGCACAAGTGGCGCAAGGGGCTTGTAAATAAGCCCCTTAGTTTTGTACAGACTTCTGCAAGGAGAGCCCACTCCCGCCAGACACTCAAGCCCCATTAAGTGGGCAAACCCCTACTATGCACAGCTTTCGCCCTGTAATGGACCCTTTACGGATAAGCAACCTCTTGTGTGCCATCAATGATACACCAGTGGCCAAGCCCATACAAAGCACAGCCTTTGCTTTATACAGAAGTCCTCACAGAGAGCCCACTCCGTAATGATACTCAAGCCCCATTAAGTAGCTAAACCCCGACTATGCACATCCTCCACCCTACACTGAATCGTTTGCAGATAGGTGACCTCCTGTGCACAATCAATGAGCTGCGAGTGGCCAAACCCCTGTGCGGCACAGCCTTCGCATTGCACTGAAGTCTTCACAGTGAGTTCACTTCCTCCAGACACTCAAGCCCCATTAGGTGGCTAAGCCTGTACAGTGCACAGCTTTCCATCTCTAGCAAACCCTTTGCAGATAGCCAACTTCTCTTGCACAATCATGGAGATGTGGGTAGCTAAGCCCCTACAACACTCATACTGTAGAATGCAGTACACATTCAAAGAAAGAAAAGCGTTGAGAAATAAAAGATTTCTCCTCATTTTGTTTTTTGTTACGGAGTTTTATATAGCGCGAACTTGACCCAAAGGTATCGGGTATCAGAGCGCTTTACATAGCACCAGTTGCGTTACATGAGGACACATTCATTTTTGTTAGGCACGGGGAGATTAAGTGATTTCCCCAGAATCACAGGATGTTCAGCGTCATTGCCGAGACTCGAACCGGTTCCCCAGATTTGAGGTCGACCGCCCTAGCCGTTAGGCCAACTCCTCTCCCCTCATTCATGCCAGCCTCAGAGACGTGTAGGAATTTGCACAAATCCATGTCCACAACTCTTTGTAGATGTTTCTTTACATCAAAATACATAGGTAGGTGCATGAGAATGGCCAGATACCGCCCATGGAATGCCCCCTTACAAAATATTGCAAGGCAGAGCATTGTGGTGTATGCATTAGTATTGGTTACAGACAAATTGCCATTTGCGTTGGTTTGTAAATATCAACATCGATTTTATATAAGGTCTGTGATAAAAAAGTAAGGCAAACCTGAAGCTAAATCTTTGCAAATCTAAAGAAATCTATTGTTGCAACTGTTTGATTTTCACTTACAATAGACATAACATATAACATTATGTGTAGACTGCAGTAGCATCCTATTATCATCCACTAGGATAAACAGACACACACTACAAACAACATCACATTTTTCTATTTTTATACCAATGAAATTGGTTCTAAGAAGAACCTTATATTTTTAAAGCATTTTGTTCTTTTTTGGAATTTTGCAAACTTTTGGGGATCAATTTTAAAAAAAAGGGCAACTTGGAGAGTGAACGTAAGAAAACGACTTCTTCTGAGGGCACTGATGTTCTCTCACCAGTTTATCTCTTACAGATGAACTCTGCTCTTCGGCAATGACCATATTCAAACTTCTGCTACAGTAAATCACCATAGGCTGGTAGGCAGGATTTAAGTTGTGCTGTCGCTCAGGCACTACTGAAAGGACACTGGGGCATATTACTAAGGAATTGCGATAATTATCGCAAAGTGTGCTTAGCACTGTTTTTTTTATCGCTGTATTTCATCACAGAGATAACGCGTTATTATCAACGCTTATCTCCAAGGCAATAAAAAATCCAGCGATAGCGGCGAAACCCAGCAATAGCGCGAGAAATCCAGCGAGAAATTCTCAGCGCTAATGAAAAGCTTGCTAATAGGCAGGTGAGAACTTAACCTTACAATCCACCTCCCATTGACAAGAATGGTTAAGTCAAGTTTTTAGCAGGTGTTAAATTCCAGCGATAATCGCAACTTTTTTTATCGCTTCGCGGGCATTGCTAATAGGGGGAAGTTGTGTTTGCGACTGTTTGCAGTTGCTTTTAGTTGGGAACGCCTACTTTGCATGTCATTAGCGATAATTATCGCTGACATGCAAAGCGGCACCAAAACGGTCGCTTTCGCCATAAAGCTGTCGCTAACAGCTGTTAGCAACAGCTTGCTAATAGGGCGATAGAAATATCGCCGCTTTAGCGGCAAAAAGTGCCGCTAAAGCGGCGATACCGCCCTTGCTAATATGCCCCACTGTTCGCAGGTCTAACATATGGTGCAGTGGTAGATGTTGATGCCTGTTCTTCCTCCTCATCTTCGCGTGTTATGCACGAGAGAAGTGGATGCGTCGCCCTCATATGTGTTCTCCTCCCTGATGAATACTATTTAGCAATCCCTCTGATAAACTGTTTTTAACGAAGGTTGCACTTGATAATCTTTGCTGACTCTTTACCCCTGGAGGGATGGAAAGGAATTCCCACACCACTGACTCCTTTGGTGTTCTTGAAGTCTGTTCTTCTTCCTCCATAAGGGTCTGCCTTCACCAGATGCCATTTTTTAAAAAGAAAAAATCCCCCAACATTTGGAAAGTTCCCACAAAAAAAAGCAGGGCTCAGCACAACAAGTGTTCCCACCTAGGTGCTACTCCCAAATGAGGTTGAAATGGAGAGAGCTTCCTATAATTGAAGAAAGACAGTGATTTCAACCAATCAGGGCCATGTTGCAGAGAGTGCCCCGGGGGCACATCGGGCAGGTGCGCCTGCTTTGTGCACACCTGGGACACTTTGGTATTAGAGAAGGGGTCGCACATGCTTATATGGCCCCTTCTGTAGTACAGATAGCACTGGCACACATGTAGCGCCAACGCTATCATTAGAAGGCATGCCCTCATTTGCATGGGGGTGTGACCGCTTGCAAATGAGAAAATCACTTTGCCTCTGCGCCCGCATCATATTATGAATGCAGCGGCAGGGGCAAACATGCCTTTAGGAGGCACACTGAAAATGTGCCACAAAAAGGTGGTGCACTTTCAGCACGCTTTTTAAAGGCAGCCCACTGGAGGGGAGAAAAGGAGTCTCGTAGACCCCCCCCAGAAAGACCCTTGCAGGCGGATGTAGTAACTCACTGCACCCGCCTGCAAAGAGATCTCGCTTGCCTCTTTGAAACACAGGCGGGTTGCCGCCTGCACAGTGAAACATGGAGCAGCTTTGAAGCAGCCTCTCCGTATTTCACTTGAATGTGCTGAACCCAGGGCAGCACAAGTTCACGGCTGCCCTGAGGGTGGCGCATTCACGGTATAACAGTGCACTTTCCCTGTTTGTTCACAGTGCATCTATTTAAAGGTGCACCGTAGTGCAAACAAGGAAAGTGTGGCATTTATGCAATAAGGCCCCAGATGTCTTTTCAATGTTTCACAGGTCACACAGTACCGCGACACACAAAAGGAGGGCATTTCGCAAGAAATCCTAATTAATTGTACCTATGAGAAAATCTCATTAGTTTCGTATACCACCACTGTGTTGTATGTATGTATGTATGTATGTATGTATATATATATATATATTCACTGAAAAAACCATAGGTTTTAGGGACAGTTATAGTTAGTTGGACATTTCACTTGTACAAAAAGTAATACGTAACTGAACGAAGTAAGGTTATTTTGCTGCATTGCTGGATTTC